>JAJJWX010005276.1:0-600000 GCA_023529315.1 Papaver bracteatum | reverse complement strand
CAAGGAAATGTCTTCAATAATAGCAGTTCAAAGGATCAACAACAGTAGTTGATCTCATAAAAAAATGGGCCAACAACAGTAGTTGATCTCATAAAAAAATGGATCAAAAACAGGAGTTGATCCATATAGATGGATCAACAACCATAGTTGATCCCATAAAAACATATAAACAACAACAAATTTATCATTACATGTAGCTTCATAAACACTAACAGCTTCAAGATCAACTTCAAAACCAATCTTGACAACTACAACAACCAGAACCACCATTGTACTACTATTTCAATGACTAATTTCTCATTCGCACCTCTTCACCATTACCGCCACCAACAAAATCACACATCTCCAGCACCACCACTACCACCAAAACAACCAGAACCAAAATCCAACAACAATTTCATCATTCCAACCAAAACCAACAAGACCATTGTTGATCCCATAAAAACATATAAACAAACAACAAATTGATCATTACCCGTAGCTTCATAAACACCAACAGCTTCAATATCAGCTTCAAAACCAATCTCGACAACTACAACAACCAGAACCACTATTATACTATTATTTCAATGACTAATTTCTCATTCATACCTCTCCACCATTACCTCCACCAACAAAATCACACATCTCCTTATCACCACCACCACCAAAACAACCCGAACCAAAATACAACAACAATTTCATCATTCCAACCAAAACCAACAGGAGTTGATCCATATAGATGGATCAACAACCATTGTTGATCCAATAAAAAATTGGGTCAACAACATGAGTTGATCCATATATATGGATCAAAAACCATTGTTGATCCCATAAAAACATATAAACAACAACAATTGATATTTCTACTTAATTTGATTAGAATTAGTGAGTAACACATTATGGATAAAATAAAAGAGATGGAGATGACATCTTCCAAGCAATCTGTCAGTTGCATTTGAATTGTTGGCTCACCACATGCAAAAGAACAGACATAAACATCATAGTCAGTCACAATATCCCCTCATCTCCAAACACACCATTATAAAAGAGTTCTCCTCCATCTGAATGTGAACAGGATATCAAATATTCTAAAAAAAAAAAAAACAACACGTTGTAACAAGAGTATACCCAGTTCTCAAAAAGCAGTCCTTTAGTAGTATTCAACAATTAAAAAAAAATTCAAGTAATTAGGCCAAATGTATATAAATAATTTCCAATTCAACGGCAGGACACTAACACAATACAGTGAACAACAATAATTGGGCAATAATAATAATACATGGCGGTAATTGGGAGCACCGTCGATGTGAGGAGATAATCGTTTGTTTTGACATCCGGGGAAATGGTCACTCTTGAGTATAGAATTGGTACCTAATACAGATCCTCCTCTTTGTTTCATGACTAGTTCCATCTCCTTTGGCATCGACATCTCTTCTACTCTCCTTATTCTTCTTCACTTGTACACACTACTGTCATTATTCATCACTCGTCCGATTCAAAAAGACCTCAAAATTCAGAAACTGAGATGGTTCATGTTGTTATTACGTGTACCCAATTCTCCTTAGGAGTTTGGTAGAAACATAAGAAGAAAAAGAATATGAATTCAATTGAAATAAGGAATGGAATGATGAGATCATAAGAAGAAAACTAACCTTGAATTTATAATCGACAGAGAGATTGAGAAAGAAGAAGAAGATGTTGGTGATAGGTGTAATAAACACCTAATTTTATATCTAGTATTTATGCTTTCTTTGCGAGTTTTCATGTAAACTATGTATCTTATGTGTGAGTTTGAGTTTATTAGGTGCTTTGGAGTCATATGGAGCAAAAGAAGAAGAAAACACTCATTTAGAGCGAAAAGCGCAGAAAAGATAATTTACAAGCGAGTGATATCTGGAGCCCAGTCATGGCTAAAGGGAAACTCCATTTTGGAGGAGTATTAAACACAGACCATCTAAGGATAAGGGGAAACCCATTTAAGTGTTAAAGGCATCCAGTCAGATACTTAAGGCACCTATGTGAGCTAGATTGGGATGTTATTGGGCGGCCCATATTAGTACCCAAGTCCGGACCCAGTTTGTATAACCTAAATCATTTGAATTCTCACTCAATCATTATTCACCTAAATAAGGAAAAGCTGCGCAAGCAGCTGTTGATGCTGAAACTGAGAGATTGAGAGGAAATCGAGAGAAGAAAATGTGAACTACTGCACTATTAATGGCTGAAATTGAGAAGAGAGATCGAAGAGGGTTTATGAAAAAGTGAAGATTGTGGCTGTGACTTATCAAAATAGATGGGATTTGGTTTGGTTCAGGGAAGAGTTCTGTGAGATTATTAAGCTCGATCTGATTAATTGATGGGGTTCTGGTGACGAAATTGATATTGGATTGAACTGAGTACTAGCTGTTTAGAGAGATGAGAAGATTTTTATGGGTTTGAAGAAAAAGAATTGTTGGAATTAAAACAGGGAAGAGAAGACAAGCTACTTCCATCGATTCTAAGTGATGAATGATAGAAAATTGAGTTGGCTTTGCAAGTTTGAATAAATGGGTTTGATTTTTATTTGAAATGAACTATAAGGAAGGAGTGGTTTGTGTTGCTTTGTACAACCATTATCAGTTTGAAAATGGCACACCTACTATTTGAGAAAATGCTTGAATGAGCAACTCCTCTCTACAATGGATGATTCAGTGAATGCTGATACTACTGGGGTTGTTGAAATGGCAAAGAGAAGATACAGTTGTTGCTGGTGTCTCTGCTGGAATGATGGGAGTATGATATCTTGAAGTGGAGGTGGCAGGTTGAACAGAATTGTTGGTCAAGAAGAGCAAGAAACTGTTGCAGCTGCGATAACGGTTGGGGTGAGATGCAGTCAAGTGCTTATAGTTCTTCCTAATTATCGAATAGTCGCTGGCTATGGTTCCTTGGTATGCACGAGATATGGAACTTATTTTATAAGTCAAGATAAACACGACACTATGGGCGAGAATCAGTAAAGAATTTGGCTAAGAAGTTACAGGCTAATTCAAATGGCATGGTGTTAATGATCTATGTGTGATGGCTTGAGTATGTTGTGCTTGTATGTGAAATTGCATGTAATGGCAGATTGCAAGGAGCGGAGAAGTGAACTGGTTAGTGATGAGCAAGAAAGAAGTTGTTGCTGCTGGCATTAGAATGAGAACCGATGCAGATAAGAAGAGGAGCTGGGTTGAGTTTCAGGCATCAGTTGTGAACAAAGGACTGAAGTGAGATAGCTGGTGATTGTGCTAGGAACATTGCAAGCTGGTATTGTTGGATGGAGGTTGTGCACATGAATAAGGTGGTGCTAAGACAGCAAAGTTGCGGTTGGTAGTGATTGAATTATGAACTGGGTTTTGTAGCTACAAGGACTGGAGCTGTAAGAACTGGGAAGTATGGCAGTGGCATTGGCTTGAAACCAATGCTGTAGAAATTACGCGAAAAGTGAGGGAGAATGGTCAGCTGGAGGTACTAGTTCCAGTTGCCATATTTCAGAAGTTAAAGTATGAATTGCAATATTTCAGTGAATCGCGAAGGGGGTATGTGTTGGATACAAGAGTTGGCGGCCGGATATATGAGCTACATGGCACGCTTTTGGGTACGTTTTTGCAAGAAATAAGGAATTGGGTTAGTTGGTTTTTTGTGAATGTATGAACTAAAAAGAAGGAGAGATGAGCTACTGGAATTATAGATTTGCCTGGTGATAGTTTCTAATGGCTCAGTGGCCAGAGATAGTTTTCCGGTGCAAATTTCGGTGACCGGATTCCGACGATGACATCATCAGTTCCGGCGGCCATTTTTGGACCCAAAATTCCATAGACATATTTCTCACACATGGGCTTGGTGGACTAGTAGATGGACGTGGACTTGAAGATTATAAAGACTTAACCTAATATTGGGAAAGTATCCTTTTGGGAGAAAAGCCTATAAAAAGAAAAATCTAATCTTATTATCTTCTATTTTTGTTTCTAGGGTTTACAATATGATAGAATTTCTCTTTCTTCTTGTTATGAACTCCATGAGCATGAGTACCTAATTTTATTATTGGTTATGGATTAGTTGGATTTTACAAAGCATGTTTCTTGGTCAATAAATTAGTTTTGTCTCACAATTATCGATTTTGATTCACTAGAAATATCGCATGTATGATTGATTGTTAGTTTCGTCAAGTTGCAAATTGGTAGAACTCGTAATCATATCTATTGCTAGTTTAGGGTTTATTATACGTAATAAATGTGATACACCTTGAATACAAGTAGCATAATTGTGATATTGCTTGTAGTGATACATCATAGTAGTCACAAGTGAGTCATAACCTTTTTTAAATCGGATTAGTGCGTTTTCCACGTTCGATTGCTTTGATTGGCCTGATTTCATAAAACTTAATGCATCTAGGGAATTAAACTTGATTAGTGCTTTTACACGTTAGGTTTTTCTCTTAGATAGAACTCATACTAGCATCTTTTAATGTGTTTGTTGATGACAAAAGGGAATTAGCGGGATATTCTTGCGATCAAGGTATTCTAGGGCCATTGATAAACGAGACATTAAATATCAATTCTAGTTATTATGACAAGAGCATGTTAGTGAATGAAAACGAAATCCTTAACCAATATCTTTACATATTTGATTTGTGTGCTTTATTTATTTGCTTTGCTTTTATTTTATTTTAGTATATAAAAATCAGAAAACACCCCGTGTTACTTATAGGAAACCGAAACATCTTGACAACCTAGTCCTCTCTGTGGGAACGATCCTTTCTTGCCCTTGCTTCATTATATATTTTGAGTCGTAAGAAAGTGTAATTTATTTTTGTGTCGGCTGGCAACCGATCAGTTGGAAAAACAGAAAGTATTTTTGTAATCAGATCTAAAACTTGGAGATGGTGTTGGAGATAAATTGGAGATGGTGTTGGATTGGAGCTGGGGTTGATGAAAGTATTGGTGGTGGAGGTGGCTGCAAATCAGATCTAAAACTTTACCGATGTGTAAGAGGGTGGTGTTGTAGTTGTGATAATGTTGGTCGTGGTGACGACGATAGAGATGGTGGTGGTAGTGGTGACGGCGACATAAATTTTAGTGATGGTCGGAACAATGAAGATGGTGATGGTGGGATCGTTGGAGATGGTGGTAGGAGCGATAAGATTTGTTTCTGTTATAAGAGGCGAAGAAGAGAAAGGAAGGTTAAATACGGAATAATTAAAATTATGTCTTTAAAATAATTTCAATAATGCCATAAGGGATATTTGTAAAGTTTCTCAAGGATATTTGTAAAGGCCCATCAGAAGTATGGACAATAATTAAATTTCCACAATTTTTTTAACGAAAAAACCGCAAATGCAGCCCGGGACCTAGTCCATCTTTGAACACCACACTGTATTAAGCCTCTACAGACACTAGCCTACTACAAGTTAACTCCGGACTGGAATGTAGTTAAGCCCTAACCAAGTCTCACATCGATTAAGGTACAGTCGCGTTCCTTACGCCTCTAAAACCACACCGGATTCTGCGCACTTGATTCCCTTAGATAGTCTCACCCACAACTAAGAGTTGCTACGACCCAAATTCGAAGACTTATAAACAAATTTGGGTCCCACATATATGTCTATTATTTATTCTGTTTTTGTTTCATCTTTTGATACAAAGATCAAGGTGAAAAGGAACCAACAATAATCTGGTCTTATACTCTCGAAGAGCAGCCTAGAAATATTATTCACCTCACAATAACCTAATTACACATTCTATCCTAATCTGAGACATAGATATAAGTAGACTGGAAATCAAGTATATAGTTTTGATCAACTAAACTTGACAAACAAGCTTGAGATAGCAACGCTTGCGAGTTCGATCGAGCAGTGCTCTAATAGATAACATTGTCGACTTGTGAACAAAAATAAAAATTACATGACAATTCGATGTACCATGTAAAATTCAATGGCTGCTTTTTTAAATATATCCTTCAACTTCTATCACAACCAATTAAAGAACAAGCTAGTCAAGTCTCATTCAGTAATCTAAAGTGATTGGAAGTCTACTTAATCGATGAAACACCTATGGCCCGACATTATACATGTATTGGTAGATCGTGCATGTGCAAGTTTCTTATCACAAAAGAATTGTGCTAGAATAAAGTGGTGCCTCATCGTCATTTAAATTAAGAATCCTAAGATATTACATATGCAGACATCACAAATCAACGTAGATGAGCTCAAAAAATTATTCATTTTTTTTTAACATGGTAGAGTTTAGTTTTAATAATAGGCACAGTGACAGTCAAGGTATCTATTCTTCACCCACAAACCTAAACTAAAACATTATCCTCGATGTTTCAAAAGATTCAAAAAGTTATAACATACCATGAAGATCATGCAAAGTAGGAAAAGGAAAGAGACTACCAGTTGTCGGAGAAAACAAGATTAGAACTCCATTATTCAAGGCTAAAACTCAACAGGAACTCAGCTGAAATCACATTGGACTGACTCAAAATAAAAATAATTCACCATAAATATACAACTTAAAGAGTTGAGGATCAACCCAAAAAATGACATGCAACAACGTCAATAGTCTTATACATATATAACACGAGAGTGCAAATAAGATTGTGGATGTAAATGAGCTATCCCCAAATCTGACATTTTCAGTAGATATGCTTTTGGACACAAAATTTAGAAATGTTAGGGCTTCATTATGCACAAGATATAATTCAAAGTGAACATTGCTAGGGACGGGAAGAGATACACATTCCAACTGTGGCTCCTTAAACACATTATATTTAGATGCAAAATGGTCCAAAAGAACTTGATAATCATATAGTTCTAGTCCTAGATTAGGTATTATCAGAAAAATAAGTTTTACAATCTTTTTACAAACAAAATCTAGGTTGGTTGCAAGACCATCAGACTGTGACTTAGGCCGGAAAGTAGGCACATCTAAGTTATTCACATGGATGAGACTAATATTACTAGTATTCTCAAGCACTTCAATATCTCCTAAGTCATATACAAGTGTCGCATCAAGCTCATATTCATTGAATAATTAAAAAATCCCTAATTCAGAATCATAATTATCAAATAATTTCATCTCATGCATAGGATTATCATACATCATTAACTGGCATAGGTAGGGAATCATACACATCAAATATATTTTCATGCATAAGATCATTAGTGTCAACAGACAATTCAACATTTCCTAAGTCAGGCACAAGTTGCATGTCATGCTCCCTTTCACAGTTCAATTACACAATACCTAAATCAGTATCCACATCATCCAACAATTCAGTGTTATGAATAAGAAAATCACAAGAAGTAGCAACAGAGTCTAATGTCTTAGAAACACAAGATTCCATAAGAATATTTTCAAGAAAAACATGATCCTCTAACACATCATCATCATCATCGTCATCATAATAAGGATTTAATATCCTATTCAAAACCATAGTGTCTCCAGGCCACTCGTTTACCTCTATATTAGGTTCATATTCAATATTAGTTTCCTGAGTAGAAACATAAACACTATTTAAAAAAAAAATCTCATTAGGAATAACAAACATCTCATCATGAAATTCCTTCATTTTGTAAATGAACCAAGTTCATTTTAAGAATCAAATTAAGTTGTTCTATGGAAGGCGAGTCTTCAATAGTGGGTATCCTCGTTTCATATTAATATTATGTACATAGTTATGCATGAGGTTCACTAAAGAAGGTAAATTCAGATGTGTTGCTATATGGATGATTATACAATACTTGCAATTCAAATCTAGCATTATTTGTTCAATGAGTTTGAGATTTTCCATCACAGATTGCATGCAAGGGCTCAAGGGAGTACAAAATTGTTCAAAATCCCATGGTGTTGAATGGTACATGTGTCATTAGATCACTGCTCGGTTGAACTCGCAAGAGTTGTTATCTCAAGCTTGTTTGTCAACGATAAGTCTTGATTTCTAGTCTACTTAAAATAATGTCTCGGACTAAGATAAATTATGTAGTTGAGCATTAGACTCCACGGCTATCATTAATTGAAGACGGAGAACTACTAAGGAGAGCTTGTGGAACTTCATCAACAAAAGTTATGTGGAGACTAAAACTCATCTATCACTTGGAAAGTCTATTTCTACTCTATCTCCTATATTGACACAAAAGTCATATTACTATAGTTTTCAATTATATACATTTGAGATTTCGAGCTGAGTTTAACTCGCTTACATATCTATCGAAATATATGTTGGAAAGCTTTCGCTTCAACCAAGTTCATCTTATATTCTTGACGAAATTCAAAAGATGATCATGTGAAATCGCCTAGTAATATCTAACATGGTTTGTGTGATACAATCATTTGGTGTAGACTTGGAATGTTTCATTTATGATTATTTCAAAAACTTGAAAAATTCTTTGATGCTAATAGTGTGTAAAAACGGCTATTGTTATCCTCAAAGATGTTTCAATGATTGAAATAGATTTTAGAATACTTAACAAACATTGGATTATAAACATGTTGTGCACTCTTGCATATGTGTGATCCATGTCCGGGAACCATAATATGCGTACCTGTTGGTTTGAGGAGTCCGGGAACCTAAGTGCGCGTACCCATACGCATACTGGCGTAGGTTTGTGACCGGAAATTTCTGGTGGGTTTGGAGGTATGCGTACCCATTCGCATACTGGAGAAAACCAAACTTGGTCTGGCTATTTCAAGTATGCGTACCAGTTTGCATACTTGAATGGTTAAAGTTCTAAAATCGGTTATGACATGAACAAATACATTTATATATAATAATAAATGCATTCTTTGCAAACCGTGGATATAATGTTCGTGAATTAATTCGAGTGAATCAAACCGATTTTGCTTCAATTGTGTTCTTGTATAATTCTGTGAGAACAACTCTTTAACTAGTTTCATTTGAGTCATTTGAATTAGTTATGATAAAGATGAACAAGGTTGATATGAGAGTGTTTATATAGCTAACCTCGATTATCTACTATTGAGCCAACATGATGTGCACATTTAGGTACGGTTACATAAACCTAAATGAGGGTACATTTCATTTGTGTATAACAAGCTAAGTTCGATATAACGGTTAAAAGATATTAGCTTGTATCTAATCAGGTTTTCATGTAACTGTGAATATTGAATGCTTTGTTACCAAGATAACTTAGATTGCAAACCTGATTTTAAAACTATATAAAAGAGAACTCTAGCAACTGGGAAAACTTATCCCCACACCTCTTGTGTGATACTAGTTGCGACTATAATCGATTCTCCTTTAACCCTAGGTTTTTCACGAAATCATGTAGGTTAACGACTTCGTTGGGATTGTGAAGCTAGACCCAACTATTTTTTATGTAGTTGTGTGTTCTGATCTTTCCCTGTTCTTTTGTATTTATTACTATCTTCTTTAAGACTTGTTCGAGATTGATTCTCCGATAGGAAAGATAAAAAGTAGTCACAAACATCTTCGTCTCATCGTTTGTGATTCTATATTTTCTTATTTCGCTACCATACGGATAAGATTATTGTGAGGTGATTGATAATAATATGTTATTCTTCAGGAATATAAGTTTGGTTTATCAATTGGTTCCTGTGCACCTTGATTTATCAAAAGACGGAACAAAAATCGTAGGTATTTATGTGGGAGACAGATTTATCTATTCTAGTAGACTTTTCTGTGTGAGACAAATTTGTTTATCAAGTCTTCGAATTTGGGTCATAGAAACTCTGAGTTGTGGGTGAGATCATCTAATGGAATCAAGTGCGTAGAATCCTGCTGGGGTTCAGAGACGTAAGGAACGCAACTGTACCTTGATCAATGTGAGATTGATTAGGGCTCAACTATATTCTAGTTCGAAGTTAATTGGTATTAGCATAGTGTTTATAGTGGCTTAATAAAATATGGTTTTTGAAAGCTGGACTACGTCCCGTGGTTTTTCTGCATTTGCTGTTTCCTCGTTAACAAAATTTTGGTGTCTGTGTTTTTTCTTTTCCGCATTATATTTTGTTATATAATAGAAATATCACAGGTTGTGCATTGTATCGATCAATTGGTAAATCCAACCTTTGGTTGCTGATTGAAATTGATTGATCATTGAACATTGGTCTTTGGTACCGTTCAAGTAATTTCTCTTATATTCAATCAGGCTCACAAATTACTATTTGGTGATTATGGATTGAATTAAGAAATAGAGATATAAAACTATTTGATATAATTTTATTTAGATTGAGTCTGACTGTCTAGTTGATTCTCTTGAAAGTATATCAGAGTTTGTCTATTCGAATTGTCGAACGAAATATTGGGTGTGGTTGTTGTACCCACGCTTTTTCAATTGGTATCAGAGCAGGAAAACACATTTAAGACCTTATAAGTCTATGTTTGTAGCGATCTGAATATGGACAGAAGTGCTATCTCTGATAAACGTATCACCAGAAACAAAAGTTCTGTCTCTATGAAATCTATTAAAGAGAAAGACTTGTAAATATCGAATATAGACGAACCTAGTGTTCCAACGAAACAGACTTTAATTGACAAGTGTTACCCAGTTTACCTTACTGACGAGTCTGACTCTGAAGTTGAAAGGGAAACAGTCAAAGAGAGTGCAGTGATTCTAAAACTTGTTAGAATCTAGGCTGATGATGTCAACCGGATGAAACACAAAGTCAATGTTCTTGTTGGTATGGCAAATAAACATGACTATCTTCTAAAGGTACTTCGAGAGGAAAACGTCTCAGCCTTTTCTTCACGAACTCCGCTTGGGGAAAATCTCAAAGAGGATGCTTTGGAAACTGAACTTCTTTTGAGTAAACTCTATATTCAAGAATATTCCAAAGAGTCCACTATACCAATTGCTTCTGATTTAACTGTAAAAAATTCAGTTTCAGAGTTAAAATTGAAATCCCTTCCTGTTGAAAAGGATGTGCCTGTGTCTTCCTCTAATCAAGGAATTATTGCATCATATGGAAGGAAGATATCTCCCAACGATGGGTTAAAGACTATTCTGTATAATCACTCAGGTGATCAGAAAGTGTGTCTCTTTTGTGATTCAAAAGGACATGTTGAACAAAAGAGGAAATCGAGGATGAATGACAATTCTATTGTTCACCTTCAACACACCTTAGATTTAATTCTTAAAGGTGTATCTAACATTCGTATATATATACCATTGGTTTTAGGACTCACCATGTGTACCCTACCAGGAAAGTCAGTTCGATGTGTTCCTCAAATGTTCAATTGTGAAACAGTCTTCCTAAACCGATTCGTTCAAGGTGAACTCATGGATCTTCTTCAATCAAAAAGGGAGATAAGGTTTTTCTTGATGTGAAAAGCTACCAGAAGAAGGAGGCAAAAAGGAAGAGCTGGAAGACAACCTAAAAATGATAATTGAAGGTTATAAAGAAATTATTAATAGGCTGTCAATTCTCTCTAGTCAAGATTCTTCAGGTAAGAATACATACTATGCATCGTATTTTGATGATAGTAAGTTTAATGATAACTTTTCGCACCAAAAGGGTTTTCCTACAGAGATCAGGAGAAAGAGGTTTAACCGAAAATAACGTTCATTTGATGAGCTCAAGGCTCATACTTGTGCTAATTAATCACAAGGTTGAAATCTCACTCACAAAAATTCCTGGTTGATTGAGATATAATCAGGTATACTTGATGGAAAAGTGTTTTCTGGTTCTCTGGATATTTTCTTATCGTTTCTTGCTGGATTATCAATCACAAACATGTTTGCATAAGTATTTGTTCTTTGACAAATTTTCTTTTTGAAAATTTTTTTGTATGTCAAAATGCTACTCTTATGCTCCAAAATTTTCTCTTGTGAGAATGTAAAATTTATGGAGCTAGAGTTGTGAAATATTCACGTAGCAAAAACATTGGTGTGTAAACTATGTGTTACTTCTTGTCAATTCGCCTTCTGGGTTCTTTCCGGCTCTGGGTCAAGTCTGTGTTCATATGGGTACCCTTGTTATATGTCACGAACCAACTTTGGAAACTCTAGAATCAGGTTCCTTATTGAGAAACCATTTAAATACCAAAAACCTTTTTCTTGAGTACGTATACTCCAAGTTATTTTTATTGTCCAGAATGGCATCTTCATCAGGAACTTGTAACTTTACAAAAGGTTTTCTTGATAAGGGTCATGGTTTCGAAGAAGAGGAGAAAAGAACTCTTGTGGAAGTTAATGACACCTCTCCTCAATCTGCTAATATTTTTCAGACATTGAGGATGATGGAGAGATTTCTGCTGAAGTTGCTCAAGATTTTATCATTCAGTTTAACGATGCAAATCTGCTTCTTGTAGATATTTTCAAAAACTTTGATATGTTAAGAACTGAGTTGAAAAAGGTTAACGCTGACCTTTTTCTCATGAAAACACATGTTAAGGATCGTCTCAAGAAGAATATCTTGTCCGAAGAAGCAGTCGATACCCTGTGTTTTGTTTTTTGAGTGTTTTTTATTTATTTATTATTGTCTAGGAAACTTCTTATGAGAATTTATTCTTGTGTTTTTAAGAAGGATAACTAGGGTTTGGAATAGCCATTATTGTGAGTACACATAGCTATTGCCAACGTTTTCATCTTGTAATGCTTTTAGATTTATTTGTTTAAATTCTAAAGTTTATTTGAAAGATGATTTTTGCAGTATTAATCTTTATGGTTTTATATATTGCAAATTGTTATGGGATATGTTGTTTACGTTCGTGAACCTTGAATGTCCCATACTTGGTCATAAGTTAACTCTATTATACGTCGATATGAAAGTATTGATAAAAGATAGGATAAACTTTTGACTACAAAAGTTAAGCCTTTTATGTCATTATGTAAATATTGATGAAATAAAGGACGAGCTTTTATTTTCAAAGATTAAGTCTATTATATGTCATTGTGTAAATAGTGATGAAAAATATAATGAATCTTTGATTATTCTATAGTATTGGTCTTTACCCGATCCACATCTTTGTGTATGTACTGTGTTGCTCCGTAAGTTCTCTTATGTTGAGCATGGCCAATTGAATTGATCATTTTCCTTGTGGTTAATTCAATTGAGATTTTTGGATACAAATTCATGTTTCATATGATTTGTTAATGTCCAAAGAAATCCTTATTTTCTTATAAAAGTAAGGTCCCTCTTGTTGTTCTTTCAGGAATGACATTTTATGGGGGAGAGTTCTTAATTGAACTTGTGCTTAATTGCCAAATCTTTATAGGGAGTGCGGCTGTGGAATATTGTAGGGGTTATCTTGTATCTTTATATACTCCTTGATGAATGCATATAGTTTTGGCTATTTGATGGCATCTAAACAAGTTGGTATGTTATTCTCTTTTGGTCATGAAGTATATCTATGAAAATTTCACGAGGATCCCACTAATTTTTGTACCTTTGCCAATTTATATTGACAAAAAAGGGGAGAATTAATGTGTAGTTCACACTAAAAATACATATGATTTACAGACCATTATGTAAGGGGGAGTGGTTTTCATATTGAGATAAAGTATTGACTAAGGGGGAGTGATACATATCACCATAATATTGTTGTAAAAGTTGTGATACAATTGGACTTTGATGTTGTATAATGATACTATGACACTGTATAACAATGATTGAGAGAAACTATTTTCTCATTGTTATAGCTACGGATCTTCAACAAATATGATGCATATTCGAACACATTTGGAATTATTGGAGTACTTGGAAGTGACGAAGATTTCGAGTAATGTTGAAGAACCAAGGAGATCAAGCATTTGGATGAGAAGCTACAAAGTTTATTTATTTTGTAATCCATATGTATTGATAGTTTTGTCACTAAAATTGACAAAGGGGGAGATTGTTAAAGCACTGCTCGGTCGAACTCACAAGTGTTGCTATCTTAAGCATGTTTGTCAATGTTAGTGATCAAAACTATAAGTCTTGATTTCTAGTCTACTTATAATTTCTCGGACTAGGATACATTGTGTAGTTGAGCATTAGACTTCACGACGTTCATCAATTGGAGACGAAGAACTACTAAGGAGAGCTTGTGGAACTTCATCAAAAAAAGGTATGTGGAGACTGAAACTCATCTATCACTTGGAAAGTCTATTTCTACTCTATCTCCTATATTGACACAAAAGTCATATTACTATAGTTTTAAATTATATATATATATATGAGATTTCGAGCTGAGTTTAACTCGCTTACATATTTATCGAAATATATGTTGATAAGCTTTCACTTCAACCAAGTTCATCTTATATTCTTGACGAAAGTCAAAAGATGATCATGTGAAAATCACCTAGTAATATCTAACATGGTTTGTGTGATACAATCATTTGGTGTAGACTTGGAATGTTTCATTATGATTATTTCAATAACTTGAAAAATTCTTTGATGCTAATAGTGTGTAAAAACGGCTATTGTTATCCTCTAAGATGTTTCAATGATTGAAATAGATTTTAGAATACTTAACCAACATTGGATTATAAACATGTTGTGCACTCTTGCATATGTGTGATCCATGTCCGGGAAACATAGTAGGCATACCCGTATGCGTACATGTTAGTTTGAGAAGTCCGAAAACCTAAGTGTGTGTACTCGTACGCATACTGGCGTAAGGTTTGTGACCGGAAATTTCTGCTGGGTTTGGAGGTATGCATACCTGTTCGCATACTGGCGAAAACCAAACTTGGTCTGGCTATTTAAAGTATGCGTACCCATTTGCATACTTGAATGGTTAAAGTTCTAAAGTCGGTTGTAACATGAACAAATACATTTATATAATAAGGAATGCATTCTTTGCAAACCGTGGCTATAATGTTCGTGAATTGGTTCGAGTGAATCAAACCGATTTTGCTTCAATTGTGTTCTTGTATACTTCTATGAGAATATAACAATTGAACAACTCTTTAACTAGTTTCATTTGAGTCATTTGAACTAGTTATGGTTAAGATGAATAAGGTTGATATGAGAGTGTTCAAATATCTAACCTCGGTTAACTAATGTTGAGCCAACCTAGTGTACACGTTTAGGTATGATTACATAAACCTAAATGAGGGTACATTTCATTTATGTATAACAAGCTAAGTTTGATCTAACGGTTGAAATATATTAGCTTGTATCTAATCAGGTTTTCATCTAATGGTGAATATTGAATACTTTGTTACCAAGGTAACTTAGATTGCAAGCCTTGATTTGAAAAATATATAAAGGAGGATTCTAGAAACTAGGAAACCTAATCCCCACACCTCTTATTTGATACTAGTTATGACTAGTGTCGATTCTCCTTTAACCTTAGGTTTTTCATGAAACTCTGTAAGTTAATGACTTCATTGGGATTATGTAGCCAGACCTAACTATATTCTCTATAGTTGTGTGTTCTAATCTTTCCCTGTTCTATCGTATTGAGTACTATATTCTCTAAGATTTTATCGAGATTTAATCTCCGATAGGCAAGATAAAAAGTAGTCACAAACATCTTGGTCTCATCGTTTGTGATTCCACAATATCTTGTTTCTCTACCATACGATTAAGATTATTGTAAGGTGATTGATAATACTAGGTTATTCTTTGGGAATATAAGTCTGGTTTATCAATTGGTTCATGTGCACCTTGATTTATCAAAAGACGGAACAAAACTCGTAGGTATTTCTTTGGGAGACAGATTTATCTATTCCAATAGACTTTTCTGTGTGAGGCATATTTGTTTATCAAGTCTTCGACTTCGGATCGTAGCAACTCTTAGTTGTAGGTGAGATCAACTAAGGGAATCAAGTGCATAGAATCTTGTTGGGGTTCAGAGACGTAAGGAGCGCAAATGTACCTTGATCATTATGAGATTGATTACGGCTCAACTACATTCTAGTCCGAAGTTAATTGGTAGTAGGCTAGTGTCTGTTGCGGCTTAATATATTATGGTGTTCAAAGCTGGACTAGGTCCCATGGTTTTTCTGCATTTGCGGTTTCCTCGTTAACAAAATTCCGATGTCTGTGTTATTTCTTTTCCGTATTATATTTTGTTATATAATAGAAATATCACAGGTTGTGCGTTGTATCGATCAATTAGTTAATCCAACCTTTGGTTGTTGATTGAAATTGATTGATCCTTGAACATTGGTCGTTGGTATCGCTCAAGTTATTTCTCTTATATTCAAGTTAATGGGGCTCGCAAATTATAATTTGCTGATTGAGGATTGAATTGATAAATAGAGATATAAAACTCTTTGATATACTTTTCTCTAGATTGATTCTGACTGTCTAGTTGATTCTCTTGAAAGTATATTGGAGTTTGTATATTCAGATTGCCGAACGAAATATGGGGTGTGGTTGTTGTACCTCTGCTTTTTCATGTGTGGATAACAATGAGGGTATATATATTGTAGCTCAGAACCTTAAACTATAGGGATCAACCCAAATATTTGGATTAGTGTACAGTGTATTTACTTTTAATTATAACTAAAACTATAATCATAATTGCAAAAAGTAGATACAACCAGATTTTGTTAACAAGGAAACCGCAAATGCAGAAAAACCTCGGGAGCTAGTCCAGTTTTGAATACTATCTGAATTAAGAACTTTACAATGGCTACTACCAACTTCTTATAGTTGAGACCACATAAACTACCCCTAGTTACCTAGTTTCCTCAGTTTCTTTGCGCCTACAACTAATCTGGCCAATGCATCTGAATCCTAAGATAAAGTCCATTATCTTAAGTTGCTTCATCCGCTGTGAAGACTTCAAGCATTTAAATCCTTTGGATCGTCTTCCGAAATACTGAAGGACTAATCTGTTAGGTAACCAGTCTTCCAATCTCAAGAAGTAAATCAGAGATTATATGTTGAGTTCAACAAAGGCTCTTCCGTTTAATCTAATAAACTCCTCTGTTGGGTAAGATTTACCAAGGTTTAGATTATCAAGAAAATTAGATGTAGGTACACAAACTATCATATTCGGATATTGAAGAATATATTACCAAATGATAGTTTGTCGATCTACTAATACTAGTCAATTAATTATCAAAGATTATTAAACAATATCTAGTCGGATCCCAGTCGATCAAGTTTCTGCATAAAGTTAAATCACAAAAATACAAAACCAATTAGAAATTTTCTTGCCTTCAAATCTTCAATATCTTCTTCTGTACCTGCATAACCAAAATTGATTCAACAATGGATGATTATAAGTCACCCTCATAGTAATAAGACTAGTTTCTATATGTTCTTATGAGGTCCTAGTTTGTGAATTGAGTTTCACTGGGAACCGATTGTATTGGCGAAGGTTAGCTTAAAACTGAAGTCTTAAAACCATCAGATATAATCTACGTCATGGGAACAATTAGAAGAAGACATTCTTGCGGATATAATTCCTGCTATTAGTGTGCACATGTGCTTCATGTTCATCAAAAATATACTTGTGAAATCTTTTCAATTTTAACCTTGAACGTATTCTTGTAAACTGTGTAATTAATTTTTTTCGTCTCACGAGAAGTGATACTATCACAAAGTTAAAATTGAAACTATTTTTCAAACTGACCTACCATATATGTAGTTGCAGGAAATCCTACACTACACCCTTGATAAGAATCTTTAGAAATTAAGTCATATTTGAAGATGAACAACGACACTTTTATTATTCTAATTTCAGAAACTTTTATAAAAGATGTAAGAACTCATAAGTACAACTTTCTTTCTAGAGTTTCTCTCTCCTCCAGACTTTCTCAACTCTAAAAAATACATCATCCTTTTCTGAATCTAACGAACCCTTTATATAAGGATTTACATAGTGGATGGCAGCTAAGTTTTCCTCCTATTTCGGATCTACTCTGCGATCTCATTGTGATCGCTACAATTTTCTTTATTGCAAGAATGATGACCATCGCAGAATAAACATAATCTTCTTGTACCTCTTCCATCGTTAGCTTTTATGTCTTTCTTCTGGATATTCTGTGACGCTCGCGAAATGTTGTTAAAGAGTCTTCTGTGACGCTCGCAAAAGTGTTGTTAATATCGCAGAAATAGTGTTGTAGCGATATTATGGTCCTACATCTTGCCTCTTCTCATGTCTTTTCTGCGAAGAAGAGAAGATCATGAGAATCAATACCCTTTATTATACTCGCAACTTCTTTCCCTTTTATATTTTCTTCTCGACAGGATTCCGTAAATTTAGCCTTACCGCCTACACGTGTTGTGAATCCCTCTTTTTACTGACACGTCTCTGCCCAATAGGTCAACCCTTTTTGCCTATAAAAGGTAGAGCTGAATTTCAGAACTAATTTTCTTCTTCCGTTTCTTTATCTTCTTCATCTATTTACTTCGTCTTCCGTCTGCAACTTTTATTTCTTCTTCATATTCTCCTGCTACTGTTCTAATGGAGTCATCAAGGTATGTTTCTTGACTTATTTATTTAAGCCAATTTTTACTTTTATTCTCCAATCTTTCTTATTTGATTCTTCATAACTTCAATGTTATGTCTTCTCTTCAGTGGAACTGTCTCTAACACACAATCCACAACTCAAAACCCTAATATTCGTAAAAGGCTAGAAGAAAAGAAGAAGAGAAATTCTGCGAATGATAAGGTAGTAAGAAACACATTCTATTTCTTAATAACAATATTGTTGCCTCTGTTTCTTATCTGAGTTATTATTCGCAGAATGACGAGAACCCTGTTAAGCCTCCCAAAAGATCTCGCCACTTTAAGACTCTGGGAGATAATCTCATTATTCCCACGCTAGCATCCGTGAGGACTACTCCCACACTATCGCAACCAAATCTTTCTACTTTTGTCTACGAGAATATCGTTGCCCATACTTCTACTTCTTCTGACCCTTTGACAAATCAGGCTTCTAAAAATGCTATGACTGAGACTCCTTATAGTCCTTTATTGCCTTCAACTGTTGTTTTTCCAAATACCCCTCCTCATGACAACTCAACCATCGCAAATGATTCAAATCGTCAACTTGCTCTCGTTACTATTTCACCTTCTACACCATTTCTTTCATCAAATGAAACTTTTGCAGGTGTTGGTGTTGCCTTTAAAATCTTGTCCAACATTTTAGACAATGCTAGAAAGTCTTCTACTGATCCCCTCCAATATGAAGCTTGTGAGACTCTACTCAAGTATTTTGGCTCTGATTGTAATGCTTCACGAGTGTCTATGGAAAATGAGGTTGAAGCTCTGAGGAAAATCCTTCAAGTCAAAACTGCTGAATGCGATACTTTGAATCATATGCTCCACAATTCTTCTCTAGACTGCGAGAATCTTCGCAGAAAAAATGACGAGTTGAAAGGTACATTTTTCTTGCCTCTACCCCCTTGTTCTTGTTTTTTATTTTTATATTCATTGTACTCAGGCTTCCTTCTTAAATTATTGGTTCATTCATTAGTTTCAAATCGGACTCGTTTCATAGAAAGACTCAAATTTGAATCTATCGCTGAAGAAGCTCGCGCTGAAATAGATTCTTGGATGGACCAACATACTAGACTAGACAATCTTTACACTTATTCAATTGATCACATAAATAATCTTACTAATGAGAATAATCAATTATTGCAAAGGCGGAATTTATTAAGTGGCGAGGTTGATCGCCTCTCATATTTGTTTTTTAAGGCTAATTTGGCGATGGAATCTTTATCAGATGAGAATAAAACTTTGTCCCAAGAAAAACATAGATTTTCAAGCTTGATGGCGATTTCCTCGCAACAATTAAGTAATCTTCAAAGCACATGTAATAATCAAGAGCAATCTCTTCGTTTTCTTAAGGATGAGCTCAAGGAATTGACTGAATCATCTGCCGTTGAGAAGGATAAACTTATTAAGGGTAGATTAACTATTAGTTTAAAGGTCAGCGAGCTTCGAGATCAATATTCTCAATTAAAGAAATCTCGATCTTTATTAGCAAAGGAAAATTCATGTCTTCGCACCAAAGAAGAAAGCATGAAATATCGTCTGAAGGGTATGGTTGGCGATGAATTCGATGACTCCATGAATCAATGGGAGAACTGTTTATTTACATTAATTCAAAACTTAACCTCGCAAAAAGAAGGTATTCAATTGACTGCCTCTCTTGTTGATCTTCCTATCAAATTTTATATTACATTCCTTGTGAAATCTTTGTCTAACTGATCTTTTATTATTTTTGTTGCTCGCAGAATCTGAAAGAAGCCTTCATTCTACCATCGCTGATCTTACCAATAAATTGGATAAAGTTCGCAAAGAGAACAAGTCTCTTCTTTCCAATTATCTTGAAGCCCGCGACAAAGCAGAAAGAATACTTGATTATCTCGAGTACTTCAAGAATATAGAGATTAGGAATCGTGATAGAGGTTTCCTTCGCAAGGTCCACCTCAGTGCTGAAGTTCTTGTCAACGAGATTCTGCTCTCCCATTCTCTCCCTCCCGTATTGGTTCCTCCTCTAAAGGTTGATGATGATGAAATTCCTCTTCCCATGGATGAAGAATTAGAGTTTACCAATGATGAAGGAAATACCACCCAAGAATGGTGAAGAAGAAGAAAAAAGAAGTCCCCCCAAAGAAGTAACTGCAAGTGGCGAAGTAATTGCTGATGAAGAAAAAGAAGGAGAGACTCGTGATGAAAAGGATGCTGATGAAGCTGATAACTCTGGAAAAAATAATAATTCTGACGAGCAAGAATAATGAATCTAACGAGGCCATCGTTGAAACTTGAATTTCATTGTTGCCCTCTTTTTCTTCTTCTTTCTTGCGAGTGATGTAACTTTTGAGACTTTTAAAATTTAACTTTTAATTTTGTTTACTTTGAATATTTTCAAGGAAGATAATGAAATCTTACTTCTCCATTCTCCAGTTGCCCTCCATTATCTTTCTTGAAATGGTGACTTATTTTCCGTATCTTCTTTTGGAAATTGTGTTGTTGCATTACTCGCGAAAGTATGAATATATCTGCGAAAGTATGAATATATCTGCTGCGATGTTCTGAAAAATTCTGAAGGAATCTGCGATGTTAAGAATTTGCCTTATTATATATATTATTCTGCGATGAGTGAATATTTCCTGCAATCTTAAAATAGAGTAGTTAATTGGTAAGATTATTTTTTTGGTCTTATTTTGCCTTCCTAGTTAAAGGTCTTATTTTGCCAAACTTTTTCTGTCTGCGGCAAAATCGCAGGACGTCTTTACATTCGCATGTATTGACCCATTGATTTTGTCTTATCTTTATTCTTTGATTGTATTGCGACAATATGACAAGTCTAAGTTCCCTCGCGAGATCAAAGCCTCATGAAACTGCCGTCTTGCGATGAAATCGCAGGACGTCCTTACATTTTCATGTAAAAACCCATTGATCTCATCTTAACATTTCTCTTGTGGCTTGTTGCCTCTGTAAAATTTACATCACGCGACAATATGACAGGCCTAAATGTTCTTGCGATCATAAAGCCCCATGACATTGCCGTCTTAAGACACTTATCAGCTCCCTAATGGAGGGTGTCTCCCTTATCTTCCCCCTAGTTGTCCCTTCAAGGAGGGCACATCGGCCATACAAGACTAGCTCCTCCCATCCAGATTTACCAACAACCAGTTGTTTTCGCAGCCTCTTGTCCTTTATGCCTATATGGCTTATATTTACAAGATTGCACCCTAAGTGGGGTTTTCTTCAGGCCAAGCGCATCATAGCCAAGACTTACCAAGAATGGCAAGGGAGTTTTGTACGCCCCTGGCACTCTTGGCTCAATCATGTACCTCGGTGCCTTGGTCATACTTTGCACTTCTTGGAAGAGATTCTCGGTCGTCCAACCAGGGTATAACCTTATATAGTTGGAAATCCAAGATCTCTCTCCTGGATAGGTTTTCTTTAACCCCAACATCTGCATAACTCAGGTTCCAGTAGCGGTATAACCTTATCACTGAGTCATGTCAATAGATACCCCCTCATATGATGTGCTATTAGGTCTTTCATTTGCCTCTTGCGAAATTTCATCCGCGAACTAAGGTGCACGCCATAAAGGTTCATCCCATTCTATTAATCTGTGCGAAATTTTTATTCGCTTTTCTTGCAATGATGCTCGCTTCTCTTGTTGTGCTTTGTTATTAGAAGAAATTTTTAGTTGTAATAGAGAGAGAAGAATTTATTATTTGTTTCATCATATAACATACCAGTATTTCGTAGAAGGTGTCATTGATAATACCTCTTCAGAAATAATCTATTCCATGGTCTATTGAGTCTTTGACCAACATCTCTCCCTTCAGGATCCATTAATTTGTATGCCCCATTTCCAACTATATCTTTAATGATGTATGGTCCATCCCATTTCCTCTCCAATTTTCCACCGTTTTCTCGCTGATAACTGGGCGTCTCTCGCAGTACTAAATCACCAGGTTGGAATTCGCGTTTATTAACACGTTTGTTGTACTCGCGAGCTAATCTGCGCTAATAATTCTCCATATGTTGTAGAGTTTGTTCTCTTTTTTCTTCTAAGTCATCCAACTTATTCAGTATCATACCAGCACTTAAATTTCTTTCCCATGCTTCTCTTTTTGTTGTAGGAATAACAACTTCTGTTGGTAATACAGCTTCAACCCCATACGTAAAACAAAATGGTGACATCCCAGTTGCTTCTCGTCTAGTTGTGTTGTAAGCCCATATTTCATTATGCACTTGTTTGCACCATGCTCTGTGGTATCCTTCTAACTTCTTTTTCAAGATGTCTGCGATTGTTTTATTAGTTTCCTCAGCCTGACCATTCGCTTGTGGGTATAAAGGAGTAGACTTTCCACATTTTATCTTAAATGCATTGAGTAACAATTCTATATTCTGTCCCTCAAATTGCTTTCCATTATCAGATACCAATTGTGTTGGAATCCCAAATCTGCAAATTATATTTTCAAAGATGAATGTAAAAATATCTTTATCGCGGATATGTTGTACTGCCTTTACTTCTCCCCATTTTGTGAAATAATCTGTTGCGATAATTAAATATCTTCTTTGTCCAGATCCAGGTACAAATGGTCCCACAATATCTAATCCCCATTTCCCAAAAGGCCATACACTTGTTGAGGATGATGATGGTGCTCCTGGTGCATGTATATTTTTTCCGTATCGCTGGAAATCCTCGCAACGCCTTGAGAGTTTTTTTGCATCCTCTTGCATATATGGCCAATAATAACCTTGCATTTTTGTTCTATATGCCAAAGATCTTCCTCCACTGTGATTACCAGCATCACCACTATGTAACATCTTTAATATTTTTTTGTCCTTCTTCCCTCGTCAAACATCTTAGCGATGGTCCATTAAAAGATCTGCGATATAGCACTCCATCTCTTAGCTCATAATTGGTTGCCATACTTTTCAACTTGTGTGCTTATAATCGATTTCTTGGAATTTCTCCTCTCGCCAAGTATGCATGAAGATCTTCTCGCCAATCTTTGATATTGCTCGTAAGCTCTCCCTCGCCAACTTCTACCATCATTACATCTTTCTCTTCTTCTTCTTTGTTTATCGATGAAAATGAAAGTGTTTGAATTTTTATGCACCTCGCCAATGGATTCGTCATCATACTAGATATGAAAGCAAAAGCATCTGCGAGTCTATTATCTTTCCTTGATATGTGTCTCCATTTTATTTTTGGAATTCTCGCAGATAATTCCTCAACAAGTCTTTTATATTTTCTCAAGGATGGTTCATTTGTTGTGTATTCTCCTTTTATCTGACGAATAACCAATTGCGAATCGCTGGTGATTCTGGCATTTTCCAAATTTATTTCTATCGCAAACTTTAAAGCATGGATCACAGCCTCGTATTCTGTCTCATTATTAATGGATGCAAATTCTAATCTAAATGAAAAAGATGTTTTTTCTCCTTCTGGTGATATGAAAACAACTCCAATTCCATTTCCTTCTCCGTTGGAGGACCCATCCACTAATATTTCCCATCTGTTGGGTTATGTTAATAGTTCGTTTGGATCTCCGGATTCCTCTTCTATATCCATCATCTCTTCCACAACTTCATCATCTTCCAAAGGAAATTCAGCTAAGAACTCTGCGATGACTTGGGATTTTGGCGAAGATAGAATTTCATATTGGATATCAAAGTGTCCTACTTGTGCGTTCCATCTCTCAACCCTGCCTGATATTTTTGAATTTTTCATCACTGACTCAATGGGCACCTTTGTTAACACTTTGACTTTATGTGCTTGAAAATAGATACGGAGCTTAAATGTTGCATGCACCAATGCTAGAACTAACTTCTCAATCTTGGAATAATTTCTCTCTGCAGAATTGAAGGTTTTGCTGATATAATAAATTGGTTTTTCTACACCTACGTCTACTCGCAGCAACATTGTATAACGTAGCGCGTATGTGGTTGTCGCAAGATAGATCAATAGTTCTTCTCCTGATTCGGCCTTTTATAAAATAGATATGTTCATTAAATGTTCCTTAATTACTTGAAAATCTCTTTCACATTCATCCGTCCATTTAAATTTTGTTCCCTTCTTTAATATGTCGAAAAAATGTTTGCATTTATCTGAAGATCGCGAAATAAACCTCCCTAGCGAGGCTAAGAGTCCATTCAATTTTTGTACATCTTTTACCGTCGCTGGTGTTGGCATATCACGAATTGCTTGCACCTTTTCTGGATCAACTTGTATTCCTTCTTTTGATACAATGTACCCCAAAAAATTTCCTGAGGTTACTCCAAAGGTACACTTATCAGGATTCACTTTGATATTAAATTGCCGCATTTGATCGAAAATTTCTTTTAAATCTTGCATATGATTTTCAGCTTCTTTACTTTTGATTAACATATCATCTACATACACCTCTAATGTTTTGTGAATCCACTTTGCAAACACCTTCTCCACCATTCTTTGATATGTTTCTCTAGCATTTCGTAAACCAAATGGCATCTTTGTATAACAATACAACCCTCTTGGAGCAAAAAATGATGTATGTTCTTGATCTTCTTCAGCGAGAGGAATTTGTTTATATCCTTTATATCCATCCAGCGATGATATTCTTGCATTTCCCGATGCTGATTCAACCATTTGTGGGATATCTGGTAATGGAAAACTATCTTTTGGACAAGCCTTATTTAAATCAGTAAAATTTATACAAATTCTTATTCCTTTGTTCTTCTTTGGGACCACCACCATATTTGCAATCCATTCTGGATATTTTGCTTGCCTTATAATTCATGCATCAAGCATTTTCTGTAATTCTTCCTCTATTTGAGAATGGTATGTTGTTGCGATTTTTCTTATTCTTTGTTTAAATGGTCTTACGTTTTTGTTGATTTCTAATTTATGACATGCTATTGATGGATCTATCCCCGGCATTTCATCCATGCTCCATGCGAAGATATCTTTATATTCTCGCAAGAGATTTATAGTTCTTTCTTCCTCATCTACCTCCATTCTAGTCCCAATTTTCAGCATTTTAGGCTCTTCTTTACTCCCAATATTTACTTCTTTTGTTGGTTCAGCTGCAGTGTAACTGGCTTTAGGTTCTCCCATTGGTGTTGGTGCTTTCATAACTCTCGCAAGTTCGTCTCCTTCTCGCAAGATTTCACTGGGCACTCCTTTTCCCTCTTTTGCTCTCATCATGTAAACTTTAAACTCTTCTTCCTTCTTTGATTCTCTTGCCAATTTTCTGCGAGCATTTCGCAACTTTGGACGATCTTCACAATTTCTCACTTCAATTTGGTAACATAGTTTTGCAAAGTCCGTATCTCCTCTAATTTCTCCAATTCCACTGGGCATAGGAAGTTTGATACACTGATGCAATGTTGATGCTACAGCCTTGATTGCATGTATCCATGGTCTTCCCAGTATCATATTGTACGGTGATTCCACATCTACCATGCATAATGTTACTTGTGTTTCAATTTCTCCTATCGGAATTCGTTCCACTATTTCGCCTTTAGGTTTTGTTAATGATTTTCCAAAGCCGTGAATATGATATGTTGAACTAGACATTTCTTCATCCTCATATCGCATTTTCTTAAAAGTATGATAAAACATTATATCCACAGAACTTCCTGTATCCACCAAAGTTCTATTCATAGCCCATTCTTCTACAGATTTTATTGATTCTCCCTTTCTCACTGGTATAACGGATACCGTAATTACCAAAGAAGATGTATGACTTAGATTTTCTTCTGGTATTTCTGCTGCTATAAATGTGATCTCCTGCTTTTCCCAATCTTTTAATGACGATATCTTTTCCACCGTCATAATCTTCCTTCCTCTAAAATCCCGTTTATGTATCTTCCCCTTAATGTTTTCATGAAATCTATCAACCATTGCTCTTGTTACCATATCACACTCCAGTTTTCTACAATCCTCTTTGATTCTGATCATTCTTCCTTCAATTATCTCACCGATTTACTTAATGATTTCCTTAATCTTGAACAATTCTTACCTTCTTCTTTACTTTTTCTTCAATTTTCGTTAATTCAATCCCTGTTTCGGGCCCCAAAATGTAGTTGCAGGAAATCCTACACTACACCCTTGATAAGAATCTATAGAAATTAAGTCATATTTGAAGATGAACAACAACATTTTTATTATTCTAATTTCAGAAACTTTTACAAAAGATGTAAGAACTCAGAAGTACAACTTTCTTTCTAGGGTTTCTCTCTCCTCAAGACTTTCTCAACTCTAAAAAATACATCATCCTTTTCTGAATCTAACGAACCCTTTATATAGGGATTTACATAGTGGATGACAGCTAAGTTTTCCTCCTATTTCGGATCTACTCTGCGATCTCATTGTGATCGCTACAATGTTCTTTCTTGCAAGAATGATGACCATCGCAGAATAAACATAATCTTCTTGTACCTCTTCCATCGTTAGATTTTATGTCTTTCTTCTGGATATTCTGTGACGCTCGCGAAATGTTGTTAAAGAGTCTTTTGTGACGCTCGCAAAAGTGTTGTTAATATTTCAGAAATAGTGTTGTAGCGATATTCTGGTCCTACAATATAAACGAAATTAAACTTTCAATAATATGGGTTTGTTTTATTGAAAAGTCACAGAAAAATACTGCTTTGCCTAACCAGCAATTTCCTGGCAATTGGTGAAATATTGAAAACCAAAATGGATGTATTCTTCCAAAGAGAACCACCAAGTGGTAGATCGTTGATCTATACAAAGATCTATAAAAGTATATCAAAGATAAACAAGCTTGTATGATCCCAGTCAATCAAGTGTACACCGAGTATAATCACTAAAATCAGAATACCAATAAGATAATATTCTAGTCTTCAAAGTACCTACACAAATAAATTAATTCACTTATGATTGATCACGCACATAATGAAGTTTGTTAAAAATGGATGATCACAAGTCCTATGACTCCTATCTTCATATCTTAGATCAATCAATATCAGATATGAAGTTGTTTATCCTTGATCTAGTTTGACTGACCTTATATCAGAAATTTATTTCAATTTAGATCTTCTTCACAATCTTTAAGAAGAGATTTGATGAGACGCTAACCACTATCATGAGCTTCGAAGTTCTTTTTTAATTTCTTGTTTTCTCGACAAAGAGGAGTTACAAGAGAAATGACAACAAAAGTTGTCATTTTTTTATTGTCAAAGGATCTAAAAGCTTGGAATATTATGAGATATCCTCATTTACTTTTCGATCAACATCTGAGTCACCTTCATCCGAGATTTCATCCAATTTTCTTTCTAGGCGTGTTCCCCAGTTATCAAAAATTTCTATATAGTTAACAAGATGAAGTTGTCATTTCAAGTGATTTCTTGAATATTATCTGATATTGATTTAGATGAGAGGGTTTTTATCAATACCTTTAAATCATGAGTCACGAAAACTGAATCAATTTTAAGTTCTTCCATAACCACAATGAGATTCTAGTCTTATAAGCTGGATCGCACTAAACACAAATTGTTAGATCTTTTCATGTTTGCCTGCTCTGATACCAATTGAAATAACGAGGTACCAAGTACACCAAAAAATTACCGATATCAACCTGTATGACACATACCTTGCGTGATCTAATATAGAAAGATATTGTCAAGAAGATATCAACCAAAAGATATCTATTTGGTATATAATATCAGTTCGGACCAAACCAACTATGGGATTAAACCAAGTGTTTGATTAACGTACAATGGAATTACTTTATTATAACTAAAATAATAATTATAATGTAGAAAGTAAAGTAAAAGTACACAACAAGATTTTGTTAATGAGGAAACCGCAAATGCAGAATAACCTAAAACCTAGTCCAGTTTTGAATATTCTCATAATTAAGCCTCTATACAAACACTTCTACCAACTTCGTATAGTTGAGACCAATTAAACTAACTCCAAGTTACCTAGTTCCTTCAATATCCATGTGTCTCCTACCAATCTGGTCAATGCATGTGAAATCTAAGATAGAGTCCATTATCTTAAGTTTCTTCAACTACTGTGAAGACTTCTACCACTCAATTCCTCGGCATTGACAACAAATCTCAACTTGATGATAATGGCAGCAGCGCCGATTACAACTCCTCCCAAGTTTACTCGACATAACAACCCATCTCCATTCTCCATGATCGCTGATAATGCATGGCAGTATCCAATACTTGAGCCAAGACCCATACAGACTCCTCCACCGCGTCATCTTTCAGTCACGTCAAATAAATGGTAACATTACCTTCTACCTGCTCATCGCTGGCAGCATCCTCCAAGTTCCTATTACCGATAAGCTCTCTGTTGCTTTCTGAAATTTGAAGTGAAGAAGATGACAGCTGCCCCAGTAGTTATGACGGATGCCTTTATCAGTTTAGCTTCAATTATCAGTCTTGCAAAACTGACTGTTCATTAATGTTTCATGGCTGCCTTGAGTAACTCAGGCTAGTGCCTTCATGAATTATGTTCTTCGATATCTTTCGCAACTTTAGCTTCCTTCAAATGCTTGTAAAATCTGCATACGACGTCGGAATGACTCAATTATTTCGCCATTAGCTTCGTTTTTTTGTACTCTTCAAGATGATAGCAAGAACTCCTAGAGTTGAATGAGTTTCACTTGGTCTTTGGCCCTTCTCCATTTGTAGCTAACTTATTTTATTGCACAATTAAGTGCCAATTCGCTTTTTTTAGATGATTCACCTAATAAAACACAAATAGAGAAAAAAAAACGTAATATACAATAATTTGCAAGAATATAAGCAATTACTAGCATGGAATCAACACCAAATATATGTAAAATATTCACTTATCAGTAACCGCTCTAAATCTCAAGAACTAAATTAGAGATATATTTTTGAGTTAAACAAAGGCATTTCTGTTTAAATAATATAAACTCATTTGTATTTGTTTAGATCAACCAAGATCTAAATTATCGAGATAATCAAATATTAGTTCATAACCTATCAGATTTGAATCCTAAAGAGCACCATCAAATGATCGATCGTCAATCTATACAACAAGGTATAAGATGTTCATCAAGATAAACAAGCTATGTCGGATCCAATCCAATCAAGTGTGCACTAAGTATATCATAAAGATCAGAAACCAATAATAAATCTTCATGTCTTCAAATCTCTGGGCTTTAATATACCTGCATAAATAACTTGGTTCCCTTATTGATCAATCACACACATAACAGAGTATGTTAACAATAGATGATCACAAGCCTGTCTTCAGATCTAAAAACATATATGAACTTTATCAATCCTTAATCTAGTTTGAGTGACCTTATATATTAGAAGAGAAGGATCACATAATAAACAAACTAGTGAATATCAAGGTTCAGTTACCGTTAGTCAATCAAATTAATAATCGAAAACTAAAATAACAATACGATTTTGGTTTCCACCAACGGTACTTCTAGACACTTCTTGATCCCACAAAAGTCAAACATATGACATAAGTTATTTCTCCTAATTAGGTTACTTTCCTTGAAAAGATAGTATTATGAATAATACTACTAGTCGGCTATCACACTGACTACAAAATGAAGTACGTGTGTCTGGATAAGTTTGTAAGAAGAACAAACTTCACTATTTATAAGCCAGGGTAGATTGGACACCGAGGAATTTTCATGACCGAAAATATCAAAAAAATATGCAATGAGTGCCAATTTCTGTTTTGTCTAATTCCTACTAGTATCCAACTAATATACTGAAATCTCTCATGGATGACAACTCAATATTAGCTAGCATACAAGTATGCTTTATTAATATGTTCTCCAGAGATATATTTTACTTCCTGGGAAAGTGAAGACATATAAATTTTAAAAACCTAATAAAAGATTCTCAAATATTTCGGTTTGGGATCTCACCTTGAGTATCAAGAAATATCTTTGAACAATAAATAAATAAGATTTTAGCACATGTTCAATCATAATGTCAACAAAATGAACTTTCCTAAATAACAACTCATATTCTTAATTCCATGTAAATCCATAAAGTGTATACGAAAATTGTAAGGGATCGGTCCTGCAAGTGATCCCCAAGGTAGGGATTGTTCTGCTAGAGATCCCAAAGTATGGATCAGTCCCGCTAGAGATACCTAATAGGAATCGGTACACCAAATCCCTTTGATCCCTTTCAACAACAAAACAAGTTTCGCAAGTATACTTCTTTAAACTCGTGTAGTTAAACATAGTTTTCAAGGCATGGAATCAACTCAAATTTCATTACACAATCTAGTAACGAATTACAGAGATAATATTATGTTGCATATATGAAGTTCGAAAGATAAACGTTATACATCTTATTCTCATATACCAAAGTTGTAATACAACATGTATATCTTTCCTTGACACTTTGATCATAATGTAATGATCAAGTCACTAATACTAAAGATTCATATATGTAACTTTGCATGTTTTGTTTTCAATATAAACGACCTAAAAGCAACGTAGATAGAAATGTAAACAAGTAAAGTCTTGTATTACTAATCTCCAACAAAAGGTTGATGTGCTCGTTAATGTCGATAGGTTTATAGATTTTTCAAAGTAACACAAGTTGGTCTCAACATTTGTAGACTTTCTAGTCTAACCTAATGAAGTTGACTCAAATAATCTAATCAAGAAACTCAAGTTTTGGAACTATAATATGACAACCAAACTTGACATACCAACGCTTGTTGGTTTCAACCGAGCGATTATATAACAAGATTAATCCTATAAATTATCTTTACTGTGCCAAATCTTAGACCAAACTCTGTCATGTATAACTCTATGTTCGTTAGATGAGATTTATAAACAAAATTGGTTTTGAATTTCCCCAATTTTATTCCCAAACCACATAACCTGTCATGTTTATGAACATTAATATAAATATATTCGGTATTTCTAGAAACATCGGGAGAAAAATAGTTTCCATAACAGAACATTATAATTACCATTATGATGCCAATTTACTTGTATATTCAAAAATTAAAAATCCAATCATCTTTAGCAATATCAATGGATTGAACACCACTCACTTTCCATATCCTATTATCTTTAACTACTTTCAATCATTTTCAGAATGCTCGCCCACATCCATAAAGTATTAAAGGTTTTACGTTTATGAAAAGGATGGCTTTTAGGAAAATAGTTTCCTTTAAGGATCCTAGATTGCACATCAGTTAGATTGTTAAACAACCTCCAAGCCAACTTGGTCAATAATAAAACATTAACCCCATGAGGAGTTTTAATGCTACTACCGCCACCAAAATTTAGGAGTACAAATTTTACTTCAATATTTTGGATATACGACATTTCTAAGGTTATCTTTGTCCCATTAGAAGTCTTCTGGATCTTATCAAATTCATCCGGAATTATTTTAAAAATATCTAATATTACATTTGATGACTAGGATAAGCACACAAGGTAGATTGGATAAAAACAGTCCTCCCTGCTGGGGCTGGGGATAACATCTTAGCTTTCCATTCATGTAAGGATTTGTAATATTTTTCAAGTAAGAGTTTAAAATTTAAAGATTCAGCTCTGTTGAAGAAAATATGAGTTCCAAGATATTTATCATCCTTATAAATCCTCATAACCTTAAGCGATTTAGCTTGAAACTTACAATGTTTATTATTAATGTCTTGGATGAAATAAATGTTAGATATGATAGTTTCTGGTGGAACCAGATGAAACACTAAAAAATACCTAAAATTTTCATAAGAATTCTCAGCGATATCAGCTTATAGAAAATAAAACATCATCGCAAAAAGCATATCAGAGACGACAAAATAGTTTTTTTTAACCCTACAACCAGCAAATTTATAATTAATTTGGGTATGCATAAATAAATCCTTTAATAGCAGTGATGAACGATTATGAATACAAAGGGTCTCCTTGCCTTGAACCCCTAGTAGGATGAAACTTTAAAACATGCATTAATAGTATAAATACATTCCAAAATTAAATCATATCATTTACTATGCAATCTAAAAAATTTAAACATGTATGTGACAAAGGTCCATCTTATTGGATCAAAAGCTTCTGAAAGGTACAATTTCAAGGAGAAATAACCTTTTTTGGTACTATTATTCATACTATCAAGCTCTTATGTACAATGACAATGTTATCCATTATTTTCCCTTTGGGAACAAAAGGCATATTAGTGAGAAATAATTTTATCCAGCAAACAATTTAACCTAGGAACTAGAATTTTAGAAATTAATGACTTATAGCACAATTGTGAGCATGAATGGACTAATGGAGATAGAAATTTTGCTATGAGCTGGCAAATTCTTGATTTGGATGTGCAATTATTTTTTCTCTATAGAGCAAAAAAAATAATAAACTGAATTGCCCAAAAGCCAGTATTTTTCATGGATTGACCACACCAATGAGTACACAAGCATCTTCCTCCACACTTAGGGCTGCACAACGGGTAGGGTGGGTAGGATATGGCCCATTTCGCCACCCTACCCGCTAACTGGCGGGTAATTTTTTTACCCGTCACCCTACCCGCCATTAAACGGGTAATATCCTACCCGATCCATTAATTGGCGGGTCGGGTAGGACAGGGTGGCGGGTATAACCGTTTTTTTTTTTTTTTTTTTTTTTAATACTTTGTTCAGGACTTTCTGGTTAGAAGTAGTCACTACATGTGTATACAGAAAATACTTCCAAAAAACAAAAGAAATAAATCTTGCAACAACAGTGCAAATAAGATCCAACCTATCTAAATATGTACCCAATGGTACTACCAATTTAACTAGGGAAAATGAACAAACAACAGTGCAAATAAGATACCCAATGGTTCTTCGTATAATAGTATCATCACCAAAAGCTCTTCATATTGACCTTCTTCTTCAATCATCATCTACAATGATAGAATAAGTACTAAGATCACCAAATAAATATGCATACAAGTTATCTCTTGTTGGATTCTCATACTGATACAAGGGAGAGAGCAAGCATATACACATGTATGTCCCTGGAGGGGTAAGATAATTTATGTTTTGATATCAGTATTAAAATGAAAGACTTGTGTATGTAGCAATGACATAATAATGAAAGAACTGAAACCAATACAAGGCTGAGAGTATAACGAAAAGGTTGATTCTTGTAAGCTGATGTTTAAATGGAAAAATAGATACATTACGCAAAATGATCATACCATAAGATTCCCATTGGCCATTCACATTGGAAAAATTCCAGCCTCAAGTACCAACAACATCGCAAGTTCCAAATACAATCAATCCTTCATCAGCAATCTATCCTACTAAATTTGACATCAACAGAGAAACCAATATGACCAGACCAGTTGCTCTTTTCCTAGAGGACCCAAATACCGCATACACAAATATAGGAGTCAACCTAGAACCTATTCATCGAAAACAAAACGAACATTTCGAAATCAAACTCATCCAAACACAACACCCAGCTAAACAAAATTAAATGGCACACCTTTGTCCTGATTATTAAAGATAATTCAGCAAGGCAGTAAAATATGCAAACACATAGAAAAGGGTGGAGAATATTGAACCAGTTGCAGAATTGCATTCAGATTCTTAGCAGAGATATCTAACCACTGATATACGCTTTTAGACAAATTCTAGTTTTCTTTTCTAAACAAAGGTTGATTTAAAGTCTAGTTCATGTGCCTTATGGATACTAGTTAGCTGACAAAGAAGTTAATAAGACGTGTTAGAACATGTAGAAATAGTTAAGATACGGAATTACTTACAATCTTATCATCTATAAATTACTTAACCAAGTAGTAGTATGGAGGACTAACAAGTAACAAGTATAAAGAACTTTATCTGCCAACATCACACGAAACCTTCTGAATTGTCATTCTCTTGGGAACTGCAACTTCCTATGACACTCATAGAACCCTCTATGTGATTCCACTTCCACTCATAACAAATTAATACATTTACTCAAAGTAAGTTCTGCAACACAGTTCAAGCACACTACCGTTCCTTTAAAATACACAGTTTACTAACCCAGACAACCCAACAACTTATACAAATCACAACTATTAGGAGTTTTAATCTCTTTTCAATGAAAATGTTCTACATATGTTCTACATTCCTTTATTTCTCGTGGGAAATTCTATCGTTCGCCTTGCGAACCAATAAATTGGTGGTAAATTCCTGGCACTGAACCTAATAACAAAAACTTTTGGAACTGAATCTATTGTAAAAGGTTGCTCAAATCAATCGAATTCTTTGACCCGCCTACCTATGGCATCAAATTCATCACCATTACAAACTATACACAAGTACTTGATCATCCGCCCTTTATAAAATATTAATATCCCTTAGCACACATAAAAGGATTGGAAGAAAAATATTTTCAAATGTAAAAAGTAAACAATTTTGAAACGTAAACTTCATAAAGTTCATATTGTTGTACAGTCAGTGATATCCAATTTACTGATAACATAAAGAAATTAAGAAAATGAAGGACATCTAAAATCTTCAATTCAGAACATAAGGAGAAAAGGTAGATAAGTTTGTAATCAAACCATTTCACCAAAGGCTAGGATATTCTTATCAACTAAGTGGCTAACCTTGTATGCCTGGTAGCTATGGAACTATTAAACACCACATTACCATAAAGCTACTTAACAGTACCAGACTCACTAAGTTTTACAAGCCCTGGTAAATAGAAACTCTAAGCAATTCAAAAGAGAATCATGACAAGATAATCATTCTCAAACAAAAATTGAGATCAACCAGCAAACCACTGGATTTTGTAAACCCCAAAAATCAATTTAGAAAAACCTAGAAATTACTTCAAATAACTTTGCAATTAACTTCGAATCAGAAAGAAACCAACCTTTGATGAATTTGGAATTGTACTTCAACTCGAGATCGTATCCTGCAACATGCATGAAATAGTAAAAACCCTAAGATTTTTTCAATCAATTTAACGCTAAAAAATAGAATGAAACAAAACCAACTTTGTAGTTGGATCTTACCTTGAACCAACCGATTAAAGGGTTTTAAACGAGATCCTGAAAGATGAACGGATCGAGAAGAGTAAGGTAGATGAGAAATGGTTGAAGACTTGAAGGAGAAAACTGGGAGGAAAGGGGCTCGGATGTTTTTTGTGTTCGATTCGAGAAAGGAGATAGGGAGAGGAAAAAGCAGTTTCTATTTTACCCCTGATATGCTTTAAAATAACAAAAAAAAAACTGGCAGGAGGAAAAAACTATAGAAGGATTAACTTGTCTTTTCCCTATGAGGCAGGTAGGCGGGTAGGGTAGGATAATTTCGAGTTTTATCCGTCACCCTACCCATTTGACGGCGGATAACATAATGTTTACTCGTCAATGGCGGGTAGGATATGATACGGTTAAAAAACTGGTGGATAGGGTAGGATTGACGGGTATGGATAGGGTATGTGCACCCCTATCGACACTTGCTTTTCCTTTCAAACATTAATGACACAAATTTTTTCTTCGCGAGTTTGGTATACGAAGTGACTTATATCTTCTGTTGAGTGCGAACTATGATGCAATTGGTACATACATGGTACTTCCAGTAGGCATTTTTGTTTCTCATTGCCTAAGTACTCGTGAGACCATCCTCGTGTATTAGTAGTACTCATTACAACTACAGTAAAACATCTATAATATAATAAGCTTGGGATCACCCAAATCCTATTTATTTTAAAGAGATATTAATTAATCGATAAAATAATAATTTATTATTTTATTTATATAATATAATAAAATAATTATTTATTATTTTATTTATATAATAAAATAATATATTAATTTAAAAAATAATTCTTAATCTAAAAAAATTCTTTGGAAAAAATGAGAATTTTCATACTAAAAAGAAAAAAAAAAAAAAATCTTAGGATAAATACCGAAATAGATTTAAAAAAAAGAGGATAAAAATAGATAAAAACACATTAACGGAAATATTTTTAGAATGACATGCAATTGTTTTTAATGTGTACTACGAGCTTTTAAGGATGAAATACAACTTGATTTGAACTTCAGAGAAAAACAAACCCACATTAAATCATATTTTAAAAAAAAATTAATGTGTATAATATTTTTTTATTTTCTAAAGAAATTATTATTTTATATAATATTTGGGACCTATTAATGTTTAAAGGGAACTGTTGAAATGTATTATATTATAATTTCATCAAATTTATTATTTTAGCACTAAGAGCTCGAATCGGGAATGGAAAATTTTATTATTTTAGCGAAACTATTATATTATCGAGTATTATTTTAAATTTTTTTTACTGTACAGAGTATTTAGGCCATTTTGAAGACAAGCCATGAGACTCGGCACACCACCTAATCATCTGACAGTTGCTCCGCCTATTGTTTCGCCTAAAACGAAAAAAAAAACACCACCAAACATCATCACAACACCAACCAAAAGACGATTACACCCCTCAAATACCAAGGAAAAGAGATGCTTCGTTCTTCGTCTATGAACACGTGGTGACAGCTGCGGTGACGAACAGCCACACTTGAACCAGATCCAAACAAGGAAACACCTCCATTTGGATTTTACTAAGCTGATGTGGCATACAATTAAAAAATAAAAAGAATTTATTTATTTTTTATCATTTACTAAAATACACCACCAGTATAGCCAGGAGGAGTATTCTACACTGTCCTTCCTTTTCTGATTCTGAATAAGAAACGGGTCCGTATTTTTGTTATCTTGACCGGCCATTATTTTGGCTCCCTCCCTCTTTTTCTCAAAACTCTTTCTTTTGTCTCTCTAATTCTTTGAATCTCTCTTTCGTTTAGGGTTCGCGAAACACTGCAGAGTAACCATAGAACTAGCAGCGTTTTTTTACTAATAAATTAGCTTCTCCTTCCAGATATAGAGGTTACATGAATTTTCCACCGAAACTGCTGATTAATAAAGGTATACACGTTTCGACATCCTTGGTATTTCAATTTTATTTTTCCGTCTTTAAAAAAGCTCCAGAATTGGATTTTCATAGTCGAATTTGTGATTTACAACTGTACATTTTGATTTGTTGGCGAATTCCCTGTTCAGGGAAACGGAATATTCATAATTTCTGGGAGAATTCGATGAATTTGCATGTGTTTTCAAGATGTTCGGGATTTAATTGACTAAAAACAAATTTCATTAAAAAAATTTCCTAAATAAGATCTAATCCTTATATTCTTTCTATATTAACAGATTCATCGTTTTTTACTGTTTTATTGATTTATAAATTAAACTTTCTCTCCAGTCTCCGTGCTCATTCATTTTCTCATCAAAGGAATCATTTCTTCTTCAAAAAAAAAAAAAATCAATCTAAAGTGACACGGAGAAAGGTAAACATTGAAAAACATCTGATATCTCAATTTGTGAATCTCATTTTCTGATTCCATTTTTTTTTAAAATTCGGGATAGAGAAGGTGTAGAGAGTATCTGTTTATTCTATTCTCTCTGTTTTCTTTGCCGATCCAGTATCTCAGCAACAACAACTATTATAATTATTAAATTTTAAACTTAATCTAAATTGAACTTTTCATATTTATTATTGTTTGATTAAATCATTAATAATAATTTGATAGAATTTCACTACCAGATTATGAAAAAGTCATATTTATTATTGTTTGATTAAATCATTAATAATAATTTGATAGAATTTCACTATCAGATTATGAAAAAGTGTTAATTAAATTAAAAAAAATAGAGAGTAGAGTAATCATTTGATATTGATGTGTTTTCTCACTTGGCGATGATGTGTGCCTGTTCCTTGTGTGTCTCCACGCCAGATTCACTGTCTTCTTGTTTCTTTCCCATTTGCCGCATATAATTATTTTATTATTATTTATTTCATTTAATAAAAAAAATAACGAAAATTGGATCTGTAGAGTGATTATTAACCGTTGGATTGATGTTGTCATCGTAGGGTTGGAAAACAATCCTCTTCATCATACTCATCATCATCAGTTCCGGTCAAAACTAGGAAATGGAGATATAGAAGAGATAGTGGGACCTGAAAATCCATAAGGCGGCGTTAGGAATAACCAACACACGCGTGACAGGTATTAATGATAAACATCTAAACTTGATGTATTAATTGCTGCCCCTCTTGAAAAACAAGAAAGACGAAGAGGAGGAAGAAGTACTAGCTTATCTCTATCCCTTCTTCTTCACAAGACGTGTTTAATTTTCTTCTCCAAGTAATTCAAATCATTTTAATTTTCAACTGTTATAAATGTCAATCTCTCCACATATATATATATATATAGAAAGGGTTTGATTCATTCTTATTAATACTTCTTCGTTATTTGTGGGTGTAGTTGATTGTGGAGAAGAAGAAGACACCGACCAAAAGAAGAAGCTTGTTATAGCTAGAAATCATGGAGAGCACTACTGGGTATAAGCCATATTTTGATCCAGATTATGAATCTTTGATTGAAAGAATACATCCTCCAAGGTACATATTAACATACTTCTTCGTCAAGATATTGAAATTCAGAGTTTCATAAGTGTCATTTGGGAACTTAATATAATCTTCTTCTTTTGTGTTTAGGGTTTGCGTTGATAATGAAACATGTAAAGATTGTACACTTGTGAAGGTAAGTACGTAATACTTTGAAATATAAAAGATTTTTTTTTTTTAGTGTATCATATTCAGATTCTATTCTATAAACGAAGATACCAAGTGATATTTCCACAATCTAGTATTGGTTTATTAGCTAAAATGGTGATTATTTTGTTGCTACTTGCTAGCAATAAGCCAGTCATGGAAGCTATATAAGCTAGGTAGAGTGATGACATGAGCCATATGGTTCTTGAAAGATATGTAGAGCTAGGTAGGCGGATCATGACTCATAGAAGATTTGTAGAGATTTTCCCAGAGTAAACAAGATAATCTCGTTAGATATGTTAAAGATTTTTGTAGCTTAGTTTCTGACTAAAAGACACGTACGGTTTTTGGCTAATTTAACAAACAAGATAAAGATATGCGGTTGACGTGGTTTTCTGTTTAGGGTTCTGACTTCTGAGCCAGAGGTAACATGATACTGTTTTCCGTTGTGTTGTGTTTTATTGTTCTGCAATATTTAAAGAGGAGATTGGAGGAGAATTGATTAGAGTTCAGAGGAACTGTCTTTATTTATGTCAACCTGGTCCGACTAAACATACACTGATACACATATTGGTCAAACCTGAGTTTTATGTCTCACCAATAATTTTGAGAAGCTAAATGCCTCCAAAATCAAACAGTGAAACATCCCTTTCATTATATGAGAAATCCGAATTGAATTTTTTTCAAATTCAGCTGATTAATTAGCCCATGTTTAACATATAATTTTGTTTTAGTTTGAATATAATTTTGATTGATAATAATGGTTTGATTGGTGATAAATAAAAAAGTGCTAATGGTGGGCTCAACTGATCATCAATCAATAAACAGGTAGACAGCGCAAACAAACACGGGATACTTCTAGAGATGGTCCAAGTTCTCACGGATCTTGATCTCCTTATCTCCAAATCTTACATCTCCTCGGATGGTGGTTGGTTTATGGACGGCAAGTTTCCCTCCTTCCCTACTACTTTCTGCTCTCCTTTTCCTCCTTACCTGCATACTCAATCCTCACTAACCAATAATCACTATAGATTCGACTTTATTGATTAATTAAGCGAAAAACTTTTGCCAACATTATTAAGCTAAAAGAAAATAAAATAAAAACTTCGAGAACCCATACTTGTGCTACTTTTGGAATCTTGCAAGCCTAACCTTAATGTGGTGGCCTAGTGGGCTAGTGGGTGGGGACTGTTTGTTGTTTGTTATCCTAACAATCAAAAGTTTTTGTGACGCCAGTGTTCCATGTGACTGACCAACTTGGGCACAAACTAACTGACGATACTCTCATCCATTACATCCAGCAGGTTTGAATCTTCTACATCTATTATTTTTTATTTTTATTTTTATTTTTTTTCCTGATCGGTAAAAAAAATTGTGTCACGGGCTTTACCACTGTATTACAGTGGCTCCGGCATCTATTAATTTCTAGTATTCTCTATCTTGGGTGTTCTTATTCAAGTTTGTAAAAATTTCCACAAATGTAGTCGTTATGTGGCGGAAGGAGGGGAGGTAAAACAAAAGTGAAGGAAGTCATAAACAGAACATGCATAGGAAGTGTAATGGGATCACTGCACCTATCAACAGATTACACTGCGTTTGAAATGACGGCAATAGATAGACCTGGCTTACTATCCGAAATATCTGCTGTATTAGCCGAGCTTGGCTGCAATTTGGCTGCTGTCGTCGCCTGGACCCACAATACGCGCGCAGCAACTATATTGTACATGGAAGATGAAACAAAAGGAGGCGGACCCATAACAAATGCCGAGAGATTGCTCCATGTGGAGGAACAACTTGAGATTGTTGTAGGGGCTCATCATGGCAAAGGTGAGAGGAGAATGGTGAAGCTGGTAGAGGGTCCGCCTTCAGCGAGGGTACACACTGAAAGGCGATTACATCAACTGATGCAAGCAGATATGGACTATGAGATCAACTGCAGCAAAGATGGGAATGCCGGTGGTAGTAGTAGTAGTGGGAATGTAAGGCGTAGTAGCAGTAGTAGTATAGTGACAGAAGTGTCTATAGAGAACTGCAAGGAGAAAGGGTACTCAGTGGTGAATGTGAGATGTAAAGACCGGCCCAAGCTGTTATTCGACACTGTATGCACTTTGACAGATTTGGAGTACGTGGTGTTTCATGCTGCCATAAGCTCTAGAGGTTCCCTTGCTGTCCAGGTACTATTAGATGTAAATGAATTTGTGTTCAACGTGCCCAAACACTGATTTTCTTTGATAAACTGAACATAGAGTAAGGCTTTTATTGAGGTTAACAATGATTTGTATATGGATGTGGGGAAACAGGAGTACTATATCAGGCAGAGAGATGGCTGCACTCTGGGTTCAGAGAGGGAGAGACATAGGGTCAGGCAGTACTTGGTTGCAGCTGCGGAACGCAGGGTCTCCCATGTATGTATTCCCAACTGTACATTCATCTACTTGAAAGATCAGCACAACCTATGCCTAAGATTATCACCTGATCAATGCTACAAGTCCTTTTCTAATCCTTGTTTTCTCTCTTCTGCTTATTTGTTTTTCTAAAAAAAAATACAGGGATTAAAGTTAGATGTGTGCACTAAGAACAGAGTCGGATTGCTATCAGACATCACTAGGGTGTTCCGAGAGAATGGTTTGTCCGTGTCAAGGGCAGAAATTAGTACACGTGGCGAAAAGGCAATTGGGTCATTCTACGTTACAGATGCATCTACAGGAAAGCATGCAGATCCTAAGACTGTGGAGCTGGTCAGAAGTGAGATTGGGTCGACAGTTTTAGAGGTCAATAAATCATTTTCCACAGGAAGGACCAGCTATGGGTCCAACTCCCAGAACAGTAGAAGCAGTAGTACTTGCAGTGGGGGTGTAGAGGAAAGGCCTGCAAAATTGTCCCTAGGGAGTCTGTTGTGGGCTCAGTTTGAGCGACTCTCAGGTAACTTCGGTTCAGCTTGAAGGCCTCTGGCAACATCAATCTGCATTGCATGCAACAATGATCTGTCCTAAACAACATATATAATAGTATACATATATGATGTACATGTTATAATGTTAGTTTCTGCAAGTCGTTCGGGCTTTGGGTTTTCTGTTGTAAGAAAGGTTCAGTACTTGTTAAACAATAATATCAATAGAAGCATATGGTTAGAAGTCTCACAGAAAGCACATACTCAAAACAGCATTTCTCATTGTCAAACACCAAGTGTGGGTACTAAATAATACCAAACTAAAGCAATAAAATCTTTTGTACTGTCAGAAAGTCTCCAACTGGGGCTATTTTTGATGGAGAGGATAGACAGTAGCAGAAAGTACAAGAACTCATTTTAGCAATATGACAAACGAACCAGCACTATGTTTTTGACAGAGACAACAGACTGCAGCAGAATGTACAACAACTCAGACTCAGTTTAGCAATAGGGTTGATATAGCAGAAAGTACAATTAGCAATAGGAACTAAAACTCAATTTAGCAATAGGGTTGATATAGAGTAAACCATCAACACTAGCTAAGCAAGACATTGATGTGGTCACATAGATAATAGAGAAGGAATACACTGCGGTCACATAGATAACAGAAAAGGAATATGATTGAATAATATAAAAGGTATGGGATTGATATAAAGTAAACTATCAACACTAGCTAAGCAAGACATTGATGCAACCCGGTCACATAGATAATAGAAAAGGAATGGGTGTGCAGCTAAGTCTGTAATTAAAAAAATCCACTCGAATTGTTATTAACTTATTTTCATAGCATAAAAATGAAGCAATACCAGAATCACATGAATTCCCCCAAAATTCTATTATCAGATCATAGCATGGAGTGTGTACCTAGCAGTATAATAATGATAGTAGATGACAATTTTTTTCATTTTCTCAAGTACATTACGGGTTGGAATTTTACCATATGATAATTGAAACACTTACCATTTGATAGCATCCCAGACACTACTACTACGAGCAGTATCAGGACTGCTTGAACTTCACCCGTTCTCCATATGCGATCCATGAGGTGGGGGGACTCTTGCCTAGGCAACATTCTCATAAACAAATACATAACCACTAACCAGAGACCAGAAGTTGCAGTCCAAATCAATCTCCTGTACAGAATTAAAATTCACTTGGGCGCCCAAAGAAGTGTGGCTCGAGCAATCACCCTTTATGTACAAACATCAGTGACCACCATGAAAAGAACAGTTCATACCATGGGAATGATAAGAGCCTGCATCATATGTAACAATGGTTTTGACAATGTTATTCATATCGCATCTTTCTCATCCACGTTGAGCCAATCGTCAGAATCCTTGTTCTTGGAATTCTTGGAATGTTCACCAGCTTTTTTTGTACTCTTTACAGTTTCGTCATCATCCTCTTCAAGATCACTAAATGATACATCCTCGTCATCACCTAGTGGAGTGTGGCTGAAGGTATTAGTTTCTGCACTGTCTTCTTCTTCCTCTTCTAACCAGTCATCCCCATCTTCTTCGTCCGTTTGCTGCAGTGCTACTTCTTTGGACGAAGTAATCACTTTATCCTGCTTTGGTACTACTTCTTTCTTGGAGTCACTGATCACTGCATCCTTACTCAATACTCCTACTTCCTTGGAGATACTGACATCTTCTTCCATCTTCGATGCTACTACTTCCTTGGAGTCACTAATTTTTTCATCTTTGCTTGATACTACTTCTTTCTCAGAGGTACTAACTACTTCATCCTTGGCTGGTACTAGTTCCTCTTTGGAAGCACCAATCACTTCATCCTTGTTCTGCACCACTGGTTCTTCCACCAAAGTTTCGTTGATGATTTGCACATCCCTAATTACAATAGGCTGTTTGTTTGATTCAGTATCTGTCATTTCCATAGAACTTTTAGGTTCAAGAGCAAATGTTTCAAGTGATGCTGCGTCAGTCGGCACATTATATGAGGCAGATTGTTGCTCTTCTGCTTTAGTATCCTCTGACTGCAGCTTTGTCTTTGGTTGGTACATCAACATAGCTCTAGCTTCTTCTATCTGTGCATGAAAAAGGCGCCAATATGAAAATTGACAACATATAGACAGAAAACTATGAATTATGTTGAAATACCGGGAAAGGTTTCAAACTAAAAATATAAATAGACAGAAAAATAGATTAATTGAATAATTCCTAGGTGGTTGCATGTTTCTGCCAGAGACATCCCTGATCCCAATAAGGCACCGGCAAATTGGTTCATATTACTGGTAGTGTACATGTAAACGAAGATGTGTATGGTGAAGTATTAAAGGTTGGTACAAGTAAGAAAATCCATGAACTCACTATAGTTTGGTTGGTGTTTCATCATTTGACAAGAAGTAATGCTTCTTAGCATCTAATCTCCTATATAGGATTTTATATTGGATACAGTTAAAAGTAGCATTCCCTACTATGGATGCTCAAACAGTCTTAAGCATTTGCCAAAATTTGTTACACGAATGAGACCTAAAAGTTACCTGTGGCGTTGACAAAATCTCAGCATCATGCTTACTGAGTCTAGAATGCAAAAGAACAAAATAAATCTTCCAAAAGTATCCATCACTTATGTGCTCAGGGCAAAGCTCCATTCTGAGAGAAGCTAGTTCTGGAGCAAGGTTCATGACAGCCAAAGCATGCTCTTGCTGTGCATCTGACATGTCAAAATCTACAAATCGAAAAACAATATAAAATCAATTTCATAATATGATAATTTAACCCTAATCCATTCAAAATCAACCAAAAAAACCCAAATCAGAACCAAAAGAATATACCATCCGAATCTTCATCATCCTCAAGAGGGAAATCCAACCAAGTCTCCGGATGCAAAGAAATATTCCTTGCAAAAGCTAATACATCATCAGTAACACCAACAGCATCTCCACCTCCACCTCCGACCGATTCTTCATCGGAAGTACCAAACGGAAGAAAATTCGAAGCAATCTTAGAGATCTCACTAACAGCTTTATGATTCGACAATTTAGATATCCCTGTCTTAAATCTCCCACCGATCTCAGCAAAATCACTTCTGATTCCAGCAATTTTCCCCGAATCAGCAGAGGCTTCTGAATCAGGAGATTCAGGATTACTCGAATCTGAAACCGAAGTATCTCGTGGAGAAGTAGAAGAAGGAGGAGCAAGGAAAGAAGCAACACCCCATAGTTGACGAGTAAAAGTTCTTGTAATTTCTGATAGATCTTCTTTCACACCTCCTCCAGTAGTTGTTTCTGCTTGTGATTCGATCTGATTGTTGTTATTAGTTTCATCGTGGTTGATATCATCGTCGTCGTCGAGTTTCAGAGAATTTGCCAGAGATCTTGCTAGCCATGACATTTTTCGATCCAGAGAAAGAAAGTGAGAAATCTAGAGAAAGTGTTTGTGAAGTGATCGCGGGAAGAAGGGAAGAACTAACAAGTAATAATAGTTCGAGAGAGAGAGACGAGGATTGGGGAGCTTGGTGGTCCAAGACTCCACGTATAGGGTGACTCATATGTTACGAACCGAGTCGATAACTGAGTAGGATTTAAATCAGATCCAAAGGCCTGTCTGACAGAGGGAGGACCCACCGTATACTTATCTTTGCCGAGGGTCGACACTCGACAGACTTCTCGGTGAGTCCCAACAATTACCAAGTGTGGATGAGTAATGAGTTCAGTGCAGTCCTACCTGCGATTACTACAGTTTCCTAGTACGGGAGGAATAATTTATTTAGAAGGTTATTATTGGGGCTACGGTGGAGGATGATTTTTGGGGCTATTTTGCTAAGTGGAGTCTAAATTTATAGGGGGAGATCACATATGTGTAAAATATTTAAAATACCCTCCATAATTTTAATTAATTCCCTTTTTACCCCCTCATTAACTACTTAATTAATTAAAAAAAAAAACTGACGCCTTTTATAACCCAATTAACCGTCCCCATTATATTCTTCTTTTCTTCTTCTTTCCTTTTCTTCTTTTCTTCTTCCATTGAACATTGTTCAACGATTAATCGTCGATTCAAAAAAACTTCGTCGTCGATTAAACTCATTCTATAAAACCATGAAGCAGAAGGAAAATCTAGGTCAATCCCGATCGAATCAACCTCCGATCAAGCGGAGAAACCAAGTTCATCCACTAAAGATGAAAGTGAAGATCAAGTGCCGGTGAATGCGAAAGTTCCGAAGCGTAGCATCTCCTGTTATGACAAAAATAAGGTATGAATTCAAAAACCCAGTCTTTATTTAAGCGTTTCGTTGCTTAATCAGTTAGTTTCGAAAATTTTAGGTCTAGAAAAACGGTTTCTGAAAATGCTTACGGCTGGGAGTTCTTGTATTTCTAGCAGTAAATTAGATAAACGATTGGGAAATATCGATTTCCCAGCCGTATATAAATTACACGGTTAGGAAATATAAGAACTCCCAGCCGTAATTAGATCGACTTGTACGAGATGGAGCATTCCTAGCTGTAACCATTCGTATACGGCTGGGATATTCCTAGCCGTATGTTCTCCTGTGTACATATGTTTTTAGTAGTTTTAGTATTACGTATAGGTTTTCCCAACCATGTATGTGTTTCTTGACCGTAATAAACACAATCCCAGCCGTATTGGTGCCCTGTGTTGTACTGTGAACTAGCAATACACAGTCGGTTTGGTTTTCCTATCCGTAATATTAAAACGTATAGGTTATCCATCCGTTATACATTTCTCGGCTAGGTATATTACTAATGTCCCATCCGTAATTTTTGTGTCGGCTAGGTCGATAAAAATTTTCCTATCCATGTTTCATTTTGCGTCTTAGACTCTCCATTTTTCCTAGCCGTGTTTATTGTTTTGGTTAGGTTTTTTCAAATTTTCCCAGACGTTTTACTTATACACTTTTTGTTTTCCTGCCTTGTTTGTCTTGGAACAGAGGTAAAGAAAAGAAGAAGAAAAGATCTCAAGAAGTAACACCTTCTGCTGACCCGACTCCGCAACCTCGTCACTCAAAACCATTGGGTGCAGGCGCAAGGAAAGCAATCGAAGTTGTGCCTGCTGGAGAAAGGGAAGGTGGTGGAGATGGAGTTGGAGTCACTAGAGGAACTGAAGTTGGAGTTGGCTGGGAACTTTCTTTGTTACTAAAGGAACTAAAGTTCTTTGTGACTGGAGTTGTTGGAACTTCTAGTGGTGGTGGAAACGAAGGTGTACTGGTTGTTACCGGAGGTACTGAAGTTGGCACTTCTAGTGGTGCTGCTGCTATTGATAAAGGTAAAGCCGTAGTCGAGGAGGGCACAGAGGAGGGAAAGAAGGAGGGAAATAAGAAGTATAAACCTAAGGCATCGGCAAGAGAAATAATTGATTCCATGCAGCCTTTACCTCCCAAGAGGAATGGGAGACCTTGGGGGTGAGCCAAGAGATCGTTCCGTCTTGATTGGCTACACTTCTTCATGGGCTTCTAGGGTTTGTGGCACAAAGGTAATAAATCAAATTACATATACGTTATATTCATTTTGTTTGGATTATTATTTTTATAACCAATTTTTTTTTTGGTAGTTTCCGGATGAAGCTGTCCCAAAACTAAAGCACCAACAAGCAAAGTTTTGGCCGTTGGACGATGAGCATCCAGATGTGCAAGTTTTGGTCAAAGCTTCGGGGTTGTGGTCTGGAATCGATGCTTTGCAGAAGACATATGATGTTGTCACATTTTGTGGTTTTAGAGAAAGATTTTGGCCAGAAACCATGACTTTTAACCTCTCATTCGGCGAGATGACTTTCACTCCGGATGAAACAAAGCAAATCACTGGTCTAGCTTTGGAAGGAAAGGCAGTGTTTGAGGGTTTCAAAAATTCCATGCCTTTTGATGAGCTTTGTGCCTTGGCGAAGAACTGTATTGGGTGGAGTAAATATGAAGCTGAAGAAGAGTTTGAGATTGGGTCTGGAGCAGCTCCTAGATCTAAGAGACCATGTAGTACACCGGGCGTACTAAGTGAAGCAGTAAATATGTCACGCAAGATTAATTTGGTTCGTTTGAAGGCACAGTTTGGGGATTCTAAATGCAAGGCGGATAGTGGAATGGTGGTGATGGACGCAGAAAGAGCTAGACATACGTCTATAGCTTACTTTTTGCATGCTCTTGGGACCGTCCTTTTCCCCGATTTCTCAGGCAATAAGGTAAATGCATGTTACTTGCAGTAGTTGAAGACTCTCAGTCTGGATAAGGAAACAAACGAGGTACCTAGGTACTCGTGGGGCACCGCCCTCCTTGCTGATGTGTTGGAATATCTTTGCAAAGCTTCAAGATGGAACGAAACACAAATTACGGGATGTGTTTCTCTTATGCAGGTATCTTTTTTTTTAATATAACAAATGTTTATTTGTGTGTAATAACTTATTTATAAACCAAATTTTTATTTTTTTGTCGTAGTCATGGGCTTATGACCATTTTAAAAGCTTGAGGCCTCCTCGGAATACAGATTGGGCTCTAGATAAACATACAGGAGGGAGATATCCTTTTGGAGGGTCCCAACACAAGGCTAAAGAGACGGAAATGGTCGACATGAGGAAAAAATTGGATGCTTTGACAATTGAAGATGTGGTTTTTGATCCGTATTTGAAACTTGATGAGGATTGTGAAGAGGAATTTGATGATAGGGTATTTTCTTATGTGGAAACCTATACGGGACCTTTGTTTCATGCAAACGGGTTCGTCATTTTAGATCCTTGTAGAACGCTCTGCCAAATCGGTATTGTCCAGACAATTGTGCCTGAAGAGACTCGTTTTAAATTGAGTGTAGGCAACTCCCAATTTAAGGACAAACATGTGAAATTGAACTATGAAAATTCACCGGCGATTGAACATTGGAATGCTCGTTCCGAACAAGAAAACCAAATGAGTAGAAGACTCCTTGAAGAAGAACATGGTACTTCCCAAGCGGATGAGGATTACATGGACTGGTATAGAGGGTGGGCTCATCCTTATGTGGAAAATTTGGATCCGGAGGTGCGGAGACATTACAAGAATGCAGATAAAGAGAGTTCTAAGACACCAAGGAGTGAAGAAAATGATTGGCGGGAGATGGTGGTACGTATACTACTTCATATGTTTGTATATGATATTTTTTTAATTATCTATGAATAATCGGAGTGCGTGTGTTTCATATGAAAAAATAGGTCGAGCGAGTTAATTGGGTGGCCAGAGACCTCAGCCGTTTGATTGGTTTGGGTCAGGATTTAGCAGTAGCTGAGCTCAGATTAATGCGGAATCGAGTTAAAGGCATAATACTCCCTGAAAAAGGAGGTTTATATCCTGTTGAAGCACCAAGTCTAAAATGTCCAGGTCTCCTTCTCCTAGCGACGACTCGGACCAACCAAGTTCAATCTAAGCAACGAAAAGCCGGCCGAGGTGATAGAGGTGAAAAAGGTGGAACGAGTGCTCGAGGTCGTCGAGGTGCAAAAGGTGGAACAAGTGCTCGAGGTGGTCGAGGTAGTGGACCAATTGCAAAAGTTAGCCGTGTTGTAACAAGTGCTCGAGGTGGACGTGGTGGAAGTAAAAAGGCTCCAACTCAAGGTGGGAGCGGTCGAGGTAGAAAATCTGTAGTTATAGAAGAAGTTGTGGAACCTCAGCCAAGGGACGATTTGGATGACTTTTTGGAAGCCACTTCTGAGGAGGGATCAAGTGAAAGTGAATGACAATTTACTTTTCATTATATTACTTCATTTCATGGAACATTTACTATCTAACACTTTGTCTATTTAATTTTTTATGTTTTGGTTATGCATTTGGATGGATGAATTCTTAAAACTTTGCATTTATTAATGAATGTTAGTCTTTACAATTGTCAAATCTAAGAAAACTGAGGAATCAATCAAGATTCACTAAAAAAATTGTGCTATTTCGGCTAGGTCGATCCTTCACATAACCTAGCCGAAAGTGCATATAATCCTTGTCAAATTTAGTTGCACAGAAACGCGGATGGAAAGTCCCCGCCGTTATAGGAAAAAGGTTAGGAAATACCTGGCCGTGTGTTTCTCTGGATACTCAAACTTTAACTGAATCTTTGTTACGGCTACGTTTCCAAGCCTTTATATAATACGCGGTTGGGTTTCCTATCCGTAAAAGTGACAAAAAAATGGATCTCTGGTTTACGGCTACGTTTCCAAGTCGTGAACGCGTTTGCGGTTGGATTTCCTACCCGTAAAACTGACAAAAAAATGGACCTCTAAACTACGGCTTGGACATTCAAATACATCCGGGCCGTAAAACTGACACACCACAAATCCTGTAATTTATACATAATAATGGCTGGGTATCTCCTTCAATTTCCAAGCCGTAAATGCCTATAATTATGAATACCACATCATATCGGCTAGTTTTTTGAATTTTGAAAAATAAATCCGTTTGAAGACTGATCTATAGAAGGTTCTAGCTGTTCAACCTCTTATTTAAACTTGAAATAACTCCCATCTCCATATAACCACCCACTCCAAATCAAATTCACACATTCTACACTAATAATCTCCACTAAAACTCCTACAAACTCAATGCAATGTACTCAAAGGATAAACCCAACTTCACTTTGGAAGAAGACTTATCTCTTTGCAAGAATTTTGTATTATGCTATCCAAAGAAGGGAGAAGAACGAAAGCAAGATGGTTTAGCCAGTAAATCGTATTGGAGTAATATTTTTGAGAATTTTTGTGGTGAAACAGGTAACACTAACAACCGCGAAGGGGTTGAATTGTATCTTCGATTTTCAGACATACGCAAAAAAGTAAAAGAATATATGGCTTTACGCCGTATGTGCATCCAACTTCGACTTAGAGGTGAGACTGATAGAGAAGTCGCGGCTCAAGCTTAGAAGGAATGGAGAAAATGGAAAGGTTATGATTTCAACTTGGAAGCTCAATTCGCCATCATCAAAGACTTCTTAACACATCGAAAAGGATGTTATTAAAACCAACTTTGTAATGGGGATATATTAAGTATGTAATGGGTTTTATTGTGGTCTAATTAATGAAAGTATTACTATTTTTCATGTTGAAAATGCAAAATTTCTCAGCTTACAGATTAAGTTACGGACGGGAAATATAAGAATTCCAAGCCGTAAAACAGACTCAGGAGATTCTCGTTGAATAACGGCTGTAAGATCTTCACTTCCCATCTGTTTTTCTTGTTTACGGCTGGGAAGTCATCATATCCAAGCCGTAATTGTTGGATTACGGTTGTGACGACACAATTCCAGTAGAATCGCAAAAAAATCCGATTTGTTCAGATTTTTGACGGATTTGAATTGATGAAATTGATGTTGGGAGTTCATTATAAGCTTATCTTGAGTTTTGGGATGAAGGGTTTTATCATTAAGCTTCAAAAAATTCAAAATAATTTCACCAAAATCATCATTTTTCATTCTTCAAAACTCAAAACAATGAAGTTTTGATTTGCAAAAAATTAATGTTTTGATTAGTCTAATTGATTCACTAACACTGATTAGTTAAGATTAATCAAGATAATTAGCACTAATCAAATTTAGGGTAGATTAGACATTATAAAATATGATGGATAAGGGGTACTATAGGTTGTCATTTCATGACCCCAAATAGCCCCCAAAAACCCAGCCATGGGCTGCCCCAATAATAGGGTTCTTTATTTAGAAGATGTTTTTTTTTTTTTTTTTTTTTTGAAAGCAAAAAGCAACAAAGAAAAAAACAAAAGACGAAAAACCTAAGTAGCAGAAGAAGGCTCACACAAGATGTGAGGAATACACGAAGGATAGGGGAATAAACACTGCATAGAATGGTTATGTTCTACAACATAAGATGTTAAGGAGTGTGCCATACCATTGGCTTCCTTTTGGATAAAATTAAATTCGCAAGAGGTGAACAGACTTAGCTTTTCCTTAACTCTGGAAATGGTGTTCTTAATTCGCCAAGGAATAGGAGAGTGTTGATATCACGGAGAATTTATCACGATGAGAAAGTCTCCTTCTACAATAATATGTCATAACCCCATATTGATAGCCAGATCAACACTCAGCAAGGCACCATGAGCTTCTGCTTCAACAGGAGACCTAATATCTAGAACTCTTGTTTGACTAGGGATGCACAAGACCCGCCCATCATACCCAAACCCACCCGTACCCGTTAAATCCGTGGGTTTTTAATCCGAACCTGCCCGTTGTGGGTGCGAAGTTGGTTATAAAAATAAAAACCCGTTGTCTACGGGTGTGAGGTTGGTTTTAGCTAATACCCGTCCGAAAAACCCGCAAATATGCACCATTGATAAAACTAATCCTAGCCGTCCATTATCAAAACCCTAGTGGTACTAGTAACCCTCTAAATATGTACACTAGTACTTGTTTAAGCTTAACGATGAAGACTTATGTAGTTATGTTTATGGTTTGTTTATTTAAGTTATCAAGAACTTAAGTAAGTAGTTTATTTAAACTTTAAAACATGTGTGTGAATGATTATTGAATATAAAGCGGGTTTAAGCGGGTCTAAACCCAAATCCGCCCAACCCGTAGCGGGTGGGTAACAAAACCCACCCGCTGTTTGTGGGTGCGGGGTTGGTTATGAAAATAAAAACCCGCAGTCTGTGGGTGCGAGGTTGGTTTTAGCTAATACCCGCCCATGTGCAGCCCTATGTTTGACAACCATCAACTTCAGACTGAGAGTTTCTGGCAACTGCAGCACAAGCATATCCTTTAGAACCAGCTGCACCATCGAAGTTGATCTTCGTTTTAAGATGAGATGGAGGTACCCACACACAATCAGCTGAATTTAACAGGTCTTGTTCAGTTAGTAAGGTCGATGCGTTTAGTTCACAAGAGTTCAGATTATACCAATAAACATTACCCTTCAACATCTTCTCTAAGTGGATCTTGCCTTTATTGTATATAACATTGTTCCTGGTTTTCCAGAGAACCCACATCAGACAAGCTCCCAACTTAAGTCTGGCCAGATCTCCTCCTTCAAGAAACCACTTCTTAACATAATGAATCATAGAGATATTTAGGAATTCATCTGTTATGGGGTTTAATTAAGGGTGATGCAAAAAGGAAGTTTTGAGTAACTGGGCAGTATAGAAATAGGTGATCAATGGACTCAATAGCCCCATTGCATAGCCTGCATTTAGCATTAGCGTCTTTCCAAAAATGCAAGAATTTGTTTCCCACTGCTAAACCATTATTCAGAAGTCTCCACGGAAATATATGTATTTTGGGTGGTAAGACTTTTACCTGCCAGAATTTTTTCCAGGGGAACTCTTCAATGTTACCATCATTTGACGAAGAAGGAAATCTATTTTGAAGCGATTTTATAAAGGACTTGGCAGAGAAGTTCCCATTTGGATGATGGATCCATAATAACTTGTCTTCAGCTTCCTTGCCATTTGTCTCTGAGAGACATATACCTAATATATTATTGACATCATGCTGGTTGAACAGTTGGTGAAGTTTGTCGACGTCCCATCTGACATGATTTTGCAGAATCAACTCAGCTACATAGGTAGGGAAATTGGTGGAGTTTGAGTTAAGTTCAGGCCTCATGTTGTGGATGTTGGGAACCCAAGGATCATCTTTGATCTTTATCTTCTCCCCTTTCTTAACAGGCCAGCAAAATCCATCTTTGAGATCATTCCTGCAGATTAGTATAGCAAACCAAGTAGAAGATCTTTTTTGGGTTTTTTTCACCTCCCCAAAGTTGTCTTTTTGGAGATACTTAGCTCTCATCAGTTGGCACCACATTCATGTATCATTCTCCAGTAGCTTCCAAATAAGCTTTGGAAATCATTGCTTTGTTGATATGTTGCATAGTTCTAACTCCTAAACCTCCAACTTTTTTTGGTTGTTCAAACCTTTTCAGTTGATAAAATGAGGTTTTTGAATATCTTTTGAGTGTCCCCACCAGAAATTCCGCATCGTTCTAGTTAGTTTTTGCAGGACTTTCTTCGGAATGAGAGAAGTGGCCATGAAATATGGAGGAATAAGCCTCAGTACATTTTTGATCATAATAATTCTTCCAGCATGCGAGAAATGACTTCTTTTCCAACCAGCTAATTTGGAATCAAATTTATCAGATAAGAATTCATACGAATCAATTCTATTGTTAGAGCATTGCTCGGTCGAACTCGCATGCATTGCTATCTCAAGAATGTTTGTCAATATTAGTGATCAAAAATATAAAGTCTTTGATTTCTAGTCCACTATAGCTAAGGTCTCGGACTAGGATAGAAAGTGTAGTTGAGCTCAAGACCTCCATGGCGATCATCATATAAGACGAAGGAATACTCAAGGAACTAATGGATCTTCATCAACTAAAAGGTATGTGGATACTTGAACTTATCTATCACTCAAAAGTCTATCTACTTTATCTCCTATCTTGAGACAAAAGTCGTATTACTATATAAACTAAGATTATACATGAAAAAGCGGGGGTCTAACAGACTCACCCAATATTTCGATTAGCAATCTGTATGGACAACTCCAAGTTGTTTTTCTAGAGAATTAACTAGACTCAATCAATAGAAAATACTCAAGGAGTTATTATCTTGATCTCTCAATTTGATTTACTCAAGCAAATGTGATTCGTGAGTCTAATCAAAGAGAGATAACTTCCGATGGTACCAACGACCAATATCCAAGTGTCAATCAATTTAAATCAACAACCAATAAGGTAGGATATTCTAATTGATTGAACAACGCACAACCTGTATTATTTCAATTATATAACAAAATATAATGCGGAAAAGAAATAACACAGACACCATAATTTTGTTAATGAGGAAACCTCAAATGCAGAAAAACCTCGGGACCTAGTCCAGATTAAACATACACTGTATTAAGCCACTACAGACACTAGCCTACTCCAAATTAACTTCGGTCTGGACTGTAGTTGAACCCCCATTCAATCTCACACTGATCCAAGGTACAGTTATGCTCTTACGCCTCTGATCCCAGCAGGATACTGCGCACTTGATTCCCTTAGCTAATCTCACCCACAACCAAGAGTTGTTGCGACCCAAAGTCGAAGACTTTAGCAAAAAAATCTGTCTCACACAGAAAAGTCTACAAGATAGATAAATTCATCCCCCATGAATAAACCTATGAGTTTTGTTCCGTCTTTTGATAAATCAAGGTGAATAGGAACCAATCAATAAAACCATACTTATATTCCCGAAGAACAACTCAGCTTTATCAATCACCTCACAATAGTCTTAATCGATGCAGAGAAAAAAGATATTGTGGAATCACAAACGATGAAACGAAGATGTTTGTGATTACTTTTATATCTTGCCTATCGGAGATAGAAATCTCAAGTAAATTATTACAATTATACTCGTACGATAGAAACAGCAAGATAAGATCAAACAACTACAAGAAAAGTAGTATCGGTCTGGCTTCACAATCCAAATGAAGTCTTTAAGTCGTTAATCTGGTTTTAGAAGAAGAAAACCAGAGGGTAAAGGAGAATCGACTCTATCTTAGCAAACTAGTATCACACAGAATGTGTGGGGATTAGGTTTCCCAGGCTAGAGTTCTCCCTTATATAGTCTTTCAAATTAGGGTTTCCAATCAATGTTAGCTTAGTAATAAAGCATTCAATATTCACCGTTAGATGAAAACCTGATTAGATACAAGCTAATATCTCTCAACCGTTAGATCAAAAACTTAGCTTGCCATTCACATATGTACTTGACGATTTTGGGTTTGTGTAACCGTACCCAAACGTGTACAATAGTTGGTTCAGTATTAGGCAACCAAATGGTTAGCCAAATGATAACTTTCATATCAACCATATTCTTCTTCACCATAACTAGTCCAAATGACTCACATGAACTAGTTAGAGAGTTGTTCAATTTCTATGAGATCTTATGTACTACACAAGACACAATTAAAGAAAAAATGATGTGGTTCACTCGAATCAATTCATGAACTATAAAGCCACGGTTTGCAATAGCATTCCTTAGATATTTTAGATAAGTTCACGAACATCGTTTTTAGACATAACCACCCAAGTTTGCGGACTGGGTTCGCGGACTCAAGTTAACCGGTTGGAGTTCATAAACTCCAGCAGAAATTCTCGGGTTCGAGAACTACGCATGTTCGCGGACTGGGTTGACTGCTCAAGTTCCGGTTTTCACTTGATCAACAAAGTTCGCAAACTTCGGTTCAAGTGCTAAGGACTTATACATATATGTGTTACCACAACAATGTTTATATCCCAGTGGTTATATTATCTAAACTCTCATTTCAACCATTGAAACATTCTCAGAGCACGTCATATAGCTATTATTCACAAACTAGTTTTCGTCAGAGCAATTTCCAAAGTGATTGAAACACAACACGACTTTCGTCACTAGGAAAAGATGAACTTGGCTAAAGAAAAAGCTTTACCAACACACATTTCGAGAAATAGATAAGAGACATATACTCAGCTCGAAATGTCACATGTGTATATTCTTAGTCTATATAGTAATATGACTTTTTTATCAAGATATGAGATAAAGTAGATAGACTTTTGAGTGATAGATAAGTTTAAGTCTCCACATACCTTTTAGTCGATGAAGATCCACTGGTTCCTTGAGAAGTCCTTCATCTTGTATGATGATTGCCATGGAGTTTTTGAGCTCAACTACACTTTCTATCCTAGTTCGAGACCTTAGCTATAGTAGACTAGAAATCAAGACTTTATAGTTTTGATCACTAACATTGACAAATATGCTTGAGATAGGAACGCATGCGAGTTCGACCGAGCAATGCTCTAACAATCTCCCCCTTTGTCAATTTTAGTGGAAAAACTATTAATACATATGGAATACAAAAAATATATGAATAAACTTTGTAGCTCCTATTACACATGTCTAATCTTCAACAATACTCGAAATCTTCGTCACTTCCAAGTAGTCCAATGATCCCAAAGGTTGTAAGTTTAGTATCATCGTTGTTGAAAATACGTAGCTATAACAATGAGAAAAGCATCGGTTCTCAATTATTGTTATACAGTGTCATAGTATTATTACACAACGTCAAAGTCCAATTGCATCACAACTTCAACAAAAATACTATGGTGATACTTCACTCCCCCTTAGTCAATACTCCATCTCACATGGAAACCACTCCTCCTTACATAATGATCCGAAAACCATATGTATTTGTAGTGTGAACTACATATTAATTCTCCCCCTTTTTGTCAATAAAATTGGCAAAGGTACAAGAACGGGATCCTAATGAAATTTCCGTAAGAGACATTTCATGAACAAAGGTAAATGTGTATCATCTTGTTTAATGCAATCATAAAGCCGAAGCTAAATGCATTCATCAAGGAGTTTATAAAGACGCAAGATAACCCTTCTAATATTACACATCCGCACTCCCCACAAAGATTTGGTAATTAAGCACAAGTTCAAAAGAACTCTCCCCCATAATATGTCATTCCCTAAGGAACAACAAGAGCGACCTTAATTTCAAAAAGAAAAAAAATGATTTATTCACTAACACAAAAGAATAGATGAATCAACTACAAACAAGGTATACACCTCCTGGAGTTCCAACTCAATTGTCCAAAAGATCGAGATAAGCACAGGGGCAAGAGTTACTGAAGTAGATAATGAACCGAAACAACACCAATAGACTGCCTTAAGTGCTGAAAAGTGGAAGTGTCTAATGGTTGGGTGAGAATGTCATCCAACTGTTGTTCGGAAGGCACAAATTCCAAGTTTATGATACCATTCTCATAAAGATCTCGAATAAAATGGTACCTTATGTCAATGTGCTTTGTTCTTGAGTGCTCAACAAAATTCTCAGTTATTCGAATCGCGCTAGAGTTATCACAAAAGATCTTCATTACTCCAGTATCAACTCCATAGTCTTCCAACATTTGTTTCATCCATAAGAGTTGTGTACAGCATGATCCAACAACAATATACTCTGATTCGCATGTAGACAGGGATTGTGAATTTTGTTTCTTACTGTGCCAAGCAACAAGATTCAGTCCTACATAGTAGAAACCCCCTGATGTACTTTTTATGTCTTCTACACATCCTGCCCAATCAGCATCAGAATAGGCAGAAAGGTCAGTGTTAGTATCAAAAGTGTAGGATAGACCATACCCGACAGTGTGATTGACATAACGTATGACCCTTTTTGCAGCTGCAAGATGAGATTCCTTTGGATCAGCCTAAAATCTAGCACAACAACCAACACTAAAATAAATATCAGGTCTAATAGTTGTTAGATATAAAAGGCTTCCAATAATAGATTGATACATTTTTTGATCTTCTTTTACTCCTTTCTCATCTCTATGTAATTCACCAATAGTAGGCATAGGTGTCAATTTTGGAGAAGACTTATCCAAGACGAATCGTGTTACAAGATCCCTTGCATACTTTTCATAGGATAAGTAAATTCCATCCTTATGTTGTTGAATTTGTAATCCTAAAAAGAATTTTAATTCACCAACATTGCTCATTTCAAATTCTCTAGCCAGTGAAACTTGAAAGTCCTTTGCTAGATTCTCAGATGTTGATCCATAGATAATATCATCTACATATTATTTGTGGGTGAAAACTATTCCTGCTAATTTTGGTAATTTGGGGTGTGGATGAGGAATGAATCTAAACCTTAAACAAATGTACTGCGCGGTGAGTGCTTGTAGATTCGAGAGATCAATCTGTGCAAGTCCAGCCTAAACCAAGAAATGGCCGTTCCAGACTTGTTTCAGTCACAATGTGAAGGAGATGGGGTTGATCTTAGGGAGGGAAGCGAATAAGGTTTTGAGATTGTGAAGGTGTTTGCTATGTATGAATTGTATCAGAAAGCTGAACTGGATTGCAGGATGTAAGCTATAAGTTCTGGTATTTGAATACGGTTGTATCAACACTTGCCTCTGTTATCTCGTCTTGTTCTGTCCTTGTGCAAAATAGGGCGGAGAACCTATTTATACAAGTCTTTTAGCCTAACCTTCGTATCTCATGGGAAGTGGAGAAAGTGTAGTGATGGAGTAGTGTGTTGGTGTCACACGACCAGGCTTGCCCACTTCTCCCATCATCACTAAACGTCCATGACTTCCTGACACATTCTTGTGATGGCGTGTTGTGCGCTGCACGCTGTAAACCGCCAGACCAATACCCAGTATGTATCCCACAATTTGTGACATGATTGATGTCTTGAACGTGTGGATCGTGGGACCCACAAAAAATAGCATGTAATGCTACGTTATTTAGGAAATTAATACTTGTGAAGTATCATGTGTATACTATATAGGTACAGTATCGAGTATATTTAGCATGTATGAAGCATTGCTATTTGAGAGTCTCAAAATAATCTCATGTACAACCTACTTCATGTGATAGTTTGGAGGTTGCGCAAACAAGTCCTCCCTTAGCCGACCACATGGTGTGGTAGAGTGACGGGTGGTGATCAACATGATTCAGCACTGACCAATTAACTCATGACCAGGGTTGTATAACCAAGCCGGTGAAGTTGGACGGACGAGATGGTCTCTGAGACAAGCATCTGCGACCGTTGGTGATATTAGGGTTTTGAAGTAGGCGCACAAGCACCACTCTTCAACCTGATCGAATCTAAGCTTGGGATACGAATTTTGGCTGGCCGACCATACATGCATGTAGATGACATGACAGTGTTAGTTCCCATACCCCATTGTCTCACGAAAGTGTGATCTGGGACACTTAATTTATCCGGTGAAGTTGAGTGGTCGAGATGAATTTGCGACAGCAAACTGATGCCGCAAAATCCGAACACCGTACCAACTTCGGGCACGCGTTCCAAGATGACCAGGCTTGGTCGGTCTTGGATGATTGCTCCATCGTATAGGTGGTAGGTTGGTGTTAACGCCTATGCCTTACTGTCCCATAAAAACATGATCTAAGCCACTCAATTCGTCCGGAGAAATCGAGCGGTTGAGATTAGTTTGCAATTTGGAAGGAGCGACCATGCATGTTGGAGGCGCGCGAACCGAGGAAAAAAAGAGTTCGGTCTTGGCCGATTGGGTGTAGAGATAGGTGGGCCGCAGTGATCGTGTTGATGCTTAACGGGCATGCTTAGCCTATTCCTGGACCCTTCGTCCGATCAGGAGAATATGGACGCTTGTGATCGCGACATAAACCCTAATCAGGGTATTTCCGGCTGTGTGTTGTACCTAGTTTGGAGCACACAAACTAGGATGACCAACTATAGTTGCTCCTGACCGATTGGTCAGGTATGTAGGTAGGCCCATGGTGATTGTGTTGACATGCTCCGTGCCCTTTGAATCTACATCTGCACCCTCTATCTATACCTGCGAATATGGATGGTTGAGACTGTTTTGTGACACATGTAATGTGCCGCAAACCCTAATTTAGGGTTTTCTGTCCATACTGCTATGGTTTGAACGTTTTGGCAAGCTAGGCCAATCTTTTGGGGAGGCCGACCATGCGGGGGACGCATTGGTCTAGCATCGGATATTTCATACCTGCTTGGGAGTTATGGAATCGATATGGGCCATCCAATCATGATGGTGGAGTTGGATGGTCGTGATCATATCCAGACTGATACGGTCAGTCCGGATACTTAATCGGGCTAGTATAACACACCGAGAGTGGCTCAATCGGGCTAGTATAACACACCGAGAGTTGCAGCATGTACGGGTATTTCGTACATGTTTCATTATAATGCTTGGAGATTCGTGTTGCTCTGCTGAGAGCAACACTCAGTTCATGCCGCACTGATAATGAGTACAGGAAATACAAGGCTGGTTGCACATTAATTAATAATTCTGTAAATTCACAGGGTACATGGGATTGTTGCTACATGCTCCAACCTGGATGAATTTCGTGTATTTTATTCACAGAATGGGATTGTTGCCACATGCTCCATTCTAGGTGAATTAATAAAGTGAAGGAGTATCCATCACTTATTAATGGCCTTATCTTTTACAAGATGTTAGCGCATAATTTTTAGGTTTTACAATTTTACCCTTAAATGAAAATCCACCATCAACACATATACTTGAGCAATGACAACGTTTTTCCCACTCCATTTGGAAAATAAGGTCTTATCAGCTCCACCTCTTGAGAAACCTTTCTGAATAAGAGAAGTGGTAAGTTTTTCAAACCAGGATATAGGTGCTTGTTTTGGTTTAACCTATATAAAGCCTTTTTGAGTTTAAGAACATGATATGGAAAGTCACGGTTTTCAAACCCTTTTGGTTGAGCAACATAGACTTCTTCTTTTAAAATCTTGTTCAGGAATGCAGATTTTACATCCATCTGGAAAAGTTTAACTTTGAGAAAACAAGCATGAGCTAATAAGAGCCTAATGGACTCAAGGTGTGCCACAGGTGCAAAGGTTTCATCAAAGTTGATACCTTCAATTTGTGAGTATCCTTGAGCGACAAGCCTGGCTTTGTTTCTAACAATTGTGCCAAATTCATCATACTTGTTCTTAAATATCCATTTGGTACCAACAATATTAACATTGGAGGGACAAGGTACGAGTTCCCCTACATCTTGCCTTTGAAATTGATTTAACTCTTCATGCATAACATTTACCCAAGCGGGATTATTAAGAGCTTCATCAATATTTCTTGGTTCTACAAGAGACAGATAACAGCCAAAATTGCAAATATTTTGAAGTTGTCCTCTTGTTCTAGTTGTAGAATCTCTTCCTCCAATAATACTATTAGGATCATGATTCCTTTGAAACCAGAGGTGTCGTGGAGGGGGAAGACATTCTGGTTGTTAGGGGCAGCCTGATCAGTGTCCTTCTCCTCGTCACTAGAAATATCAGGATCAGTAACAATTGGAATGACTTCAACTGATTCCGATATTTCCTTGACTTTCTCAATTGTCTCAGTTGGAGGTAACTTTGTCGGAGAATTATCATGATGGAAATCACTAATATCATCAATAATAACATTATCATATTCCATCATGACTTGTGTTCTGAGATTAAATACTCAGAACCCACGACTGTCAGAAGCATAGCCAAGGAAAATATCTTCATTACTTTTGGTATCAAATTTCCCTCTTTGCTATCGATCTTTTAGTATGTAGCACTTACTTCCAAACACTCTAAGATAGTGTAAGTTGGGTTTTCTACCATACCATAACTCATAAGGAGTGTTGAGAGTTTTAGACCGTAAGTAAACACGGGTGATCAAGTAACATGTTGTAAAACATCTTCTCCCCAAAATCTTAAAGGTAGATTTTTGTTATGGAGCATTACCCTGGCCATCTCTTGAATATTCTTGTTCTTTCTTTCGGAAACTCCATTAGCTTGAGGAGTAATAGATGGGGAATATTGTTGAGTAATCCCCAGTTCGTCACAAAATTCAAACGCTTTAGTGTCCTTGAATTCAGTTCCACGGTTGCTCCTAATTTTCTTTAGTTTACGACCTTGTTCGTTATGTAATCATCTACCATAACCAAAGCATACTTCTTTCCAGCAACAGTGGGTTGCTGAATTGGTCCGAAGAGATCCATATGAATTAAATCAAGTGGGGCTTTGGTGAGAATATCTCGAGATGATTTATGGTGAACTTTTGTTTGTTTACCTTTCTGATAGGCACCACATACACCTTCAATCTTTGCATTGATTTTTGGAACACCTCTAACAAGTTATTGTTAATGATCTTAGTTAGAAGGCGATAATTGATGTGACCAAAACGTTCATGCCAAAGATGTGTAGATTCCACCTTAGTCAAATTGCAACAATTGATAAACTGAGTATCGAGAAGATAACAATTGTTTTTACCACAAGTTCCTTGAAAAATTACTTTCCCAGTTTTATCTACAATGTCACATCCATTTGCATTGAAGATAACTCGATGGCCCTTGTCACAAATTTGAATAATAGAAAGAAGGTTTGCAGTCATACCTTTTATGTAGACTACGTCATGAATTTCGGGTACGCCGGGTAATTTGATCGTTCCCTTCTTACTTATGTAGCAACATCTTCCATATCCAAATGTTATTGGTCCTCCTTCATAGTCTTCTGCGGAAACAAACCAAGTAAAATCACCTGTCATATGTCTGCTACATCCACTGTCAAGGAACCATTGAAAAGGTGACGTTGATTTTAAAGCAAATGCTCCCATACTATTAGTGCTGTCCTTTTTGGTGTTTTCTAATAGTTCTGTATGTCTTTTTAGAGACACAAGAAGTTGTTTAGTTTTATTATAAAGATCACTTGCAAATTTTAAACTCTTTTGAAAAGACACACACTTATGTTGAAAGTGATTAGAGGAATCACAAAACAAACATAGACTAACACCTTTAAGCTTGATAGAATAGTTCTGAGTCACATCAGTTTTCATAACCTTTATACGTTGTTTATCATCTGATATATGACGGTTCCTTAGAGAGGAACTATTATAGTTACCCATATCCATTAAGGAGCTTAAATTGGGTTTCAAATCCTTTATGATTGCAATTTATGTAGTAAGATCAGAATTGATCTGGATTTGTTCATCCAACCTTTGAAGGATAGCCAGTTTATCAGATTTTCTTCTACCATTGTTTTTTAGTCCTGGTGAAGCGTTATAAGAGACTTTGTCATCCATAGAGTCAGATCGCTACAAACACAAACTTGTAAGGTCTTGAACGTGTTTTCCTGCTCTGATACCAATTGAAAAAGTGGGGGTCTAATAACCTCACCCAATATTTCGATTAGCAATATGTATGGACAACTCCAAGTTGTTTTTCTAGAGAATTAACTAGACTCAATCAATAGAAAATACTCAAGGAGTTATTATCTCAATCTCTCAATTTGATTTACTCAAGCAAATGTGATTCACGAGTCTAATCAAAGAGAGATAACTTGGATGGTACCAAAGACCAATATCCAAGTGTCAATCAATTTAAATCAACAACCAATAAGGTCGGATATTCTAATTGATTGAACAACGCACAACCTGTATTATTTCAATTATATAACAAAATATAATTCGGAAAAGAAATAACACAAACACCAGAATTTTGTTAACGAGGAAACCGCAAATGTAGAAAAACCGCGGGACCTAGTCCAGATTAAACATACACTGTATTAAGCCGCTACAGACACTAGCCTACTCCAAATTAACTTCGTTCTGGACTGTGGTTGAATCCCATTCAATCTCACACTGATCTAAGGTACAATTATGCTCATACGCCTCTGATCCCAGCAGGATATTGCGCACTTGATTCTCTTAGCTGATCTCACCCAAAACCAAGAGTTACTACGACCCAAAGTCGAAGACTTTAGCAAACAAATCTGTCTCACACAGAAAAGTCTACAAGATAGATAAATCCGTCTCCCACGAATAAACCTATGAGTTTTGTTCCGTCTTTTGATAAATCAAGGTGAACAGGAACCAATCAATAAAACCATACTTATATTCCCAAAGAACAACTCATTTTTATCAATCACCTCACAATAGTCTTAATCGAAGCATCGAAAAAAGATATTGTGGAATCACAAACGATGAGACGAAGATTTTTGTGATTACTTTTATATTTCGCCTATCGGAGATAGAAATCTCAAGCCAATTATTATAATTGTACTCATACGATAGAAACAACAAGATCAAATCACACAACTACAAGAAAAGTAGTATCGGTCTGGCTTCACAATCCCAATGAAGTCTTTAAGTCATTAACCTGGTTTTAGAGGAAGAAAACCAAAGGGTAAAGGAGAATCGACTCTAGCTTAGCAAACTAGTATCACACAGAATGTGTAGGGATTAGGTTTCCCAATTTCTAGAGTTATCCCTTATATAGTCTTTCAAATCAGGGTTTGCAATCAATGTTAGCTTAGTAACAAAGCATTCAATATTCAATGTTAGATGAAAACCTGATTAGATACAAGCTAATATCTCTCAACCGTTAGATCGAAAACTTAGCTTGTCATTCACACATGTACTTGAAGATTTTGGGTTCGTGTAACCGTACCCAAACGTGTACAATAGTTGGTTCAATATTGTCAACCAAATGGTTAGCCAAATGATAACTTTCATATCAACCATATTCTTCTTCACCATAACTAGTCCAAATGACTCAAATGAACTAGTTAGAGAGTTGTTCAGTTTCTATGAGATCTTATGTACTACACAAGACACAATTGAAGAAAAAATTATGTGATTCACTCGAATCAATTCATGAACTATAAATCCACGGTTTGCAACAACATTCCTTAGATATTTTAGATAAGTTATGAACATCGTTTTTAGACATAACCACCCAAGTTTGCGGACTGGATTCGCAGACTCAAGTTAACTTGTTGGAGTTCACAAACTCCAGCAGAAATTCTCGGGTTCTAGAACTTCCGTCAATTAGTGGACTGAGTTCGCGGACTGAAACCGAGCTACAGCTTCAGCAGAAATTCTCGGGTTCGAGAACTACGCACGTTCGCGGACTGGGTTGACTGCTCAAGTTCTGGTTTTCACTTGATCAACAAAGTTCACAAACTTCAGTTCAAGTGCTAAGGACTTATACATATATGTGTTACCACAACAATGTTTATATCCCCCAGTGGTTATATTGTCGGGTTATTTAGTTTTTGGTACTTACATTATGACCAATATTAGTGTTTGGTCTAACTTTTGTCCAACTTAGTGTTTGGTACTTGAAAATAGCATTGACCCGCGTTGACCATCTAAAATCTTGACTTCTGTTAAAGAATTATTAAACTTTTTATATAAAATGTAATTAATAAATAAGTTTACTATTACACCCTCCAACTTACTAATATTTAACTAATAGCCATTCATTATCCCTAAATAATTCAAGAAAGAGAAATCTCGTTTCTTCCTTCCCAAAACCATTCTACCAGTACTGCAACACCGCCACAATCACTTCTGATTTTTCCTGTCTCTTTTCTATTGCCAACCCCCCTTTTCTTCTCCAAACCCCAATATTCTTAAATCATATGAAGTTCTCCTATAAGTTTCTCGAGTTCATAAACGAAATTTGAAGATCAGATTTTGGATTAGATTCTTATTCGTTGATTCTAAAACATTAACAAACTGCACTTATCGAATCGGGTTTGGATTGAGTTTTCATATTTGTTAAGTTGGTCTGAAATTGCATAGTAGATCGGTTCAAAGAAGGTAAATCATGTGAATCATACTTACAGACAGCGAAAAGTACATATTGATGTTGAAGAGTTTTCATGAAATTGGTGAATGGGTTTGATCGAATCACAGTGGGTTATGATCACAATCTGATTTTAGCCAAAAATTAAAGACATCAAGATTTAATTTAGGGTTTTAGGGAAGATTGGACGGGACAGTAAGATTTTTTTGATTTGTTGATGAAGAGATTGAAATGGTGGTGAATAGGTATTGGTTGATTCGTTATTGATGAATGCATTGTTTTTTTTAATTTTTTTCTCTGATAATTGATATTGTTAACGATCGTTTTCAATGGGTTTAAGCAAGGTGATGCTTCTGGTCGGAGTGATTATTGGGTGGTGTAAATCTGGTCGGCAGATGAAGAGTGAAGAAGGAAAGATGAAAGTCAGATAGAGAGTTGGGTTAGGTTAATTATGAAGTGTGTAAAAAGTGTGTGTGAAGGTTAAAATAGTAAATGCATAAATCTTTGTATGATAATCTAATTAGAATTAAACTTAACAGAGTCAACGAAAGTCAACGTCATTTCCAAGTACCAAACCCTAAGTTGGACAAATGTTAGACCAAACACTAAATTTGGACAAAATGCAAGTACCAAAAACCAAATAACCCTATATTGTCTAAACTCTCATTTCAACCATTGAAACATTCTTAGAGGAAGTCATATAGCTGTTATTCACAAACTAGTTTTCGTCAGAGCAATTTCCAAAGTGATTGAAACATAACATGACTTTCGTCACTAGGCAAAGATGAACTTGGCTAAAGTAAAAGCTTTACCAACACAAATTTCGAGAAATAGATAAGCGAAATATACTCAGCTCGAAATGTCACATGTGTATATTCTTAGTCTATATAGTAATATGACTTTTGTCTCAAGATAGGAGATAGAGTAGATAGAATTTTAAGTGATAGATAATTTCAAGTCTCCACATACCTTTTAGGTGATGAAGATCCACCGGTTCCTTGAGTAGTCCTTCGTCTTGTATGATGATTTCCATGGAGTTCTTGAGCTCAACTACACTTTCTATCCTAGTCTGAGACCTTAGCTATGGTAGACTAGAAATCAAAACTTTATAGTTTTGATCACTAACATTGACAAACATGCTTGAGATAGAAACGCATGCGAGTTCGACCGAGCAATTCTCTAACAATACACATGTGAATATTTCGAGCTGAGTATGTATTGCTTATCTATTTCTCGAAATATGTATTGGTAAAGCTTTCGCTTTAGCCAAGTTTATCTTTACCTAGTGACGAAAGTCATGTTATGTTTCAATCATTTTGGAAATCGCTCTGACGAAAAATAGTTTGTGAATAACAACTATATAACGCCCTCTAAGAATGTTTCAATGATTGAATAAAGAGTTTAGACAATATAACCATTGGAGGATATAAGCATTGTTATGGCAACACATATATGTATAAGTCCTTAGTGCTTGAACCGAAGTTTGCAAATTTTTTTGATCAAGTGAAACCGGTGAAGTGCGTGAGCTTCAGTCCGCGAACTAGCGGAAGTTCTTGACCGAGAATTTCTACTGGAGTTTGTGAACTCCATCCGGAAACTTAAGTCCGCGAACCCAATCCGCGAACTTGAGTAGGTTATTTTTAAAAACGATGTTTGTGAACTTATCTTAATAAACTAAGGAATTCTATTGCAAACCGTGGCTTTATAGTTCATGAATCGATTCGAGTGAATCACATCGTTTTTGCTTCAATTGTGTCTTGTGTAGTACATAAAGATATAAGCAATTGAACAACTCTTTAACTAGTTCATTTGAGTCATTTGGAATAGTTATGGTGAAGAAGAATATGGTTGATATGAAAATTATCATACGGATAACCATTTGGTCAACTAGTGTTGAACCAACTAATGTACAAGTTTGGGTACAGTTATCCAAGCCTAGAAACGTCCATTACATGTGTGTTTAACAAGCTATGTTTTCGTTCTAACGGTTGATAAATATTAGCTTGAATCTAATCAAGTTTTCATCTAACGGTGAATATTGAATGCTTTGTTACTAAGCTAACATTGATTGCAATCCCTGATTTGAAAGACTATATAAGGGAGAACTCTAGCAACTGGGAAATATAATCCCCACACATTCTATGTGATACTAGTTTGTGAAGCTAGAGTCCATTCTCCTTTAACCTTTGGTTTTCTTCTTCTAAAACCAGGTTAACGACTTAAAAACTTCATTGGGATTGTGAAGCCAGACCGATAATACTTTTATCGTAGTTGTGTGATCTAATCTTGCATCTTCTATCGTACGAGTACAATTGTAATAATTGGCTTGAGATTTCTATCTTCGATAGGCAAGATATAAAAGTAGTCACAAACACTTCGTCTCATCGTTTGTGATTCTTTAATAATCTTCTTCGCTGCGTCGATTAAGTTTATTGTGAGGTGATTGATAAATCTGAGCTATTTTTCGGGAATATAAGTCTGGTTTTATCAATTGGTTCCTGTTCACCTTGATTTATCAAAATATGGAACAAAACTCATAGGTTTATTCGTGGGAGACGAATTTATCTATCCTTGTAGACTTTTCTGTGTGAGACAGATTTGTTTATTAAAGTCTTCGACTTTGGGTCGTAGAAACTCTTGGTTGTAGGTGAGATCAGCTAAGGGAATCAAGTGCGTAGTATCCTGCTAGGATCAGAGGCGTATGACCATAATTGTACCTCGGATCAGTGTGAGATTGGTTGGGGTTCAACTACAGTCCAGACCGAAGTTATCTTGGAGTTGGTTAGTGTCTGTAGTGGCTTAATACAATGTATGTTTAATCTGGACTACGTCCCGGGGTTTTTCTGCATTTGCGGTTTCCTTGTTAACAAAATTATGGTGTCTGTGTTATTTCTTTTCCATATTATATTTTGTTATATAATTGAAATAATATAGGTTGTGCGTTGTTCAATCAATTAGAATATCCGACCTCTTTGGTTGTTGATTTAAATTGATTGACACTTGGATATTGGTCTTTGGTACCATCCAAGTTATCTCTCTTTGATAAAGACTCGCATATTCTATTTGCTTGAGTAAAGATCAAATCGAGAGATTGAGATAATAACTCCTTGAGATATTTTCTATCGATTGAGTCTTGTTGATTCTCTAGAAAGTAACTCGGAGTTGTCCATACATATTGTTAATCGAAATATTGGGTGTGGTTGTTAGACCCCCGCTTTTTTAATTGTTATCAAAGCAGGCAAACACATTTAAGACCTTACAAGTCTGTGTTTATAGCGATCTGACTTTATGGACGAAAAAGTCTCTTGTAATGCTTCACCAGGATTAAAAACCAAACGTAGAAAAAGTTTTGTTAAACTGGAAATTCTCCAGAAAAGGTTGGATGAACAATTCCGGATCAATTCTGATCTCATTGAAGAAATTGAATTCCTTAAGGATTTGAAACCAGTCATAAATCCGTTAAAGGATTTGAGAGATTCCAGTAGTTTCTCTTTGAAGAAAGGTCACACATCAGCTGATAAACAATGATTAAATGTTGTGAAAACTGATATGACTCAGAACAGTTCTGCGAAACTAAAAGGTTATGGCCCATGTTTGTTTTGTGATTCTTCAAATCACTTTCAACATAAGTGTGTGTCTTTTCAAAAAAGACTAAGAGTTGCAAGTAATCTTCATAAGAGAACTATACAACTCTTTGTGTCACTAAAAAGACATACAACACTATTAGGAAATTCTAAACAGAATAGTACAAATAGTATGGGAGACTTTGCTTTAAAATCAACATCGCCCTTTCAATGGTTCCTAGACAGTGGATGTAACAGACATATGACATGTGACCTTACTTGGTTTGTTTCTTCAGACGACTATGAAGGCGAACCAGTAACATTCAGAGATAGGAGATGTTGCTACATAAGCAAGAAGGGAACGATCAAATTAACTGGCATACCTGAAATTCATGATGTGGTCTACGTAAAAGGTATGACTGCAAATCTCATATATATTAGTCAAATTTGTGACAAAGTCCATCGAGTTGTCTTCAATACAAATGGGTGTGACATTGTAGACAAAACTGGGAAAGAAATTTTTCAGGGAACTCGTGGTAAAAATAAATGTTATCTTCTTGATACTCAGTTCATCAATTGTTGCAATTTGACTAAGGTGGAATCTACACATCTTTGGCATGAACGTTTTGGTCAAATAAATTATCGTCTCCTAACTAAGATCATTAACAAAGAACTTTTTAGAGGCGTTCCTAATATTAATGCAAAGATTGAAGGTTTATGTGGTGCTTGTCAAAAGGGTAAACAAATAAAAGTTCACCATAAATCATCCCAAGATATTCTAACTAAAGCTCCACTTGATTTAATTCATATGGATCTCTTCGGAACAATTCAACAACCTATGGTTGCTGGTAATAAGTATGCTTTGGTTATGGTAGATGATTACTGTAGTTGCAGGAAAACCTACACTACACCCTTGATAAGAATTTATAGTAATTAACACATATTTGAAGATTAAAAACAACACTTTCTTATTTGATTCTCAGATATGTTTACAAGGAATTGAATAAATCAAGAATACAACCGCTCTCTTGAATTTTCTCTCTCTTAAAGACTTTCTCAACACTCAAAAAATACATCATCCCCTCTATGAATCTACTGGGTCTCCTTATATAGGGTAGTTACATAGTGGATGACAGCTAACCTGTCCTTTAATTTCGGATCTGACCTGCGATATTCTCGCAGTAGTTGTAATACCAACCCTCGTAGGTATTTGTGAAACTCGCAGTATCATCATGTTTTTTCCGTGTTTTGGCTATCGTCATCCATTGCATCATTCTTTCTGTCATCTACAACGCTCGCAAGGTGGTGTTGATTAACTCGCAAACTTGTCGCTGTAAATATCGCAGAAGTATTGATGTAGCGATATTTTGATCCTACATCTTGCCTCTTCTCATGTCTTTTCTGCGAAAGAGAAAATGTCATGAGAAATTGAGATCTTTTGGAATGTCGCAGCTATCTATCTCTTCACGTTCTTTCATTCTGACACGCATCTGTATCTCTCGCCAGATTTGTTACACGTATCTTTTTATCCATTCAACATATGACACGTCCTTTTCAACCGCTGCGCTCCAACCGTTCACGTCTCTTCCTTGCATTGAATGCACTTATCTTCTCGAGAATTTTTGCCCTTTATAAATACTTTTTTCCTTCTTTTCTTTCCTTTTTTTTACTTCTTCTTTCTATCTCTATGCAATTTCCCTGCAATTTTGTTGTTCTTCCGTAAATTCCGCATCTGTTACTGTTGCATCTTTTCCTTCAATCTTCTATCCTTCTCTTCATTCCCATACTTACTTTATTAAAAATGGCTCCCGCTGGTCGTAAATACATGATCGCCTTTGAGGAAATGCAGAAGAAGCTTAAGGATCAAGGTTTTTCTTTATCCACCTTTCCTGATCAAAACCCTAAAGCTGAACTTTCTGTTAAACTATTTTCTGATCATCCAAGTTCTCGCGAGAAGATTATAGTCTCGCTAGGTCAACTTGAAGCTAGCCTTCTTATTCCTCTTTATGATCCTGAACTTCCTTTATTCTATGAGATACTTTCTCATCCAAAATTCTCGCGAGCCATATATCAACTGGGTGGGGATTGCATTTGTCTACTGGTGGAGTATGCTACTCGCGGCACTGGGAAAGAATCTCGCTACCTTGATATCACAAAGAATCCTAAATTCAAAGATGTTCCAATTATTCCCGCAATGTATACTGTAGATAATTTCTTCATAAACTACGACATAATCCCTATGAAGAGGGATAGCACCTGCTGGGGTGTCCGCTTGCAAAAGAAAGATGATATTGCGAAAGACAAAATTCTTATGTTGGATATCGACTGGCATACTAGTAATAATCAAGGTCCGCGTCATTCTAGAGATGACAAATGGTATATCTTTCCTTTAATTCTAGAGGGTTTATATATCTCCGGTACCCATGATTTACCTGCGAATCTCGCAGAATACCAGTCGTGGGTATTCAACTGGCCTGAGAGAAATAAAGAAGTATGTTTTCTTAATTTTTTGCATAATAAATTACCATTATTATTTTCTTCATGTCTTTAGATTCTCGCTGACTATTTCCTTTTTATCAGATTGAAAGGTTGAAAGCCAGCTACCAGAGGTTAGGGAAACCTGCTACTTACTTAGCTCTCAAATCTCTCACAGATGAAGTAAGAAATATTTCTTTATAACTCTTTACAATATATTGTTGCATGTATTTCTTATATTTATCTGTGTTGGCATGAGATTGAAGAAAGAGAGCCTGTGAAGCCTGCGAGAACTAAAGAGAAATCCACAGTTGGTCGCAAGGGGAAATCTACTGCCCCTCTCAAAGAGAAGTTTGCTGCCCCTCGCAGAGAGAAATCCGGTGCTCCTCTTTCAAAGAAAAGAAAGATCCAACTCCCTTCCTCTTCAACTCCCCAATCTAATGAAGAAAATTCGAGTGATGATATTGATGATAACGATAATAAGGATGAAGATAATTACGATATCTCTTCCATGAAGGATTCTTCCCCTCATGAATCTTCTATGACTCAACTGTCCAAGATTTTTGGCGATATTACACATGGTATCGCAAATGATTATGGAGATGAAGCTCTTAATGGGGTATCCCAGGCTCTCGCTAAAGTCTGCAATGCTCCCATACTGGTTGATAATGATTCTCTCCAAGGAATCTCAAGATCAATGACTCTCAGTCTCTTGAATTCACTTGGTATTCTGGTATGTTTCCACTTCTTCACCATATATATGTATTTATTTCCTCACCAAATCTTAACTTATATTGTTCTCTCGCAGACTGGAAGAGCTTCCTTTGATGTTGCCTCAGACCTGGAGAAGAGGTGCGCATCTTTTCACAAGAAGAATATTGTTCTTCGCAAGAAGAATGTGGAGTTGGAATCTGAGTCCGCTAATCTTCACGGGCAATTGGAATCTGGGTATACTGACCTTCAAGAAAAGATCAAGCGGTTGGAAACTGAACTCTCTTTCTCGCAAGATAAGGTCGCAAGCCTCCAAGCTGCGAACGATCAACTTTATGGTAAGAAATCTCTCTCTTTTTCTTTAACCTTGTATTTCTTTGTATTTTTTCTTATTTTTCTTATTCACAGATGTTTACGGCCTTTCTGACGAAGATGTATTCCTTCGTTCTTTTCCAAATCCAATAGACGATGATACTCTTCTCAATCACCTTAATGAATCTTTAGACAACTATTCAGATGCATAGATTAAATCCCTTTATGTAGATGATCTTAGATCCAAATTTCATATTTTAGCAATTGATCTCAGATCTAGTTTGAGAGCAGCTAACACATCCAAACGTCAATATCTTAACTCTAAAGAAGAGATCAAGATTCTAAGAGCCCAAAAAAGTGACCTTATAGATGAAAAAGATCGCATCTCTAGGTAAGGAGCTCAAACTTTAGCGGATTTTCATAAAACCCTTCTTGAAGTCCAAATTGAAAGAGATAGACTTATCTGTGAGAAAAAGGTTCTTGTTGAAAGATAAAACCAAATCCGTTCCCATCTTCTTATTAATAATAATGATGAATTTTCCTGGGCTGCGAAAATTCTTGACAATGCCAGAACTAACTTAGGTGTAGATGTTAGTCTTCATGTTGAACAAGCGGCCTTAATTAAAGACATGATTTCTAAAAGATAAGGTTTTTAATTGTTCTTCCTCATTAATTTTTTGTTATTAATCTTTTTATCTTTGCAAAATTTTCAATTTGTTGTTATATACTCGCAGGAGCTGAGAAGAGATATACTGAAAGAATTGGAGAGCTTGAAGATGATAAGAATCAACTCGCAAAGACTCTTGATGCTCGCAATGAAAAATATTCAAGATTGAAGGACCAATTAAAGATCACTACTTCAAATTTTAGTAATATCCTTGTTGATGTTTGCAATGACTCCGTCAATAGGGTTTGTGACGATCATAACATTTCTCACTCTTTGTATCCTTGCCTCACTGAGGAAGTTCCAACGAATAATCCAAACCTTGTTATCTCTGACAGTGAGGCGGAAGAATCTGGCGAAGATGAAGGACATAATAAAGATGATGGTAAAGAAGGAGAAAAATCTGGCGAGGATGATGATGGGTCTAATTAGTCTTGTCTTTCCCTTTTAATTCCTCTGTAGTATTTGTTCATCTATCTCTTTCTCCTTGTAATATACTGTTGCGAGTTTCTCCAGCTTCTAACATTTCTTAGTGTATAAATTTCTTTTGATTCTATCTGTATAAATCAGAAAACAATTCTTTTCTGCAATATAGTTAATCAACATAATTGTTAATCTTTAATTATCTGTGTAAATATATCATATGGTAATGTCTACGCAAATTTATCATATAATGATGAATAACAATTCTATCATTATGTTCATTCCCATACTTGCCTTTGTTATTCATCTGCAATATGAAATAAATTGAGTAGAGTTTAGACATTAGTTGTGAATAAAATCTATTTAATTATTTTTGCCTCAATCTTTGCGATAACATCGCGAGTAACAGTTGCATATTTTTATGATCTCTGCGTAAATATCGCAAATCTCATGATCTCTGTATTAATATCGCAAGTCTCATTATCTCTGCGTCAATATCGCAGTCATTCAATCTTGATTTCTTGTGGTCTTATTATGCCTTCCTAGTTAAAGGTCTTATCTTGCCACATTTTTTATTGGCGACAAAATCGCAGGACGTCCTTACACTTGCATGTAAAAACCCATTGATCTTGCCTTATCTGTGTTTTTTCACTTTCTCTGCGATAATATGACAATCCTAAGTTCCCTTGAGAGAACAAAGCCTCATGACATTGCCGTATTGCGATGAAATCGCATGACGTCTTTACACTTTCATGTAAAAACCCATTGATCTCATCTTAACTTTTTTTTTATGGCTTGTTGCCTCTGTATAATATTTGTCACGCGACAATATGACAGGCCTAAATGTTCTTGCGATCATAAAGCCCCATGACATTGCCGTCTTTAGACACTTATCACCTCCCTAATGGAGGGTGCCGCCCTTATCTTCCCCCTGGTTTCCCCTTCAAGGAGGGCACATCGTCCATACAAGACCAGCTCCTCCCATCCAATCTTAAAAAAATCCAGTTGTTTTCACAGCCTCTTATACTTTATGCCTATATGGATTATAGTTACGAGACTGCACCCTAAGTGGGGTTTTCTTCGGGCAGAGTGCATCATAGACAAGACTTGCCTAGAATGTCCAGGGTAGTTTCGTATGCCCCGGGAACCCTTGGCTCAACCGTGTACCTCGGCGCCTTAGTCATACTCTGCACTCCTTAGAAGAGATCCTCGGTCGTCCAACCAGGGTATAACATTATATAGTTAGAAATCCAAGGTACCTCCCCCGGATAGGTTTTCTTTAATCCTAACATCTCCATGACTCAGGTTCCAGCAGCGGTATAACCTTATCCCTGAGTCATGCAAAGAGATACCCCCTTATATGACGCACTTTAGGTCTTACATTTGCCTATTACGAAATTTTATTCGCGAACTAGGGTGTTCGCCATAAAGGTTCGTCCCGTTCTTTTATTTCTATTGCGAGTATTGCAACTCTGATGAAATTTATTTTCTTTGATCTTCTCTTTATTTGCATTTCAACTCTTGTATAATTTTTCAACTTCATATTTTTCATTCAAATGAAATATTCTTTTGAGACCTTTTCTTAAATTTCATCATTTTACCTTTTTACTTACTACTTTCTGCTTCTGCTTTTTTGTTACGTTTTGTTATTTTATCTCCATATGCGAGACGCTCACCATCTGTTGTTTGCATCTCATGTTGATTTTGCAATGTTCCTTCCTCTTGCCGCTCTATTGTATCAACCATCAACTTATCACCTCTTTGTTTTTGCTTGATGTTTCGTTTCCAGTTTCTATTCCTCGTTGCTCTTTCTTCGCAAGATTCCATGTCAATTTTATAGCATTTCTTTCCATCAACCCAGTCTCTCTTTATAACTCCAATACCATTAGGATGAGGAAATTTAATACATTGGTGGAATGTTGACGCCACACCTAATATTCCATGTAGCCAAGGTCGGCCAATCAGGGCATTATAAGGTGATTCAATATCCACAACGCATAATAGAATCTTAGAAGATAACCCCTTTAATGTAATTCACATTGTAATTTCCCTTTTGGGCTTGTGGCAGTACCGTTGAAACCATAGATCTTATAGGTTGATGGTATCAGATCCTCGTCTCTTTCACCCATGGTTCTGTAAGTATGATAAAATAATATATCAACTGAACTTTTATTATCTATTAGAACTCTGTTAATTTCCCAAGAATCCTCAGTTTCACCATCATCATTTTCTTCATCTTCTTCTTCTATTTGTTTTGGATTTATTTCTAATCTTACCACCAGTGGGTTGTCATGCATCTCGCCAGGCTCTGGTACTTCTTGTGCAGTGAAAGAAATAGTTTTCCTTTGCCACTCCTCTAATGGCGAGACTCTCGTAATATTGATTATCTCTCTTCCATCTACGTCTCTCGCGAAGACTCTGCTCAGAACGTTGTCGTGGAAATACTCAATAGTCTTGTATGAATGTATGATGGAATTACAGAACAAATTCTTCGCCTTGGCTCCAGCCTCTATCACAAATGTTTCTGCTCCTTTTACAGTATTCACTCTGCGAATATCTGGTGCTGGTGGTAACTGCTGAGATTGCGGATGTCCTATTAGAAAATGATTTAACTTTCCCTGATCAATCATCCTCAAAATTATTCTTTTTACATTCCTGCAATTGTTTATTGAGTGACCATGAAAATGATGATAAGGACAAAATTCTTGATTTCGATTATTTTAATGTGGCACTTTTCCCATATTCCAGGGTGATGGTATACTTTCCATAAAAATGATAGCCTCCAAAAAAAAATTCTATGCTAGCATTCAGGGGTGGCATCTTAATTTCTTCCCATATTATTCTCTGATTCCCTTGCCCTCTAAAATTATTTTGCCTCTGACCGCCATAAGTCTCTTGCGGCTGATCAAGTCTTTGAATTTTATTATTTCCACCGCGATTGTAATAACTCCTTTCCCTTTCATATTCCTCTTGATCTCGACTTCCCATGGCTACTAACTTTTGCTGGTTTTCAATAACCACTTTCTCTTGTTGTGACTGCGAGGTTCTCGCCACATTATTAATCATTTTAGGAAGTAAACTTCCATTTGCCGCTATTGAGCTGGTGTTTGCGACTAGATATAATTCCATCTCATTCTGTTTCTCCTCTAAAGCAATGTATTATTCTTGTAGTTCTCGCAGCTCAGTTATTGTGATGGTATTTTTGACTCTGAAAACTTGAACATATAGTAGATTGGTTGCAAACATAGCATTAATGAAAGATAAAATGAGATATCTCTCATCTACTCTACCAGCCATTTCACTGCACATTGTTTTCCACCTTAATGTTAAGTGCTTCAGACTCTTGCCAACCCTCTGTTTTAACCCGAACACATCTTCAATTCCTGGACGTGCAGAATTGTTACTTATGTATTCCCCCAAAAATGTGGTTTGTAGATGAGTGAAAGAAGTTATAGTATTCTTGGGTAAACCATCAAACCATTTTAGCGCCTCGCTAGTTAAGCTTGATGCGAAATATTTGCACAACACAGCATCATGATTTTCCCACTGTAGCATACATCTCACATAGTCTTTGATGTGTTGAATGGCACATGTAGATCCATCAAAAATACTAGTTAATGCTGGCAAGTTGCATTTTGGGGGTATTCCTCCTAGTTGTACTGCTTGAGCAAATGGAGTTTTTACTGCTTCTTCAATCGCCCCATCAAGATATCTTCTGCCTCCTTCTCTTCTATCATTTAACATTCCCCTCATTTCTGCTAATTCTCTTAAAACTTGTTCATTCCCAACTGAATTTTGCTCCATTGGTCTTTTCAGTGCAGATTCTCTTCTCCTGCTCTCTTGCCTATCTTGTGTTGCGAGATTTTGATTTCCATCTCCATTATTTTCTACTTGTATTTATCCGCTATCTTCTCTTACATTTCTTTCGCGAATACGCACACCGTTATATCTCTCATTTTTTCTTCAGCGACTTTCTTCTGCTCTCTTTTGCACCCTATCGTATTCTTCATTAATATTATCATTATTTCGGTTATGTTCACGTATTCTTTCTCGATTTTCATGATTATTCTGGCGAATTTCCTCTTGGAATTCTTGCTCTTCTACTTCTGCTCTCAATCTTTCCCTCTCGCAAGCTAAGCGTGCTTGTTCAACATAATGTCTCTCGATTTCTCTTTCAATTATCTGCTGATTTCTTATAGTTTCTCTTCCATGCAATATCCTCCTTCCTTCCTCTTAATATTCTTCTCCATCTTGGTTATTTCGTGCCTGACGCTGCTCATTTTCCTTCCTTCGGTTGTTTGGTTGAATTTCATCTTATGGTACGTAACGATCTTCCCTTATTTCTCTCCTTTCGTGACGTCCTCCATTTGGATCATGATTTTCTTCTTCAATATTTGTTATAGGTGATCTTCTTCTTATCTCACTTCTAATTGTTCTCGAACTTGATCTCGTTGTGCTTCTTGATCTTCTATTTTGTAACCTTATGTTTTCCATTCTCAATTCATGGTTTTGCCTTGCCAAGTTTGCACGTTCTTCCGTTTCTAATCTCCTTTCTTTTTGTATTCTTTGTCTTAAAACCTTTACTGTTTCATTTTCATCATCTCTATGTATTAATCCTCCATTTACTTCTTGATTTCCTCCCTCTCGTCTTTCATCTCTTAATTGTCAATTTTCTGGTTCTTATTCTATTGAATCTGATCGCCAAGTATGCACGCTTACTCTATCATAATCCATATCTCTATCTTGCATTAGTATTTGCTGATTTGGCTATCGAACCTGATTTTCTCCATCATCCCTTGTTTTATTTCTTCTTGTTCTTACCCTTGAAGATTCTCCCATTTCATCTGTTTCTCCACCTGCAAGTCTTTTACTCCTCCTTATGGTTGTTGGTGGTTCTGAAGTATTTCTCCTTTTTCTAGCCATTAATATTAGTAAAATATTAGATGTTGCGTAAGATCTTTCACTAATTGTTCCAAATTCCTTCCAATCACAATGTTAATTTTTATCTTTTTCTTCAATGAATCATCAATGCATCCCTGTTTCGGGCGCCAAAATGTAGTTGCAGGAAAACCTACACTACACCCTTGATAAGAATTTACAGTAATTAAAACATATTTGAAGATTAAACAACACTTTCTTATTTTATTCTCAGAAATGTTTACAAGGAATAGAAGAAATCAAGAATACAACCGCTCTCTTGAATTTTCTCTCTCTTCAAGACTTTCTCAACACTCAAAAAATACATCATCCCCTCTCTGAATCTACTGGGTCTCCTTATATAGGGTAGTTACATAGTGGATGACAACTAAGCTGTCCTTTAATTTTGGATCTGACCTGCGATATTCTCGCAGTAGTTGTAATACCAAACCTCGCAGGTAATTGTGAAACTCGCAGTATCATCATGCTTTTTCCGTGTTTTGGCTATCGTCATCCATTGCGTCGTTCTTTATGTCATCTGCAACACTCGCAATGTGTTATTGATTAACTCGTAAAGCTGTCGCTGTAAATATCGCAGAAGTATTGATGTAGCGATATTTTGATCCTACAATTACACCAGATTCACTTGGGTGGCATTCCTATCTCATAAAAATAAAACTCTTGGAGAATTCAAGATTATTGTTAATAGGATCCAGAACGAACAAGATCGCAAACTAAAGAAAATTAGAAGCGACCATGGAACTGAATTCAAGGACACTAAGGTGTTTGAATTTTGTGACGAACTGGGAATTATTCAAAAATATTCTCCACCTATTACTCCTCAAGCTAATGGAGTTGCAGAGAGAAAGAACATAAATATTCAGGAAATGGCCAGGGTAATGCTCCACAACAAAAACTTACCGGTAAGGTTTTGGGGAGAAGATGTCTTCACAGCATGCTATTTGATCAACCGTGTCTACTTATGGTATAAAACCCTCAACACTCCTTATGAGTTGTGGTACGGTAGAAAACCCAACTTACACTATCTTAGAGTGTTTGGTAGTAAGTGCTACATTCTGAAAGACCGAGAACGGAGAGGTAAATTTGACACCAAGAGTGATGAAGGTATCTTCCTTGGCTATCCTTTTGATAGTCATGGTTTTCGAGTATTTAATCTCAGAACCCAAGTCATGATGGAATCTTCTAATGTTATCATCGATGATATAAGTAATTTCCGTCATGAAAATTCTCCTGCTGAATTGCCTCCATCAGAGACAATTGAGAAAGTCAAAGAAATACCTGAATCAGTTGAAGTTATCCTAACTGTTACTGATCTTGATATTTCTAGTGATGAGGAGAAGAACTATGATCAAGCCACTCCTGAAGAACAAGAACATGTCCCTCAACGACACCTTTGGGTTCAGAGGAATCATGATCCAAACAATATTATTGGAGGAAGATATTTTACAGCTAAAACAAGAGCAAAACTTCAAAATATTTGTAATTTTAGTTTTTATTTGTCTCTTGTAGAACCAAGAAATATTGATGAAGCTCTTAGAGATCCCGCATGGGTGAATGCAATGCATGAAGAGTTAAATCAATTTCAAATACAAGGCGTATGGGAACTCGTACCTTGTCCCTCCAATGTTAATATTGTTGGTACAAAGTGGATATTTAAGAACAAGTCCGACGAATTTGGCACAATTATCAGAAATAAAGCAAGACTTGTCGATCACGGATATTCACAAATTGAAGGTATCGATTTTGACGAAACCTTTGCACTTGTGGTACGCCTTGAGTCCATTAGACTCTTATTAGCTCATGCTTATTTCCTCAAGGTTAAGCTTTTTCAAATGGATGTTAAATCCACATTCCTAAACGGAATCTTAAAATAATAAGTTTATGTTGATCAACCTAAAGGGTTTGAAAACCGTGATTTCCCAGATCATGTTCTCAAACTCAAAAAGGCATTATATGGGTTAAAACAAGTACCGAGAGCCTGGTTTGGAAAACTTACCACTTCTCTTATTAGGAAAGGTTTTTCAAGAGGCGAAGATGATAAAACCTTGTTTACCAAATGGAGTGGGAAAAATGTTGTCATTGCTCAAGTTTATGTAGATGATATCATCTATGGATCAACTTCTGAGAAGCTAGCAAAGGATTTTTCAAGTTTCGCTTGCTATATAATTTGAAATGAGCAATGTTGGTGAAGTAAAAAAAATTTTAGGATTACAGATTCAGCAACATAAGGATGGAATTTACTTATCCCAAGAAAAGTATACAAGGGATCTTGTGACAAGATTCGGCTTGGATAAGTCTTTTCCAAAGTTGACACCTATGCATACTATTGGTAAACTACATAGAGATGAGAAATGAGTAAAAGTAGATAAAAAATTGTATCGATCTATTATTGAAAGCCTTTTATATCTAACAATTACTAGACCTGATATTTCTTTTAGTGTTGGTTGTTGTGCCAGGTTTTTGGCTGATCCAAAGGGATCTCATCCTGCAGCTGCAAAAAGGATCATACGATATGTCAATCACACTATTGGGTATGGTCTATCCTACACTTTTGAAACTAACATCGACATTTCTGCTTATTCTGATGCTGATTGGGAAGGATGTGTAGAAGACATAAAAAGTACATCATGGGGTTTCTACTATGTAGGACTGAATCTTGTTGCTTGGCATATCAAAAAACAAAATTCACAATCCCTGTCTACATGCGAAGCAGAGTATATTGCTGCTAGGTCATGTTGTACTCAACTTCTGTGGATGAAACAAATGTTGGCTGACTATGGAGTTGATACTAGAATAATGAAGATCTTTTGTGATAACTCTAGTGTGATTTGAATCACAGAGAATCCAGTTGAGCACTCAAGAACGAAGCACATTGACATAAGGTACCATTTTATTCGAGATCTTTATGAGAATGGTATCATAAATATGGAATTTGTACCTTCCGAACAACAATTAGCTGATAGTATCACCAAACCATTAGACATTGCCACTTTTCAACACTTACGGCAGTCTATTGGTGTTATTTCAGTTCATTATCTTTTTTCGTAACTCTTTCCCCTGTGCTTATCTCGAATCTTTTGGGAATTGATTTGGAACTCCAATAGGTTTACACCATGTTTGTATTTCACATAGGTTATTTTTCTGTAGTGTGTTTTTTTTTCGAAATCCTTGTTTTTTTTTGAAATTAAGGTCGCTCTTGTTGTTCCCTTAGGAATGACATTTTATGAGGGAAAGTTCTTTTGAACTTGTGCTTAATTGCAAATATTTGTGGGGAGTGCGGCTATGAAACATTAGAGGGGTTATTTTATATCTTTATGAACTCCTTGATGAATGCATTTAGCTTCGGCTTTATGATTGCATCTAAAAAATATGATATACATTTACCTTTGGTCATGAAATGTCTCTTACGGAAATTTTATTAGGATTTCATTCTTGTACCTTTGCCAATTTTTTTGACGAAAAGGGGGGGAATTAATATGTAGTACACACTACAAATACATAAGGTTTTCGGATCATTATGTAAGGGATGGTGGTTTCCATGTGAGATGGAGTATTGACTAAGGGGGAGTGAAGTATCACCATGGTATTGTTGTTAAAGTTGTGATGTAATTGGACTCTGACGCTGTGTAATGATACTATGACACAATATAACAATGATTGAAAACTCTTATTTTCTCATTGTTATAGCTATGGATTTTCAACAACGATGATGCTAAACTTACAACCTTTGGTATGGTTGGATAACTTGGAAGTGATGAAGATTTCGAGTATTATTGAAGATTAGACGACATGTGGAATAGGAGCTACAAAGTTTATTTATATATTTTTATATTCCATATGTATTAATAGTTTTGCCACTAAAATTGACAAAGGGGGAGATTGTTAGAGCATTGCTCGATCGAACTCGCATGCGTTGCTATCTCAAGCATTTTTGTCAATATTAGTGATCAAAACTATAAAGTCTTTGATTTCTAGTCTACTATAACTAAGGTCTAGGACTAGGATAGAAAGTGTAGTTAAGCTCAAGAACTCCATGGTGATCATCATACAAGATGAATGACTACTCAAGGAACCAGTGGATCTTCATCGACTAAAAGGTATGTGGAGACTTGAACTTATCTATCACTCAAAAGTCTATCTACTCAATCTCCTATCTTGAGACAAAAGTCGTATTACTATATAGACTAAGATTATACACATATAAATATTTTGAGCTGAGTATATCTCGCTTATCTATTTCTCGAAATATGTGTTGGTAAATCTTCCGCTTTAGCTAAGTTCATCTTTACCTAGTGACAAAAGTCATGTTATGTTTCAATCATTTTGGAAATCACTCTGACGAAAAATAGTTTGTGAATAACAACTATATAACGCCCTTTGAGAATGTTTCAATGATCGAAATGAAAGTTTAGACAATATAACCATTGGAGGATATAATCATTGTTGTGGAAACACATATATGTATAAGTCCTTAGTTCTTGAACCGAAGTTTGCGAACTTTGTTGAGCAAGTGAAACCGGTATAGTACTTGAGCTTCAGTCCGCGAACCCAGTTCGCAAACTGGCGGAAGTTCTCGACCGAGAATCTCTGCTGGAGTTTGTGAACTCCATTCGGAAACTTAAGTCCGCGAACCCAGTCCGCGAACTTGAGTAGGTTATGTTTAAAAACGATGCTTGTGAACTTATCTTAATAAACTAAGGAATGTTATTGCAAACCGTGGATTTATAGTTCATGAATTGATTCGAGTGAATCACATCGTTTTTGCTTCAATTGTGTCTTGTGTATTACATAAAGATCTAAGCAATTGAACAACTCTCTAACTAGTTCATTTGAGTCATTTGGACTAGTTATGGTGAAGAAGAATATGGTTGATATGATAGTTATCATACGACTAACCATTTGGTTAACTAGTGTTGAACCAACTAATGTACAAGTTTGGGTACGGTTACACAAGCCTAGAAACGTGCATTAAATGTATGTATAACAAGCTATGTTTTTGATCTAACGGTTGATAAATATTAGGTTGAATCTAATCAGGTTTTAATCTAACGATGATTATTGAATGCTTTGTTACTAAGCTAACATTGATTGCAAACCCTGATTTGAAAGACTATATAAGGGAGAAGTCTAGCAACTAGGAAACTTAATCCCCACACATTCTGTGTGATACTAGTTTGCTAAGCTAGAGTCCGCTCTCCTTTAACATTTGGTTTTCTAATTCTTAAACCAGGTTAACGACTTAAAGACTTCATTGGGATTGTGAAGCCAGGCCGATACTACTTTTATCGTAGTTGTGTGATCTGATCTTGCATCTTCTATCGTACGAGTACAATTGTAATAATTGGCTTAAGATTTCTATCTCTAATAGGCAAGATATAAAAGTAGTCACAAACACTTCATCTCATCATTTGTGATTCCTAAATAATCTTCTTCGTTGCGTCGATTAAGTTTATTATGAGGTGATTGATAAAGCTGAGTTGTTCTTCGGGAATATAAGTTTGTTTTTATCAATTGGTTCATGTTCACCTTAATTTATCAAAAGACGGAACAAAACTCATAGGTTTATTCATGGGAGATGAATTTATCTATCCCTGTAGACTTTTCTGTGTGAGACAGATTTGTTTATTAAAGTCTTCGACTTTGGGTCGTAGCAACTCTTGGTTGTAGGTGAGATCAACTAATGGAATTAAGTTCCTAATATCCTGCTGGTATAAGAAGCGTAGGAGCATAACTGTACCTTGGATCAGTGTGAGATTGGTTGGGGTTCAACTACATTCCAGACCGAAGTTAGCTTGGAGTACGCTAGTGTCTGTAGCGGCTTAATATAATGTATGTTTAATCTGGACTAGATCCCGGGGTTTTATGCATTTGTGGTTTCCCCGTTAACAAAATTCTGGTGTCTGTGTTATTTCTTTTCCACATTATATTTTGTTATATAATTGAAATAATACAGGTTGTGCGTTGTTCAATCAATTAGAATATCCGACCTCTTTGGTTGTTAATTTAAATTGACTGACAGTTGGATATTGGTCTTTGGTACCATCCAAGTTATATTTTTTTTTCTAAATCATTTATATTTATTACTAAAGAAAACTCAAGAACAATAAAATAATAAAGTCTTGACAGGCCAAGACTAACTTTTGAGAATGTAAAGAGCAACAAAAATTTACAATTAAGAAGAATTCAAAGCGTTTATTACTTAAGTGAACCTAAAATAGTGTGTATCTTCCTGCTCCATTGTGACCAAAAAGTTAGGTTTCCCCTTATATAGAATCACTACCCCTCTTGCAAGAGTTGCTCCTTTCTTAGCTAACTTGTCAGCTGAAGATTTAACCTCTCTGTATGAATGTCTGAAGGAAATTCTCCTCAATTTATTCTTTATCTTCTCTTATTTTATTTTGAATACCCATGGAACTTTGCCCTGAGTGAATGCCAGTATGACTGCTTTAGAATCTAAACTAAAACATACATCATCAAGATTTTTGCCTACCGCCCATTCCCCTGCTGTAATGAGGGCCATTACCTCTACTATATAATTAGTTGTGATTCCAATTCCTCCACTGCCATCACCTATACATACTCCAGTACTCTGCCTTGCAATGAAACCAAATCCTGCAGCACCAGGGTTCCCTTTTGCAGCACCATCACAGCAAATTAGTGTTTGGTTGAGCTGAGGAAGTTTGAAAAAAACTTCTTTCACAGAGGCACATCTTGATTTTATCCCTTTAATACCAAAATTTATTATGATATTGAGGTCATATACACAGTTCTTCATGAGTCCTGTAATCCTGACACCACAGTCTTTTGTGAAGTTGAAAATCTTGTCTTTGAACTTAACAGTATTTGGATTAATATCTTCATATAGCTTCAAATTTCCAGCCATCCATAACTCCACCATCACAGAAAAAGAGCTAATGTACCATAACTGCCTAATTGCAGAGCTGTGGTGTTTAACACAAGTTATAACTTCTTCAAATTTTATAGGAATATAAAGATTGAACATACCTCCAAGCCATGACCAAATTTCTTTGCTAAAAGAACACTCCCATAGAATATGCTCCATATTATCCTGACCATTCCCACATAGATAGCATTTAGATGCTGTATAAAATCCTTTCTTCCTGACATTCTCCTTAGTTGCACAAGCTCCTCTGAGAATTTTCCGCATATTGCAAGAAGTGTAAGGGTATATATAGGGACCCCATACATACCTAGACCAATTAACTTGTTGATATTTCACTCTTATCTGTTGTACATCATTTGCAACAGGAAATTTTCCAGTTAAGTCAGCCGCCCAAATTCTTCTATCTTTCCCATTACCAATTTTCGGTAGTTCCTTAAGCTCAAAATATTTCTTAATTTCTTCTGGTATATGCCATTCCCCATTCACTATCAAATCACTCACTTTCAGGCCTTTGTGTTGTTGTATAACTGTGTCATCCTGATGGTAATCAATAAGAGAATAATCTTTGATCCATCCAAGTTATCTCTCTTTGATAAAGACTCGCAGATTCTATTTGCTTGAGTAAAGATCAAATCGAGAGATTGAGATAATAACTCCTTGAGATATTTTCTATTGATTGAGTCTTGTTGATTCTCTAGAAAGTAACTCGGAGTTGTCCATACAGATTGTTAATCGAAATATTGGGTGTGGTTGTTAGACCCCCGCTTTTTCAATTGGTATCAAAGCAGGCAAACACGTTCAAGACCTTACAAGTCTGTGTTTGTAGCGATATGACTCTATGGACGGTAAAGTCTCCTGTAACGCTTCACCGGGATTAAAAACCAAACATAGAAAAAGTTCTGTTGAACTGGAAATTATCCGGAAAAGGTTGGATGAACAAATCCGGATCAATTCTGATCTCATTGCAGGAATTGAATTCCTTAAGGATTTGAAACCAGTCATAAATCCGTTAAAGGCTATGAGAAATTCTAGTAGTTTCTCTTTGAAAAAAGGTCACACATCAGCTGATAAACAACGATTAAATGTTGTGAAAACTGATATGACTCAGAACAGTTATGCGAAACTAAAAGGTGTTGGCCCATGTTTGTTTTTTAATTCTTCAAATCACTTTCAACATAAGTGTGTGTCTTTTCAAAAGAGACTAAGATTTGCAAGTAATCTTCATAAGAGAACTAAACAACTCTTTGTGTCACTAAAAAGACATACAACACTATTGGGAAATTCTAAACAGAATAATACACATAGTATGGGAGCCTTTGCTTTAAAATCAACATCGCCCTTTCAATGGTTCCTCGACATTGGATGTACCAGACACATGAAAGGTGACCTTACTTGGTTTGTTTCTTCAGACAACTATGAAGGCGGACCAGTAACATTTGGATATGGGAGATGTTGCTACATAAGCAAGAAGGGAACGATCAAATTACCTGGAATACCTGAAATTCATGACGTGGTCTACGTAAAAGGTATGACTGCAAATCTCTTATCTATTAGTCAATTTTATGTCAAATGCCATTGAGTTTTCATCAGTACAAACGGATGTGACATTGTATACAAAACTAGGAAAGTAATTTTTCAGGGAACTCGTGGTAAAAATAACTGTTATCTTCTTGATACTTAGTTCAGCAATTGTTGCAATCTGACTAAGGTGGAATCTACACATCTTTGGCATGAATGTTTTGGTCACATCAATTATCGTCTCCTAACTAAGATCATTAAAAAAGAACTTGTTAGAGGCGTTCCCAAAATTAATGCAAGGATTGAAGGTGTATGTGGTGCCTGTCAAAAGGGTAAACAAACAAAAGTTCACCATAAATCATCTCGAGATATTCTCACTAAAGCTCCACTTGATTTAATTCATATGGATCTCTTAGGACCAATTCAACAACCTACGGTTGCTTGTAAGAAGTATGATTTGGTCATGATAGATGATTACACCAGATTCACTTGGGTGGCATTACTATCTCATGGGGAGCGATCGACTCACAGTGCCTTATATGACAGAGTATGATAGGGTGATGGTGGTCGTCAGATCTTAATATATAGACGACTAATAATCATCTTGGTAATCCGGGTTGTCCCGTGACCCACATGAAAAATGATACGATTTTCTCCCCTTCATTTCTTTTCCAATCTTCCTCTAGATCATTCCCATTCCAGAAGGAAATGGAATTGTTCTTTGTGATCAAAAGACTAATAAATGGAATCAAAATTTTGTAACTATTAAGTCTGTGGTGTTTTTCAGGTGCAATTGAGAAATATATTATGAAAAAAAACAAACTAGAAATCAAATATGGCAAAGACTCTGCATTTCAATTCCAGTAGGTTGACGAATTTGCTTCAAAAAAAAAATCCGGTAAGTTGACGAATTTGTTTGATGATAACAAAATTTAACTTCGTTTGATTTGATTAGTAGTTTTTTTTGAACATCAGTATAAAAGTAGTATCAATCACATTAACATGATGCTCAATTAAATCTCTGGAAATAAAATTAATCTAAGAACTTTTTTAGGTATTAGAGAAGAAGATGATGAATTTGCAAAAAAAAAAAAAATCCAACAAGAGAAACTAAACCATCTGCTCTTAAATGACATCAAAATCAAAAATTAAATCATATGAAATTGCATTAGACTCTCTAATTGCCACATTCAATTTTTGATTTGGGTTTCTCTGCTATGTGTAACAAAAACTTCAAAAATTAATTATACAATCTTAAGAAAAAATTGGCTTTGTTCAACCATCATGTTATGAACATGGGTTTTGATTTGATTATAAGATTTGGGTCTGGTTTATTCTTCATTGTTAGAATTTTTAATGCATCTAATTTATCAGGTAATAATACTCCTTGCCTTGATTATACTGCTCCAAGAAGAAAAAAAAGGATCCACATGGTTGTGTTCTTGACAAAGCATAAAAAACTTCTCTTCTGTACGTACGTATCTAGTGAGAAAGAAGGAAATAGGAGACCGACATCTAGAAAAGATAACCATTTAAGAGAGAAGGGAAGATGAGCATTCTATCTAGGAATCACCGAAGCTATTATGGGTCACGGGACAACCCGGATTACCCAAATGATTAAAATACAATCTGATCCGTCTATATATTAAGATCTGACGATCACCGTCACCCTGTCATACTCTGTCATATATGGCACTATGAGCCGATCGCTCCCTAAGAATAAAACTCTTGGATAATTCAAGATTATTGTTAATAGTATCCAGAACGAACAAGGTCGCAAACTAAAGAAAATTATAAGAGACCGTGGAACTGAATTCAAGGACACTAAGGTGTTTGAATTTTGTGACGAACTGGGAATTATTCAACAATATTCTCCACCTATTACTCCTCAAGCTAATGGATTTGCAGAGAGAAAGAACAGAAATATTCAGGAAATGGCCAGGGTAATGCTCCACAACAAAAACTTACCGGTAAGGTTTTGGGGAAAAGATGTCTTCACAGCATGCTATTTGATCAACAGTGTCTACTTACGGTATAAAACCATCAACACTCCTTATGAGTTGTGGTATGGTAGAAAATCCAACTTATACTATCTTAGAGTGTTTGGTAGTAAGTGTTACATTCTGAAAGACCGAGAAAGAAGAGGGAAATTTGACACCAAGAGTGATGAAGGTATCTTCCTTGGCTATGCTTCTGATAGTCGTGGTTTTTGAGTATTCAATCTCAGAACCCAAGTCATGATGGAATCTGCTAATGTTGTCATCGATGATATAAGTAATTTCCGTCATGACAATTCTCCTGCTGAATGGACTCCATCAGAGATAATTGAGAAAGTCAAAGAAATACCTGAATCGGTGGAAGTTATCCTAACTGTTACTGATCTTGATATTTCTAGTGACGAGGAGAAGAACTATGATCAAGACACTCCTGAAGAACAAGAATGTGTCCCTCCACGACACCTTTGGTTTCAAAGGAATCATGATCCAAATAGTATTATTGGAGGAATAGATTCTACAGCTAAAACAAGAGGACAACTTCAAAATATTTGTAATTTTGGTTGTTATCTGTCTCTTGTAGAACCAAGAAATATTGATGAAGCTCTTAGCGATCCCGCATGGGTGAATGCAATGCATGAAGAGTTAAATCAATTTCAAAGACAAGACATATGGGAACTCGTACCTTGTCCCTCCAATGTTAATATTGTTGGTACAAAGTGTATATTTAAGAACAAGTCTGATGAATTTGGCACAATTGTTAGAAATAAAGCCAGACTTGTCGCTCAAGGATATTCACAAATTGAAGGTATCGATTTTGACGAAACCTTTGCACCTGTGGTATGCCTTGAGTCCATTAGACTCTTATTAGATCATGCTTGTTTCCTCAAGGTTAAGCTTTTTCAAATGGATGTTAAATCCGCATTCCTAAATGGAATCTTAAAAGAAGAAGTTTATGTTGCTCAACCTAAAGGGTTTGAAAACCGTGATTTCCCAAAATATCCGACCTCTTTGGTTGTTGATTTAAATTGATTGACACTTGGATATTGGTCTTTGGTACCATCCAAGTTATCTCTCTTTGATAAAGACTCGCAAATTCTATTTGCTTGAGTAAAGATCAAATCGAGAGATTGAGATAATAACTCCTTGAGATATTTTCTATTGATTGAGTCTTGTTGATTATCTAGAAAGTAACTCGGAGTTGTCCATACAGATTGCTAATTGAAATATTGGGTGTGGTTGTTAGACCCCCGCTTTTTCATCTATAAGGAGATTTGAGAAGTTGGTGTCCAGATAGTTATCATCAATTTGCATCTGATTAACCCCAGTATATTAGCAAATTCTGCTCTTCGCTCAGGCTTTACTCCTTTACTAAAGTGGATGTAGTTGCGGATTATCTCACAACTACACCCTCATAAGAATCCATTAAAATGATTCCTAAGTCTAATTAATTTGATATGAAACTAAGAATTAAAGTACTAAAATTATAAAAGGAGACACAAAGATTTTTACATGGTTCGATCATTGTGATCTACATCCATGGTTCTTCACTAGTGATTGTATATAATTACATGATTTTACAATTTAGACTCCATTAAAGTATATTTGGAGCTCTAGATTTTTGGGGAAGAAGATGATAAAGAAAATAAATCTCTCCTAAAATTTTCTCTCTCCTCCTAAAATTATTCTCCTCTCTCAAAAAGACCTCTCATTCTTCTCATGCCTAAATGACTATTTATATGATCTTACAAAATGTTGACAACTAATCTGTCTCTCAACTTTGGACTTTGAGAATTATCCTGCGAACCTTCGCAATATACCTCGCAAATATCTTGAACCTTCGCAAATATTATTGTTGCGTCATTAATTGTTCGCAAGTATAATAATGCTGCGAGATTCTGCTCCTACATCTTGCCTCTTTTTTCTTGAATATTGCTTGAAGAGCGATCTTTAAGAAAAAATCCGTTGTAGTAGTCTTTGATCTTTGTTGATGAAGGAACGAGCGAAATAATATCAAACTCAAAAAGTATATACTTGCCTCTATTCTTTTGCGAAGTTCTGAAGCTTTAAGAAGTAATTAGAAGTATCATTTTGCGAAGTACGAAGTGTGCGAAGTATCTTGAATAAGTATGAAGTATAAGAAATATAAAATATCCTCGAAGAAGTACTCAATCCTCGAAATATATAAGAAGTATGAAGTATCCTTAAGAAGTATAAGAAGTATGAAATATCCTTGATGAGAGTGATAAATATTGCCTCTGCTCATGTGAAATTATTACTCCATTTTTGGTGAGGATTCTTGCTGAGAAGATAAAGAACATAAAATATTTTCTTGGGTATCCATAGTTGCCTCTGTTCTTTATCTATGAAGGAGAATTCTTGAGAAAATGTTGAATAATTAAATTGCGTCTCTATTGTTATGTTGCCTCTGCCTCAAGTGGTAACCCTGTTATTTTCTGAATATTTCTACGAATTTCTGAGTTTCTCTGCGAATTTCTGAACTTCCGAATAGTGATGCCAATAGTGTTGCGAATAGTGTCGCGAATAGTGTTGCGAATTATGAATAGTCCTGCGAATTATGAACGTTTCTGCGAAGTTTCGCGGTATTATCCTGTAAAATTTTGTAAAATACTTGTGCGGATATAATATTTATGTAATGATTATGTTATGAAATGCTTATGCAATGCTTTTATGATGCGAATATGATGCGAGTATGATGCTTGTATGATGTGAGTATGATGCTTGTATGATGCGAATACTTATCTATTGCAATGTATATTTCAAGTTTCTGTTACTTAGCTCATTTTGCCGTAGTAAAATTGATATATCTTTGAGTTGATTCCATTCATATAATTATCTTCGCAAGTTTATTTGTGTATTTTCTTACATAAATTCGTCTTTGATCGCGAATGAAATCGCCTCTTCTGGTATGACTTCGTGATATATATTCTTGTAAAAATTCTTCAATGACATTGATGAAATTACCTTCATTGTTAGGACTTCATGATATATATTCTTGTAAAAATTCTTCAATGATGTTGATGGAATTGCCTTCTTTGTTAGGACTTCATTATATATATTCTTGTAAAAATTCTTCAATGATATTGATGGAATAAATTTCATTAATTGATGTGGTCTTATCATGCCTTCCTAAGTAAAGGTTTTATTTTGCCACCTCTTTTGTAGCGACAAAATCGCAGGACGTTCTTACACTTTCATGCAAAAACCCATTGATCTTGCCTTATCTTTTTTGTATAGTATTTTAGCCTCTTCAGGAAGTGTTGCGACAATATGATAGGCCTAAATATTCTTGCGAACGTAAATCCCCATGACATTTCCGTATTGCGATGAAATCGCAGGACGTCTCTACACTTTCATGTAGTGACCCATTGATCTCATCTTAACTTCTTTATTATGTTCTACGAGTTTTTTTTTTTTTTTTTTTTAGAAGGCTCGCAGAAGTTCAATTGTTGCACAAATATGACAAGTCTTTATGTTTTTGCAAACAAAAAGCCTCGTGACATTTGCGTCTTATAGAACGTATCAGCTCCCAATGGAGGGTGCTGCCCTTTATCTTCCCCTTGGTTGCCCCTTAAAGGAAGCGTACATCGACCATACAAGGTTAGCTCTTCCCATCCGGTTCTGCAAACAACCAACTTTTGATCGCAACCTCTTATCCTTTTTGCCTATAGGGCTTATAGTTACGAGGTTGCACCCTATGGGGTATCTTTGGGCCAAGTGCATCATTTTCCAAGACTTGTCAAAAATGGCAGATGTGCTTCAAGCCCACCCGGCACTCTTGACTCAACCGTGTACCTCGACGCCTTGATCGTTTTTTGCACTTCTTGGGAAAGACAGTATGCCTTAGTCGCCCAACCTAAATCATGTTACACCGCATAATATTGCGTAATGTCGCAAGATTAGGTGAGAATCCAAGGTGTCTAACCCGGATAGGTATCCCGTTATTGGGTTATACCCCGTAAAGTCTGCCATGTACTAAGGTACCTTGGTGGTGTTCCGGTTACCCTTAGCCATGGTTATAGGTACCCCCTTAAATGACGCACTTTAGGACTTTGCCTCTTACGAAATGTTGCTTCGCGAACTAGGGTGTACGCCACAAAGGTTTGCCTATGTAAAATTTTCTCATGCGCTCTCTTTCTTTTTTGGAGGCCGATCACAGATTGCGGTCTTTTGTTCGCAAATAAATTTTTGCGTCTTTCTTCAATGAAAGCTAATCGCAATTGATTTTTGGCGGTATTTTTTCGCCTTTTATAAGTATAATCCAAATTCTTTTTGTTCGTAAAAATTCATCGTAAATTTTTCATGTACATAAAATGTTGAATGTTTTCATAAGATCTTTAGTATATTTGAAATGTTTGAAATTTTAGAAATTTCTGAAATCTTGCGAATATATCGCTTTTGGTAAATAAAATCAAAAATCTTTTGTCTTCTGTAAATAAAATATTCAAGCAAGTGGTACTTATCTCTTTCGGCTTGTTGTTGCCTCTTGCGAAGTATATGAGTTAGTTGAAGATTGAGAAGAAATGAGAAATGAAGCCTTGCGAAATTAATTCTTGATCTGCCTCTTGTATAATGTTTGTGCCATACCAATCGTGCTAAGCTTCTTTTTAAGTAATCATGTATAAGAAGTTTTTATCTATGCTCGCGAATGTTCACAAAATAAATATTAGAAGTATTTGTTTGTGATGCGAATGTTCGAAAAGAAATATCAAAAGTATTGAGTACTTAGCTCTGCCTTATAGTTGATGTCGATATGCGAGATAAAATCAATTGTTGTTGAGTTGTATGGAAGAGCTTGGTCACAAATGTTATCGAATTGTTATCGTTAGTGGGATTTTGCGAATGAGCTTATTGTTGCGAAGTAATAATTGTATTAGTAGGCTGGGCCTGACGAATTGGGATACTTCAACATTGTTGGCTCGCAAAAGCTATTCTTCTCCGATTTCTATTCTTCGCAAATTTGTCTTTTTCGTTTCATTTTTGTGTGGTGAAAATTTGTCTTCTTCGCAGAAATTGATACTTGGTTGCTGTGAGTTGGACTTAATTCATTTCTCCCTTTCTCCCTTGAAGTTCTAAGATTAATTTGTTCTCTTCTTCATGTCGTTTCCTTATCTCATTCTTTATTAGACGTGTATCGAGTGACGTTGATGATTCCCTTCTGCTCTCGAAGCTGCATCTTTTTACTGTAAACCTATTTTCCTTCACCTACGAGAGAGCTTGGCTTTCCCCTGGACGTTCACTATCAGTATTTTCTGGTACCAATGAATGTCCAGTTGAATGCGATCTTGAAAGTCTTCCAAAAGGGTTTACGGATCTTCCTGTAGTCTGATTTGGGTTTATCTGCTTGTTAAGGTTTAAACTATCAGTTGCTTGTTCTGAACTCTCTGGCACAGAAATTGAAACGTGGGTTTGCTATGCTGTTGTTATATTATCCACTATCATTGTTGACTCAGAATGGTTCCCATCGTCTTCAAAAACATCAATTACAAACCACTTGCGAAGTAAGGCTGCGAACTATTCATTCTTGTTGTAAAGGTTCGCAAAGTAAACGTCTTTTGTCTTTGGCTGCTCCCAGTAAACATGCAAAGTAAACTTCGCAGAAACGTTCATGTGTCATTTTTTTCTTTTGCCATTTTTTGACGCCATTATTGTCATGGATATTTTGCATTGTCCTGTAGTTAATTTTCTTCGCTCACGATCCATCTTAACTCAAGAGTCTAAACCATTGCTCTATAACTAGCATTTGAAGCACATTAAGTTTCTTCACAAAATAGGATATATATTTAAACTTATTTTCTCATTTCAACTGTAAGGAAGCTGCATCGCATACTTTCCCATCATGTTTTCTTCGTATACTCCCTTTTCTTCGCAGTTAGTTGGTGACTCATTCCGATCTATTATTTCTCTCTTGAGGTTCGTTTACTGCTCTTTTTTGCGAAGCAGGCTATAGATGCTGGTGATTTCTTCAAGCGCTTTTGTTCTTATCTTGGTATGAGTATTAAAGCTGTAGAAGCTTTTCACTTCGATAAAATGCTCCTGAGTGTGATCGAAGTGACATATCTAGCTGGTTGATATAATTATTGAAGGCGGGGGCATCTTGCCGTTTGCTGTGATTGATATTATTGAGTTGAGCTTATATACTTCGCTGGTTTCTTCTGATATCTTCTTCGCAAAAATGGTGTGGTTCCCTCTCATCATTTGTTTTTATTGGAGTTGCTATCTTCGTTCGCAGAACTTCTTCTTCCCTATTTACCCGATGACATAAAGTTATCTTCGCGAAATCTTTTCCACCGTGTACTATTCCTTCTTCTTTGAAGTATCTCTCCTTTGAAACTTATTTGCTCGTTCTTTAACTAATTTATTCTTTAACTTCAGTTCTTCGCTAGTAGCGCTTAATTGCTTCTCTAACTTATCTTAGTTCTCCAACTAAAGATTATGATTCATTGAAATGTTCCTGCCTTATATTATGACTAAGCTATGCGAAATCATATGCCCTGTGTGTCTTTATAAGCTTAGAAATTCGCTTGTTTTGTGCATCTTTGTTAGCCTCTTGCTCCTGACGAAGTATGCTTCGTTGATGATCACAAAATTAATTTTCGCTGGTACTTCTCTTTGTTGGAACGATATTTCTTCACTGGTGATGTAGTTAACTTACTTTTCAGGAATTATTAACTTCGCAAGTACTAAATTTTGCGAACTGATAACTGAGCTGATGGTGAGCTTCGTCTGCACCTGTTGATTTTAAAGTTCTTTGCTTATTGTGACCACTTCGCTGCAAACAAAGATTGCGAATTTCTTTCCGTTATTGCAGTTGTTGATTTTTCTTCTTCACATGTGACCAATCCTTTTGATTATATATTCATGCTCTAATTATTTCTTCGTCCGTCCATGCGGTTTATTCTGTTTCTGTTCCTGTTCCATGTACGTGATGAAACCATAATATCTTTTCTTTCGCAAAAACTTTGCCTGCATCTTGTCTCGAACTCCAGAATAATGAGTTTATTTCTTCGCCTATAATGGTTTTATCTTCTCCCTTCCTTTCTTTTCTAAGACACTAGAACTTCGCATGAACTTGATTATCTTCTCAGCAAATTATTACTTCGTAAATCTCAAAACTTCATGTCAACAAGGATGTTCCCTCTTTGTCATGACGATGAATCAAGGTAGTGAGCAGTGATTGTGCCTTCACCGTAACCACCAACTGGAACTAATGTGGGATGGATCGGAGTCAAATAAGAAATATTATGGTTTACGTCCTTGTGGTGTCTGCGGTGATAAAGTCAAAGGTCTCTTTTACATTTGTTCATCTGGTGCATAGAAACGCACTGATAATGAACATTTCTTCTTCATCCATCCTTTATGCTCAAAATTTCCATCACAGATGTAGGAGCGGAATATCACAGCAAATGATAACTTACGAAATTGTGGAGAGAAAATACATTTTGCGAGCAAGAAGGATATTTTGCGAGCAAAGGAAACCACGAAGGTTCGCAAGATAATCTTCAAATCCGAAATGGCGGGACAACACAACGGTCATCTATTGTAAAATCATATAAATAGCCATTTAGGCATGAGAAAAAGGAGAGATCTTTTTAGTAGGAGATGATAATTTTAGGAGGAGAGAGAAATTTTTAGAGAGATTTTATTTTCTTTATCATCTTCCTCCCCAAAAATTCTAGAGCTCCAAATATTCATTAATGGAGTCTCAATTGTAAAATCATGTAATCACATACAATCATTAGTGAAGCACCGTGGATGTAGATCACATTGATCGAACCACGTAAAAATCTTTGTGTCTCTTTTTATAATTTTAGTACTTTAATCTTCATCTTCACATCAAATAATTGAGATCATCATATTAAATTCATGGATTTTATTGAGGGTGTAGTTGTGAGATAATCCTCAACTACATAATTGGCGCTAGAAACAGGGACCTAATCTTGTTGGTTCAAGAAAGTTTAAAGAAATTAGCTATTGTTGATGATAAATTCATTTGGGTCTTCAGCAAAAGGGAAACAAGGAGGTTTATGTGGAATATACATCTTCAAGAGAGAAGAAGCAGTAATTTACAAGATGATGACGCATGAACAGATTCAGGGAAGAAGGTGTAATTTTGGACATGAAGAAAAATGTCTGTGAAGTAAAAAAAAAATTCTTGCGAGCAAAAGCAAAATTATTATTGCCAAAGGCGTTATAGCAGCGTCAAATCTGTGAAGCCATCACAGGGACATGATAGCATCCAGGAGAGTATAGCATAAAGAATATCAACTATATTTTGGAAGGGGGAATGTCTGCAAGGTTATCGAAAATAGCTAGCAATTTTAGATAAAACAAAGAAGAACAGAGAATGTTGCTTCAAGGGCAAATGAGAAGCATTTTGCAAATTATTTTTTTAGGACGTTCATTCTCAACTTACATGCGAAGTTCATATCTAGTTTGACAATGAAACTTATAGGAGCTAAAAGCAGATGAAAACAACATGGTATATACATAGTCAAACAACAGACGAAGTTCACCATCAACCCCAGACTAAACTTCGGCTCAGTCATCAATTCGCAGAATTCACTTTAAAGTACATCTGCGAAGGTAAAATCCTTCCTAAGGTAAAATCCCATTTGCGAAGAAAATCGCAGATCATGAGGTTGGCACATCACATCAGTTAGCAACAAGGAGAATGAAGAAAACTCAGCTCAACAGCGAAGATAGACTGTACACGTCATTATTTACGTGAAGCAATTAAAGAAACAAAGGAGCTGATGACAAAACTGCAACAACTCAAACCATTGTTTTCTGCGAATGCATCAGACATACAACACAAAAACAAGCACGAACAATCCATAAACACAAGTCTGCGAAGTTCGTTGTGGATCAATGAACTTTAATATACAGGAGAAGAGGGAAAAGAAGGAAATGATATCCATCTGATATGGGAACATGAGTACGGTTAGAAATAACTCCCCAGACAGGTGTGCAAACATCGCAGAAAAGACAAACAGCCAGGTTTTTGCAAAGAATACATCCCCAGAAAATGACGATGGGATTTGGAAGACAACTTCAAGCAGAACATCTCCTTCTAAGATGGATATAATGGATAACGAGCAGCACAAACAAAAGGGAGAATTCTCATCTTCCTTATCTCCTATTATTTCTTACTTTAGTGATTATGTAAATAGTGCTAAGTATTGGAAGTTCACAGAATTAATACAACTAAACTTGCATTTGCAGGAACTTTAATTAAAGTTAATTTCAATGGAACCTCATCAACAACCATAAACGAAGAAAACACTTAGCACTTGAGTTTTGCTTCATCAATCATACCGATGACTACAAAGATGAGTGGAATGAGCCAGAATAGACCCAATAATTACGCAAAACGCATCAGCTCATATTCCTAGCCAAAATTCAACAAACCCCTGAAGATAAAATGAGTCTACAATTTCGTAGGAAAACAAGGCTTGCTGCAACTGTTACTTCGCAGTATCATCATTTACATCCATTCGACTTTGAAAGAGTATCAGCTTGTGGAGACTCAAACATCCAACTTGTGGCGATCAGACTCAAAACAGCACGGTTGAAGTAAATCCCAACAAGCAATACACTACGAACAAGAACTAGCAATCCTTAATATCAACAACGGCTAACTTGTGAAGTTTACTTTGTCAAGATCATAAAGAATGAAGATGAATTTCTGCGAAGAATATAAAAAATGAAAATGAATATAAAGAATGGAATGAGCTGAGTGAGCTGAGTGGATATAACATCAGCAAGAAATTATTAGTGTAAACGTAAACTTCAAAGTTGGAGAATATTACAAAGTGAAGAAAATGTTAAATGGCAGTTTGAAGTAAAAGTGCAGCAGTTCGTAAAGAAGAAAGTTTTACAGGCGAAGGGGTCATTTTTACAACTAAGAAGCTGGCACAAAGAATGGATAGGATGACAATATGTTGATGAACCACAACAGATGTGGATAGGATTTCACAAACTTAAGTTGCGAGCAACAGAAAACAAGAGGACCAAAGCAGAAACAATTTTAGCTATTGTTAAGGAAGAAAAGAGATGAAGTTTACTCCACCAACAATGAATACATTCATGAGAGGTTTAGCACATCATCGTCAGACATTAAATACATCGCAGAAATGAATAAATGATGTTGTTCGCAAAAATTAATGCTACTCTTGTCATATCATCGCAAGTGTTGTTCGTAGGCAAAGAAGAAGAAAAAAAAAATATACGAAAGATGACAACAAAGAGAGGACAAAAATAGGAGCTTGGACAGATGGTCGCAGGAAGAGCTGATAAGATGATGGACGCAAGTTCGAGTCTCTTCATTCGCAAAAAAATAAAAAAAAAAAAAAAATTGAACTTCGCAAATGTTTTCCATGCGAATATTCGCAACACAAACAATTCTACTCTTTGCACTTCGCAAATATTTACCTTGCGAAACTTCGTAGCATAAATTGATATCGTAAATAATTCCTTCGCAGATGTTAACTTCGTACAAATGTTTACTTCGCAGATGTTCGTCTACTTCGTGTAAATCATTACTTCGCAGATGTTCGTTTACTTCATGCAAGGGTTTACTTCGCAAGATTTTTGGATATTTCGCAAAAATAAAGTGGGAGATTATTTCGCAAGAAATGGCAAGTCATATACTTCGCAAGAGACAACAACAAGCCGTAAAAAAGGTAAGTACCATTTCCTTGAATACTTTATTTACTAAAGACAAAAGAATTTTGATTTTATTTACTAAAACCGATATACTCGCAAAATTTCTACAATTTCTAAGATTTCAAAACATTACAAAGATTTTTTAGATTGGTAAAAAGCGATACAATCGCAAAATTCAAAAATGAGTTTATCGCAAAAATTTAAAGATCTCAAAATTTTTCAAAGACTTCAAAATTACAAAAACAAAATAGAGAAAATTAAATTCCTATATTTCTATAGAATAATTTTGATTTAAAGATGTGATGTGCATACTTTTCATACTTCTTATACTAAACATTTCATGAAAACATTCAACATTTTATGTACATGAAAAATTTACGATGAATTTTCAAAAGGCGAAAAAATACCGCCATTTACGATTAACTTGCGAATAAAAGACCGCAATCTGTGATCAGCCTCCAAAAAAGAAAGAGAGCCGCAAAAAATTTTATACAGGCAAACCTTTGTGGCGTACACCCTAGTTCGCGAAGCTATATTTCGTAAGAGGCAAAGTCCTAAAGTACGTCATTTAAGGGGGTACCTATAAACGTGGCTAAGGGTAACCGGAACACCACCAAGGACCCTTAGTACATGGTAAAAATTTAGGGGTACAACCCAATAATGGGGTACCTATCCGGGTTAGACACCTTGGATTCTCACCTAATCTAGCGACATTACGCAATATAAAATGCGGTGTAAGAGGATTTAGGTTGGGCGACTAAGGCATACTGTCTTTCCCAAGAAGTGCAGAAAATGATCAAGGCGCCGAGGTACACGGTTGAGTCAAGAGTGCCGGGTGAGGTTGAACCACATCTGCCATTTTTGACAAGTCTTGGCAAATGATGCACTTGTCCCAAAGATACCCCATAGGGTGCAATCTCGTAACTATAAGCCCTATAGGCAAAAAGGATAAGAGGTTGCAATCAAAAGCTGTTTGTTGGCAGAACCGGATGGGAAGAGCTAACCTTGTATGGTCGATGTACGCTTCCTTGAAGGGGCAACCAGGGGGAAGATAAAGGGTAGCACCCTCCATTAGGGAGCTGATACGTGCTATAAGACGCAAATGTCACGAGGCTTCTTGTTTGCGAAAACATAAAGGCTTGTCACTCGCAGAACATAACAATGAAGATAAGATGAGATCAATGGGTTTTTGCATGAAAGTGTAAAGACGTCCTGCGATTTCATCGCAAGACGATAATGTCACGAGGTTGTATATTCGCAAGAATGTTCAGACTTGTCATATTATCGCAAATACAAAATATTATCACAAAAGAGGTGGCAAAATAAGACCTTGACTTAGGAAGGCATGATAAGACCACATCAATTCATGAAATTTATTCCATCAATATCATTGAAGAATTTTTACAAGAATATATATCATGAAGTCCTAACAAAGAAGACAATTCCATCAAGATCATTGAAGAACTTTGAAGAAAATATATATATCAAAGAAGACAATTCCATCAAGATCATTGAAGAATTTTGAAGACAATATATATCAAAGAAGACAATTCCATCAATATCATTGAAGAATTTTTACAAGAATATATATCATGAAGTCATACCAGAAGAGGCGATTTCATTCGCGAAAATACACAAGTAAACTTGCGAAGATGATTATATGAATAGAGGCAATTCAAAGATATATCAATTTTACTACGGAAAAATGAGCTAAGTAACAGAAACTTGAAATATGCATTATAATAGATAAGTATTCACATCATACTCGCATCATTCAAGCATTATATTTGCATCATAAATGCATTGCATAAACATTTCATGGCATAAGCATTGCATACATATTTCATAACATAATCATTACATAAATATTATATTCGCACAAGTATTGTACAAAATTTTACAGGAAAATACCACGAAACTTGGCAGAAAAGTTCATAATTCGCAGGACTATTCATAGTTCGTAACACTATATTCGTAACACTATATTCGCAACATTATGTTCGTAACACTATATTCGCAACAGTACATTCGCAACACTACATTCGCAACAGTATGTTCGCAGCACTATTCACAGCACTATTCAGAAGTTCAGAAATGCGCAGAAAAACTCAGTAATTCGTAGAAATATTCAGAAGATAACAGGGTTACCACTTGAGGCAGAGGCAACATAACAGTAGAGATGCAATTTAATTATTCAACATTTTCTCAAGAATTCTCTTTGGAAGATAAAGAACAGAGGCAACTATGGATACCCAAGAAAATATTTGATGTTCTTTATCTTCTCAGCAAGAATCCTCACCAAAAGTGGAATAATAATTTCACATGAACAGAGGCAATATTTATCACTCTCTTAAGGATACTTCATACTTCTTATATATTTCGAGGATTAAGTACTTCTTATACTTCTTCAAGGATATTTTATATTTCTTATACTTCATACTTCTTCAAGATACTTCACATACTTCATACTTCTTCAAGATGATACTTCTAATTACTTCTTAAAGCTTCAAAACTTCGCAAAAGAATAGAGGAAAGTATATACTTTTTGAGTTTGATATTCTTTCGCTCGTTCCTTCATCAACAAAGATCAAAGACTACTACAACGGATTTTTTCTTAAAGATCGCTCTTCAAGCAATATTCAAGAAAAAAGAGGCAAGATGTAGGAGCGGAATATCACAGCAAATGATAACTTACGAAATTGTGGAGAGAAAATACATTTTGCGAGCAAAGAATATTTTGCGAGCAAGAAGGATATTTTGCGAGCAAAGGAAACCACGAAGGTTCGCAAGATAATCTTCAAATCCGAAATGGCGGGACAACACAACGGTCATCTATTGTAAAATCATATAAATAGCCATTTAGGCATGAAAAAAAGGAGAGATCTTTTTAGTAGGAGGTGATAATTTTAGGAGGAGAGAGAAATTTTTAGAGAGATTTTATTTTCTTTATCATCTTCCTCCCCAAAAATTCTAGAGCTCCAAATATTCATTAATGGAGTCTCAATTGTAAAATCATGTAATCACATACAATCATTAGTGAAGCACCGTGGATGTAGATCACATTGATCGAACCACGTAAAAATCTTTGTGTCTCTTTTTATAATTTTAGTACTTTAATCTTCATCTTCACATCAAATAATTGAGATCATCATATTAAATTCATGGATTTTATTGAGGGTGTAGTTGTGAGATAATCCGAAACTACACCAGATGCGCCATCCAATTGATGAAAACCATCCTCTCAAGTTCCAATCAGTCCCTGCTATTCCTAATTCTGTGTGTGTTATATGTAAAGATGTTGTTTCTGTCTCTCCGTAGAGTTATAGATGTGATCCATGTCGTGTCAATGTCCATATTAAGTGTGTAAATCTTCCATTTGATAATCATCAGTACTTGCCACGATCACCAAGGAAACATTTCAGCTGGGAGATTTCTCGACTATCTGTGTGATTTCTACCTTCTTTCATTATCTGTTTTAATTTTTTCTGGTGATTTGTGGTATGAGCAGATGAAACTTCGTTAGGTTTAGTGACATTTGTTACGGGAAATAGCTATCTTTGCTGAGATTTTCTTGCATCAATGAATAACTTATTGAAGTTGCGAAGGTTCGCAAAGTACACATCTGAATCTGCGTCTTCTTCTTCTGGTAGGAATGATTTTATTCGATTTTGCTTCGTAAAACCAATGTACTAAATTCTATTTTGTATGGATTATAACTGGAGTTGCTGTGACTTCATTCTCTGAACTGGTACATGTTCCAACTTAGATTTGTGGCAAACCAACGCATCATTCATCCTCGCATTTTCCTTCTTTGCTTGGTCGTTTTGTTTCTTTGATAGAAACTCATCCCCTTTCACATAACTTCGCATTTTCATCTTTTTCTTTTATTTTCTTCAACTGTTGTCAATGTTTTGCTTCCTGAAGACACAATTTCTCAATTGAAACTTTCACTTTTCTTTTCAAAATTTGTAGACCTAATGGAATTCATCACCAACAGTAGCCATTTTTTCTAAAATTTCTTGAACCAACAAGTTACTGAAGGATGAATCCATTACTCTGTCCATGTTTCTAGCGCCAATTATGTAGTTGCGGATTATCTCACAACTACACCCTCATAAGAATCCATTAAAATGATTCCTAAGTCTAATTAATTTGATATGAAACTAAGAATTAAAGTACTAAAATTATAAAAGGAGACACAAAGATTTTTACATGGTTCGATCATTGTGATCTACATCCATGGTTCTTCACTAGTGATTGTATATAATTACATGATTTTACAATTTAGACTCCATTAAAGTATATTTGGAGCTCTAGATTTTTGGGGAAGAAGATGATAAAGAAAATAAATCTCTCCTAAAATTTTCTCTCTCCTCCTAAAATTATTCTCCTCTCTCAAAAAGACCTCTCCTTCTTCTCATGCCTAAATGGATATTTATATGATCTTACAAAATGTTGACAACTAATCTGTCTCTCAACTTTGGACTTTGAGAATTATCATGCGAACCTTCGCAATATACCTCGCAAATATCTTGAACCTTCGCAAATATTATTGTTGCGTCATTAATTGTTCGCAAGTATAATAATGCTGCGAGATTCTTCTCCTACAATGGATTATTGACTCCTGTATATTAGCGTACTGTCCAAACCATGCCACATAAGTACTTAGAACTTATTACAGAATGTCCAAAGTTGTCTTTTACAGGGTACCGAATAGAATGAGATCATCAGCAAACATTAAGTGGGACACAGATGGTGCATTACGACATATTTTATAACAATTATACAGAGCATTATTTTCCATCGTGCGCATAAGCCAAGAGAGCCCTTGAGTGCATAAGATAAATAAGTAAGGGGATAAATGGAATCCCTGACGAAGACCTCTTTCACTAGTAAAAAAACCTTCAGCCTGACCATTGATAACTAAAGAAAAAGAAGCGGTAGAGACACATTTCATGATCAATTCATGTGTTTTTTCTATAATTCCATAGGCTCTAAGGCAATGGCTTAGAAATCTCCAACTGACCTTGTCATAAGCTTTGCTAATATAAATTTTAAGAGAATAAGTGCCTATTATAGAAGAATATGTGTACATGGTGTGGAAAATTACTTTGGCAGCAACAATGTTATCAATGATCATTCTACCAGGTATGAAGGTTGATTGGGCATTATCCACTAGGATGTTTAGGTGTTTCTTCAGTCATTGAGATAGGATTTTAGTAATCACCTTATACATGATGTTAGTCATAGCTATAGGTATGAAATCAGATGGCGAAGTTGGGTGCTTTACCTTAAGAATTAAGCATATATTCATATGGTTCATTCCTTGAGGCAAAGAAGCTGAAGCAAAGCAATGTTTGATGGTTTGAGTGAATTCTTCACCGATGTACTCCTATAATCGTTTGAATAAAATGGTAAGCATCCCATCAGGACCTGGTGCTTTAAGATTCTTCATATGTTTGAGCACACTCTAAATTTCCTCAGAAGAAGGAATGCTAGCAATGGCTTCATTATCAGTAGCATCTAGAGATACTGGGGCTTGGAATTGAATAACATGGTTGTGATCTTGTGGGTCTCTTTTAAACATAGAAGATAAATGATTCACTAAGTGAGCAACCATCTCATCAGATTGTGTAATCCAGTTGCCATCAGTGCATTGGAGGGCAGTTATATGATTCTTCCTCTTCCTTTGAGTAGCAGCGAGATGAAAAATATGAGTGTTTTTGTCCACACTGGGGATCCATTGGACTTTACTTCTTTGCTCATAATACTTGTACTGTAATTGGTTTAGTGATTTGATCTTATCATATAGTATTTTCTCTTCACTTCTAGTATCTCTTAAATGAGCTTCTTTTTGTAAATTGAGTAAATCAGTCTTAGCATCTTCCACAGCCTGAAAAATGTTTCCGAAAGATTTTCTGCTCAACTTGTGAAGTGCTTTGCAAACTCCTTCCAGTTTACTCATAATATCGCTATCTTGGTTAGACCAAGCATTAACCACTATATCATGGAATTCAGGATGCTCCATCCAGTAGTACTCAATCTTATTTGAAGGTTTTCTTCTCCTTTTGTTTGTCCTGTGAGTATTGATGAGGATGGGGGGATGGTCACTACTGATTCTTGGAAGATGAAGAACCCCATTCTCCTTGAAAATAATTAGCCATTCAGTGGTGCATAATGCTCTATCAAGTCTCTAAAATATAAGTTCATTTGTAGTAGCACAGTTGGACCAAGTGAAAGCTGAACCTATGTATCCCATATCAATTAAGCTTTTGTCTTGAATAAAGTCCTTAAAACCTTTATTAGACGGATTCAAACTTTGCCTACCACCATGATTTTTAGTAATGAACTCTATAGCATTGAGATCACCCACTAAACACCAAGGGTTTTGGACCTGAGAAGTATAATGTGAGAAATTCTGCCAGAATGTATTCCTCTGTTGATGATTAGGTGGTCCATATACACAGAAAAGATCCCACTCTTTCTCTAGAAGGTTATTAATACGATAATGGATGACATTCTTATTTGCACATATGATATCCATCTTGGTACAATCATTCCATAAAATATCTAGTCATCCACTTCTACCAATGGAAGGAACACAATAGTAATTATCAAAATTCATCGACGATAAAATTTTAACTGAATTTACCTCATTCAAAAGTGTTTCAGATAGAAAAGCAATTTGAGGGTTGCAAGCCATGAGAAATGCCTTTAGATTACGGACTGTCGAGATGTTTCCAAATCCTCGACAGTTCCAGGAGAAGATTAACATTGTTGTTGTGGCTGATTTAGGGCAGCCACCACACCCATTTGAGTATTATGATTTGAGGGGTTCTTAACTGGAAGATAAATTTCCATAGGACTAGCATATCTTTTTAACCCGATTGAAGTGACAACACACTGTTGAATTCACTCATCCTTTGTCTTGACTCTTGCAAATCTTTTCCACCCTTTTGTTTTTCTCTTAGTATTGTCAATTAAAGAGACAGAGGAAGTAGATAGTTCTTTTTCAGCTTTTAGGTTAGATTTTGCCTCCTTCTGTTCAAATTTGGATTTAGGGTATGAATTGAGGGTTGGGGACAGGGTAAATGATAACCAAGTTGTTGGAAAGGTTGATTGGTTTGGGTTTGGGTTTTCTGGTATAATCTTATCTAATTTGTTAGTGGGCTGGGTTAAAACGTGACTATCAGAACCCGATGGATCGGCAGTAATACCCGGTGGAGCATCAAAAATACCTGAAATAACAATGCCTTTAGTATATGTTGATTCTTTATTACTATCAACCCTTCCACGTTGCCCAACCTCGGTGGTAGCATCTCTGTGAACATAATTTTTTGGATCAAGTGGCAGAGTCGTTACCTTATGTATCTTCTTGTTAACATTGTTGCCAAACAATTCTGTGTCTGCGCATGTACTCGTTTTGTCTTGGTGCAGAGTTGTATCAGCTGGTCTGGTAGAAATAGTGCACTTCCCTGCATGACATGTGTCTGCAACTTCTTCAAAAAAATTGTTTGTCATCTTAAGTGCTGCCAGCGTCATCTGTAAATGACAAGTGTTATCATCCCCACCCTTGGTAGTATCTTTGGAAATGGACGGTCCCTGTATAATGTTATTGAACCTTGTGATATGATGAACATCTTTCACAGCATGTATGATACCTGGATTACTTGATTTGAAAAAAGATCTAATTTCTTTAGAGTATCTCGCAAAGGCTTTATCATTCATCTTAAGAGAGAAATCTTCAGAACTTAAATTAGGAATGTCTTCTAACATTTTAGACAGATGGGGACATTATTTCATAACATGGCCAAAGAAGCCACAGAAGCACATCCTTGGGAGTTTTTCATACCTGAATTGGATGAGAATCTTCTTCTTTGATTTGAGAGTGATGATCATGTCTTTTGGTAGCGGCTTAGTGATATCTAGTCGAACATGGACTCTAGCATATTTCCCCCATTTGGCTGCCAGAGAGAAATCGATATGATCTGGTTTTCCAATGTTTTGGACTATATTGAAGACTTTCCTTAGATTCATCATACTAAATGGTAACCCATATACATGAATCCAGAAGCAAACATATTTAAAATCATAATCTGTAATAAGTAGGTCTTCTTTACATCGTTCCGCCAGCATAAGTTCTTCTTTAATAGACCATGGAGTTTCTTGTAACATAGCTTCTAAATCACAAAGAAATTGAAACTTTGCAATGTAATAACCATCCCCTAGATCTGAAATGGCCACCGTACCAGAAGGTTTCCAAGATTTTTCTAATACCTCATTCAAAGTACTTAGATTATATTCTTTGCCTCAGTTAAACTTGAAGATAATATTTATGTTTAGTTCTACTGGATCTTCTGCATCATCCTCATTATCATCATATCAGTGAGTTACCGGCTCTACCATGATGTTACTCATCTGATGTAGGATCACATTAAAGTCTGGATCTTTAGCAACTCTCGATGATGAGTCCATAAGGAAGTAATACCAAACAAAAGAAGGAAATAAATGAGGAAGAAAAAAAACTAGACTAGAGATAAAAACCACATAGGTGATCACAAAGAAACCCTAATGGGACATATATCATCAAAGAGATGAAGATAAATCATTATAGAAGATACAGAAAGAACCTTGACTGAGGTCAAGAGAGAGACGACCAGAATTGACAGTAAAATTGGTTTTAAGATCCGTCCATTAGTTTTTATTTAGAAGATGTCGTGATGATGATATTCAAAGGTAAGTACAACTTGAATAAATCAATGCGACATGAGGGTGCAGCTAAGCAGCAACTTTAGAGTGTCGAACTATGAGAAAATTTTGATGGGGGCGATTTTGGATGGGGCGATGGGGGGCCAATGGGAAGTTATCGTTTGTCATTCAAAATTAACTGATTTTATCTCATTCATTTTTTAAGCAAGGGTTTATTAGGAATTTTCCACCATTAATCATCCTTCCTACCATAAATTTACACCGTAAAGAATGCCGTAAAGAATTTGCAGGCAATCAATAAGTACATTAATTCTAAAGCATCTATGTCTTCGTGTGCATTCCGTGTTATTATGCATCTTTTGAACTTTAGAAATTAACTTCTAGTTCCAGATTCAATCCTAATACTATTCTTCTATTATTTACTTAAAAAACTTCTGAAATAAACTGAACCCGAAGAAGAAATCTAGATGAAATTGACAATACTATTTTTCTTCCACCACATCGATCCAAACTCTTCATTCCCGAATTTCCAAGCTTATTTATTCATACTGATATTCGTAAGTAATTGTGTTTAACTGCGTTGAAAACCTAGGAACTTCTGTTTTTGATCTTTATGATCAAGATCTAAAATCATGGACATAAAAACTAATTAACAAAAATCTTGATACGACTTTCCCTAAATCAAACAAGATCCAAAATCAGTAAAGATAAATTAACAAGCAAAATTTGAATCGAACGCAAAATTTTACTAAAAACTGGATGTTATATATATCACATGAAGATGACGAGAGTTTTTCCTTCGGATTTATTTCGTTGATATAAAAACAAGGAAACTAAGGAACATTTATATTATTTCCTTAAACATCCTTATTGACTAATTAGTCAGGAAGAAAACCTAATAACAAATGACAATTTTTTGTTGGTCCCTCATGCCCCCATCCAATATCGCCCTCATCAAAAATTTACACATCGACCTACTATGACCAGTCCCATCAGTGAAGTACCAGGATGGCGCGTTACTGAATCAGTGGCCTAGTCGTTAGAAATGCATAGTTTGGCGATGAAGTGTCATCATGGTTGAGACAAGAAAGGCTACTTAACACATGCAATACTATACGATAGTATTGCATATCCTTGATTCAGAGTTGGCCCAGCTCAAGAAAAGAGTTATGGATGAAATGCAAGTCATGGAATGACTTAGGCATTGGCCCAAGCATTTGGACAATGCATATGCAACGGTGGCGTTGCCAAATGTGCCATTGATGATTATTGATCGACAAAGATAATACAAGTGATGCACCTAAAGTATGAAGTTCAACCAAGAAGCAAGGCAAGACTCTATTCGCATGACTTTACTCGGATATTGGCATCCAAATGAGCTAAGTACATGGCCGAGATAAATGTATCTTTAAGTTGGCTGCATATTGGATTAGGACAAGTTGTGTGCAGGGCGATGTTGGTTGTACATTGGCTTAGGCCAGGTTTATTGAAGAACTAAGATGGTCATATATTGTCTAAGGTCAAGACGAGTGTTGGGATATGATGGTTGCACGTTGGCTCTAGCCAAAAATAGGCAGTGCAATGTTAGCTAATTATCGGTTCGGGTTGTCAGTTATATGTTGTGTGTGCATCACACGCATGCCAGAGAAATTGAGTGGTTTGAGATGGTTATAAAGAGGCTTTATAACCGAGTTTTGCATATCCTAACCATTCAAGACAAGTGTGGCGCAATTCTGCAAGATAGCAAAAAAGGTAATAGTTGGAAAGACATTGTGGGGGTTAGGAAAACTACCTATGGACAGATGGTTGTCCATAGGCCATGCAAATGAGTTGCACATAGATTGGCCTGGTTCTTGGCATTATAAATAGGCCAAAAAATCCTTACAAGTGCAAGTCTTCATGTGTAGAGGAACCACATCGCAATAAATAGTGTTTGTTGTAGGCTTAGAGAGAATAAGCTTGTAAGTCCATTGGTTGGATTGAATTTTGTAATATTCCCTTTTAGCTAATGAAAGTGAGTATGTTGGCTTAGATGTTTTCCTTAGTATTTTGTTGATTTAAAAGTACTCCCCAAGTTCTGTGAAGCATAAGAATGGCATTAACCCCTCTCTGTAGTATGGGCTACAATTGAAGGAAAAAGAGAAAATCTAAGTAAGTCTTTCGTTGCATACTCATAGTAGTGTGGTTGTTTACAAGGGTGCAAACTTATAAGGCTAAAATATGAGTGGGTGATAAAATATCACTGAACCGCTATATTCTCGAGTCATAGTTGCATAAAAATTTGTTGGCACATCCTGGCAGCATTCATAGGTGTGACACTTCGGGTATCAGAGCACAAATTGCTCTGTTTTGGCTTTGTTTTGGAAGATTTTCTCTGTTTTGCTCGAGTTTTAGTTACTAAATTGCTAGATTATAATGGCTGAAAAAAGTGTAGCAAATAGCTTGATGGATAGGTTGGAAACAGTAATGGATCGCATTCAGGCTCTATGTTGCTGATATGCTTGAGTGGAACCAAGATGCGACTAAAAAAAAATGATTTGGAAGGCCAGATCATTTTAGTTAAGGTCATGTTCACAGACTCCATGAAAGAACTAACTGATGAGTTAGGCATCTTAAGGAGAATGGTGAGTACAATAGGTACGGACTAAGCTGCTACGGGTGGTAGTAGTAATGAATACTTTGTGAAGATTAAAGTCCCTGAACCTAAGGCATTTATGACACTAGAGATGTGAAGGCATTAGAAAATTTCATGTTAGACATGGATCAATACTTCAAGGCCTCCAGAACTCCGGAAGAACAAAAAGTTACTCTCGTTAGCATGTACCTGGAAGGTGATGCGAAGTTGTGGTAGAGGACTAGAACTGATGATGACCTTACTGATAGTCATCTAGGCATCGTGATATACGATGTCATAAAATAAGAATTGAAGGGTCAATTATTACCAAGCAATGATGCTTGGGTATCCAGAGAGAACTTGCATAAGCTGTAGTATACCGGTACACCACAGGAATACGTCAAAGAGTTTTCATTTCTGATGCTAGATATTCGCAACATGTCTGAGGAATAAGTTGTTCAATTTTACATCTGGTTTGCAGCTATGGGATCAGGCCGAAGTGAGAAGGCATGGTTCCAAAGACCTACCTTTGTCCATTGCAATAGTGGACAACCTTGCTGATTTTAGGTTAGTTAGTACCTCAAATGATGCTAATAAGAAGGGAAAGAATAAGAACCGACAGAAATAAAAGGATAATGGGAGTAAGAAAAGTTCGGAGGCTAAGGAAAATGACTATCAAAAGGATGATAGTTTGGCAGTGAAGAATAAGGCCAGTGGGTGTTTTCTATGCAAGGGTCCTCACCTTGCGCGGGATTGTCCTAAGAGGGAAAAATTGTCCGCAATAATCACTGATGGCATTGGCAAGAAAGATGAAAATGATGAGGTAGAGCATGTAAATTCTATTCAACTATGTAACATATTAGCACAAAAGGAAACAACACAGCAAGGGCTAAGTGGCACTGGCCTAGTTTATGTGAAGGCTGGCATTCACAACCATCGAATATGTGGCTTGGACGATACATGCATGTGCTTCACATACTGTTATGAGCTTGTCGTTGGCAGAGTACATGGGTTTGGAAGTGTTAGAGCATTGCTTGGTTGAACCCACTAGCGTTGGTATGTCAAGTTAGTTGTCAAATTTAGTTGCCGAAATGCATTCTTGATTTAGTATACTAAAGATTAGTTTCGGACTAAATTAGGTCTAAGAAGTATAATCGAAGCTATCACTGAAGGATGAAGACTGAAGAATAGAAGAAGACATCAACAAGGACTTAATCAACAAAGGTATGTGGTAATTTATTTCATTTGGATTCTTTTTCATTTCTACCTTTCTAATCTATCGAAATAAATGCTCACTCTATGGAACAATTCCTATGACGGTGAAAGCACATTTATGTATATATACTCGGGGTTATTTGAGCCATAACTTTTATGACAATAAACTTTATCCCTAGAAATGTTCTCATGTTATGGTGAATGAGCTTAAGAATTCAACGAGCAAAGAATCACTCAATTTCGAGTTATAACGATGAAGTTATGAATTATTAAAGTAATATTTATAAGCGTTGTTGAAACTGTTGCAGTTCGTTAGTAGGAAACAATCCACGAACTGTTTGTAATTGTTCACGGACTTGAGCCCAATTACGTGACTAGAGGCCTTTTTTAGTCATGGTTTTGATGTTTCCTTACCTAGGCAAGATAGCTATTACTCCAAACATATTTGATTACCATATTAAAGTGTTTGTGATATCTTTTAATTCATTCCTAAGATAAATTGTGATTTATTCACATAAATACAATATTTGCTAAATTAATTAATTAATTAATTATTTTGGCAAGAGTTTAACTTAGGAAAGACTCCCAAAATTAAGAGAGTCTTGAAAAATAAAAATAGCTTTGCTTAGCTTTCAAGATAACTTGTTCACTATAAATAAAGGGTTCGTTAATGCTAAACCTTTTTTTATCCCCTTTGGAAAATTGGTGTAAGCTTCATAAGGTTGTTTTCCATGTCTTTTGTTCTTCGTGAACAAGAGTGAGATAAATGTATTTGCCTTGGGGGATCGCAAATCCGAGTTGATAATAATCTTCGTGATTGTTGCACAACTTGTAATCTAGGTTTTTCACCCCTTGTCTATTTTAAAGTCTTCTCTTCTAATATAAGACCATTCAAGAGTTGTTGATCATAAACCCTAGGTTTTGATAGAATTCGGTTCTCGATTGTATACCGACTAGTTGGTCAAAATCAGAGCTAGAAAAAAAACTTCGATTAAGGTATCTCGTAAAAAATCCTTAAGAAGTTTTAATCAAGATATCTCTAGATTTATTCTAGTCGTTCTTGTAGTAGAATAATTAGGTTTCTCTTCCATTTTTGAAGAGTATAACAAACCCTAATCTATAAGTTTGTTTTGATATTACTTTTACCTAATAATTTTTTTTCTCAAAAAAAATACAAGATTTCCAAAACCTTGATTCACATCTAAAGGGAAATCGAATCACTGTTTTATGAAAACAAAAGATCGAAAAGTATCAACGGTGTTGGTGCATCTTCTAAAGAGAACTAACATTCTGCTAGAAGATTTTTGAGAGTGCTTCTGAAGAGAACTGTGTTCTTCCAAAAGAATTTCAAGAATAACTTCTAAAGAGATTTTGTGTTCTGCTAGAAGATTTACGAGAAGAATTTCTAAAGAGAATCGATGTTCTACTAGGAGTTCTACAAGTGCTTGAATACAGCTGAAGCATGTATTACATATAGTCCGAATAGGTAGTAGGAAATTAGTGTAAAAACTTATAATCAGTGTGTGTTTATTCTTGACTAGGTCCCGGGGTTTTCTGCATTTTCCGTTTCCTCGTTAGCAAAATTTCCGATGTCTGTGTTATTTTTTTCCATATTATATTGTTTATCTTTATAATTGAAATATCACAAGTTGTGCGTTAATCAATCATTGTTGATAAATCCGACCTTGTTTGTTGGAGAGGATTTTGATTGATCTTGGATATTGGTCTTTGGTACCGTCTAAGTATTTCTCACATCAATCAGGATCATATATTTCTATTTGTTTGATTTGCTGATTGATTTGAGAAAAAGAGATAAAATCTTTAGTATTATTCTTTGATTGAGTTTTTACTCTCGGAATATTATTAAGGTTTAGTCCATACAGATTGCTGAACGAAAAAGTTGGGTGTGGTGTAGTACCCGCGTGTTTTCAATTGGTATCAGAGCAGGAAAACACGCTAAGACCTCATAAGTCTGTGTTTATAGCGATCTCACTCTATGGACAGAAGTGTTATCTCTATAAACGTACCGCCAGTCTTCGATGACTCGAATTACTTATGGTAGAAAATTGCCATGGGTTCCTTTCTCCAAGCGCGTGATTTTCAATCATGGGTTCGTGTTGATAATGGTTATGATCCTCCAATGGTTACAGTAGACGGTGTAACTGTTGAAAAGGATATTGATAGTTGTAGTGATGTCGAGATTAGTTATGCAAGGAAAAATTATGACGGATTAAATGTTATCATCCATGCCATTACCCCAAATCTTCATCACCACGTGACTACGTGCAATAAGTTTAAAGATGCTTGGGATATCTTGGAAACCGTATTTGAATGGAATGCCGCAGAGAAAGAAGCAAGGCTTCAAAACCTAGCTTCTGACTAGGAAAACCTCCACATGTCTGATGATGAAACCTTTGATGAGTTTAACCAAAGACTTTATCAAATAGTTAACTCCTCATATTCGTTAGGAAGAACTATTCCAGAGAAAGTTATTGTGTACAAAATTCTCAGGTCTCTACCATCAAGATACGAGTCTAAGAAACATGTCATTGAAGAAGCAAACGATCTTTCAACACTTTCCAGAAATTCTCTTGTTGGAAAGTTAAAGATCTTTGATAATGAACATCGGTCTGGAAAAGAGGTGATTTCTCTCAAAGTTGTAGACAATTATGAATCCTCTAAGGATAAATCTGGTTCTCTAGATGCTAAGGATGTTACTCCACGACAATTTAGAAAAATCTTGAGAAACATGAAAAAGAGTTTTTCTAAAGGTGCAACATCTCATAATGATAATGTACAATGCTTTAACTATCGTGGTTTCGAGCACTTTTCTTCGGCATGCCCTAGCTAGAGCTATAGACAACTGGCATATACAACAACTTTGCCTACTCTTGATGATGGACCTGAATCTTATGATTATCAAGAGTACACATGCGAGATTGCATTAGCTACTGGAAAAAGTCTTTCGGATATTGATTTTGATTCTGGCGAAGAGGTGTTCCATATAGATCCAGTTGCTAATAAACTTTTTAAGGAATGTCATAAAAAAAAATTAGAATCTGAAAGCACCATATTCAGTGAGAAAGTTAATTATGACAGACTTCGTAGTCGGAATAAACACTTGCAAGACCAACTTGATTCTATTGGTGCAAGATATTATCTCAACAAAATACGAAAGCTTAAAGAAAAAATTACTGGAGATCATGATCGGGAAATTATTCTTCAAGCAAAGCTAGATAACTTGGAGAACATTGAGATGAACTTGATATTCAATACAGAACGAGAAGATCTCAAAGTTCAATGTGAATCATCCAAGAATGATCTAGTCATTGCACTTGAAAAGTTCAAAAGGTTGGAAGAAAAAAACTCTAGCTTAAAAGAGAGTTTGTCTAAAAATAGCAGCTTAGATAAATTAACCTCGATATTGGGAGCATGTAGAATTCATCATGATACACAAGGATTGGGTTATGAAGGAATAGATGCTTCTGGTATTTTCAAAGAGGTTATATTTGTCAAAGCTAAAGATTTTTCTCAACCAAAATCCTCCGCGGATGACAAAAGTGAATTATCTCTACCAACTGCTGATGACGAAAAGAGAAAATTCCGTCAAACTCCAAAGCAAGCATATACACATTCAGGTAACACTAAACATGACTTTTTCCATTCTACTAAACATTGAACGACTGCAATTAAGAAGGATCTCACAGACAAGAGTACGACAATGGAAAACATATTAATGAGGTATGGAACAGTTGTTGAAAGTTTCAAGGAAGTTGTTAAATTCCTAGAGTCTATGCATGCTTTTTTTTCGAGTACCTGTGGTGAGCAAGATTTTGTTCACCTCAACACAACTTGATTGTATTGGAAGTTCATCCTCACTATGAAGCCCTAGTAAATACGGTGAGGATTATAAAATAATTGGGCCGCACATATTATGTTGGGTAAATTTTTGAATATGTGGAACAATTTATTGTTCTGAGCTAGTTTATGACTCAAGTTGATCATGTGAAAATTTCCTTGAAACATCTTACATGATTTGTGTGAGACGGTCATTTGATGTCGACTCTGAATGTTTCATATTGATCATTCGATCACTTGAAAATTACTTATAAGCTAATAGTTTGTGTGAGACAGCTATTATCGTTTTCTAAGGATGTTTCAATGATTGAAATATGAGTTTAGAACAATGATTGCAAACTGTTTTGGTATGATTCAGGTCGGGGAACCAAGTTTGCGTACCAATATGCGAACGGTTTTAACTATCAAAGTCTGAGAACCAAGTTTGCATACCCGTTTGCAAACTGTTTCACCTGAGTTAGGTTCGGGATGATAGTATGCGTACCCATTCGCGAATTGTCGGACAATACCAAAGTCCGGAATTAAGTTTGCGTACCCGTTTGCAAACTTAGGTGGTTAAGTTCTAAAATCGGTTAAGTATTATTTCATACTCATGTACAAATACATTTATAAATTAAGGAATACAATCTTTAAAAACCTTGGCTAAATGTTCATGAATTGATTCTCTTGAATCAAATCCGATTTTTTCTTTCAATTGTGTCTTGTATACTTCTATGAGAATATAAACAATTGAACAACTCTATGAGTAACACAATTAGATTCGGTTGATCATCATATTTGATCTATAAGTGTTAGATGAATATGGATATATGATTTATATACAACGTGTATGATTCTTAATTACCTAACTTGATTTGTGTTGAAATTTTTAAAATATAACATGTTAGAAGAAATAATCAAAGTCAATGGATGTTGGTTTTTATTGTCAAAGAAACTTTTTCTTACACTTATGGTAACCAATCTTGGTGTAAATCCTTGTGGAAAAGGTTGTTCTTCCTTTTAAGCATATCAATTCTTGTATATACAAGTTTGTATCTTAGAAAAGATGATCACAATACTTGATCTTCATGATTACAAATTGTGTATTGTTACCATGAGATGTTTCTAATTTTTTAGTAACATGATCTCATGAGAAACTTTCAATGATTGGTTCTTAGCTCATATCTCCTTGTAGGATTTCTAAAATCTAATATATATATATATATATATATATATATAAATCCTTCTCCCTGGAGTAAGGTATCTTGTGTTGTTCTTTTAGGAATGACATCAAATGGGGGAGAGTTCTTAATTGAAGCTATGCTTAATTGCAAAATCTTTGTGGGGAGTGCGGTTGTGGAATATTGTAGGAGTTATCTTGTATATTTATAAACTCCTAGATGAATACACTAAGTTTCGGCTATGTGAAATTGAAAAAGCGGGGGTCTAACAACCACACCCAATATTTCGATTAGCAATCTGTATGGACAACTCCGAGTTGTTTTCTAGAGAATCAACTAGACAGTTAGACTCAATCAATTGAAATTACTCAAGGAGTTATTATCTCAATCTCTCAATTTGATTTACTCAAGCAAATACAATTCGCGAATCTTAATCAAATAGAGATAACTTGGATGGTACCAAAGACCAATATCCAAGTGTCAATCAATTTAAATCAACAACCAATAAGGTCGGATATTCTAATTGATTGAACAACGCACAACCTGTATTATTTCAATTATATAATGAAATATAATATGGAAAATAAATAACTCAGACACCAGAATTTTGTTAACGAGGAAACCGCAAATGCAGAAAAACCCCGGGACCTAGTCCAGATTAAACATACACTGTATTAAGCCGTTACAGACACTAGCCTACTTCAAATTAACTTCGGTCTAAACTGTAGTTGAACCCCAATCAATCTCACACTGATCCAAGGTACAGTTATGCTCCTATGCCTCTGATACCAGCAGGATACTGCGCACTTGATTCTCTTAGCTGATCTCACCCACAACCAAGAGTTGTTACGACCCAAAGTCGAAGACTTTAATAAACAAATATGTCTCACACATAAAAGTCTACAAGATAGATAAATTCGTCTCCCACGAATAAACCTATGAGTTTTGTTCCGTATTTTGATAAATCAAGGTGAACAGGAACCAATCAATAAAACCAGACTTACATTCCCGAAGAACAACTCAGTTTTATCAATCACCTCACAATAAACTTAATCGACGCAACAAAGAAGATTATCGAGGAATCACAAACGATGAGACGAAGATGTTTGTGATTACTTTTATATCTTGCCTATCGGAGATAAAAATCTCAAGCCAATTATTACAATTGTACTCGCACGATGAAAACAATAAGATCAGATCACACAACTACAAGAAAAGTAGTATCGGTCTGGCTTCACAATCCCAATGAAGTCTTTAAGTCGTTAACCTGGTTTTAGAAGAATAAAACCAAAGGTTAAAGGAGAATCGACTCTATATTAGCAAACTAGTATCACACAGAATGTGTGGGGATTAGGTTTCCCAGTTTCTAGAGTTCTCCCTTATATAGTCTTTCAAATCAGGGTTTGCACTCAATGTTAGCTTGGTAACAAAGCATTCAATATTCACCGTTAGTTGAAACCTGATTAGATTCAAGCTAATATTTCTCAACTGTTAGATCAAAAACTTAGCTTGTCATATACACATGTACTTGAAAATTTTGGGTTTGTATAACCATACCCAAATGTGTACAATAGTTGGTTCAATACTAGTTAACCAAATGGTTAGCCAAACGATAACTTTCATATCAACCATATTCTTCTTCACCATAACTAGTCCAAATGACTCAAATGAACTAGTTAGAGAGTTGTTCAATTGCTATGAGATCTCATGTACTACACAAGACACAATTGAAGCAAAAACAATGTGATTCACTCGAATCGATTCATGAACTATAAAGCCACGGTTTGCAATAATATTCCTTAGTTTATTAAGATAAGATCACAAACATCGTTTTTATACATAACCACTCAAGTTCGCAGACTCAAGTTAACCGGTTGGAGTTCACAAACTCCAATAGAAATTCTCGGGTTCGAGAAATTCCGTCAGTTTGCAGACTGAATTGGCTGCTCAAGTTCCGGTTTCACTTGATCAACAAAGTTCGCAAACTTCGGTTCAAGTGCTAAGGACTTATACATATATGTGTTACCACAACAATATTTATATCCCCCAATGGTTATATTGTCTAAACTCTCATTTCAATCATTGAAACATTCTCAGAGGGCGTTATATAGTTGTTATTCACAGACTATTTTACGTCAGAGCGATTTCCAAAATGATTGAAACGTAACATGACTTTCGTCACTAGGTAAAGATGAACTTGGCTAAAGCAAAAGCTTTACCAACACATATTTAGAGAAATAGATAAGCGAGATATACTCAGCTATAAATATCACATGTGTATATTCTTAGTCTATATTGTAATACGACTTTTGTCTCAAGATAGGAGATAGAGTAGATAGACTTTTGAGTGATAGATAAGTTCAAGTCTCCACATACCTTTTAGTCGATGAAGATCCACTGGTTCCTTGAGTAGTCCTTCGTATTGTATGATGATTTCCATGGAGTTCTTGAGCTCAACTACACTTTCTATCCTAGTCCGAGACCTTAGCTATAATAGACTAGAAATCAAGGCTTTATAGTTTTGATCACTAATATTGACAAACATGCCTGAGATAGCAACGCATGTGAGTTCGACCGAGAAATGCTCTAACAGAAACCATCGAAACCAAGTTTATATGTTCTCTTTTAGTCATGAATAATCTCTTGGAGAATTTCATTATGATCCCCGCTAGTTTTCGTACCTTAGCCAATTTATATTGACAAAAATGGGGAGAATTATTTTGTAGTTCACACTACATACATATGGTTTACGAATCATTCTGTAAGGGGGAGTGGTTTTCATTGTGAGATGAAGTATTTACTAAGGGGGAGTGATACATATCACCGTAATATTATTGTCAAAGTTATGATATAATTGAACTTTGATGCTATGTAATAATACTATGCTTTGGATCTTAAATACGAAACATTCCGAGTCTACATCAAATGACTGTCTCACACAAATCCGGTAAGATGATACCAGGCGATTTTCACATGATCATCTTTTGACTTTCGTCAAGAATATAAGATGAACTTGTTTAAAGCGAAATCTTACCAACATATATTTCGAGAAATATGTAAGATGACAAAACAGGGGTCTAACAACCACACCCAATATTTCGTTCGGCAATATAAATGGAAAAACTCTAATATACTTTCAAGAGAATCAACTAGACAGGCAGACTCAATCTATAGAAAAGTATATCAAATAATTATATCTCTATTTCTTAATTCAATCTGCAATAAAACGAATAGGAATTTGCAAGCCCGATTGAATAAGAGAAATAACTTGGATGGTATCACAAACTAATATCCAAGTGTTAATCAATTCAATCAACAACTCAAAGGTCAGATTCAAGAATTGATTGAACTTAACGCACAACCTGTGATATTTCTATTATATAACAAAATATAATGCGGAAAAGGAATAACACATACGCCATAAATTTTGTTAACGAGGAAAACCGCAAATGCAGAAAAACCCTGGGACCTAGTCCATCTTTGTACATCACATTGTATTAAGCCGCTACAGATGCTAGCCTACTACCAATTAACTTCATACTGGAATGTAGTTGAGCCCTAATCAATCTCACACTGATCAAGGTACAGTTATGCTCCTTATGTCTCTGGACCCCAGCAGGATTATACGCACTTAATTCCCTTAGCTGATCTCACCCACAACTAAGATTTGCTACGACCCAAAGTCGAAGAATTAATTAAGAAATCTATCTCACACAGAAAAGTATATTGGAATAGATAAATCTGTCTCCCATATAAATACCTACAAGTTTCGTTCCGTCTTTTGATAAATCAAGGTGCACAGGAACCAATTGATAAACCAGACTTATATTCCCGAAGAAAAACCTAGTATTATCAATTACCTCATAATAATCTTAATCGTATGATAACGAAACAAGATATTTTGGCATCACAAACGATGAGACGAAGATGTTTGTGACTACTTTTAATCTTTCCTATCGGAGATTAAATCTCGAGCAAATCTTAGAGATAGTATTCAATACGATAGAACAAAGCAAGATCAGAACACGCAACTACAGAGAAAATAGTTGGGTATGTCTTCACAATCCCAATGAAGTCTTTAAGTCGTTAACCTACAAGGTTTCGTGAAAACCTAAGGTTAAAGGAGAATCAACTCTAGTCGCAACTAGTATCACACATGAGGTGTGGGGATTAGGTTTCCCAGTTGCTAGAGTTCTCCTTTATATAGTTTTCAAATCAGGGTTTACAATCTAAGTTACCTTGGTAACAAAGCATTCAATATTCACCGTTAGATGAAAACCTGATTAGATACAAGTTAATATCTTTCAACCGTTATATCGAACTTAGCTTGTTATACACAAATGAAATGTATCCTCATTTAGGTTTATGTAACCGTACCTAAACATGTACACCATGTTGGCTCAATAGTAGTTAACCGAGGTTAGCTATATAAACACTCTCATATCAACCTTATTCATCTTAACCATAACTAGTTCAAATGACTCAAATGAAACTAGTTAAAGAGTTTTTCCATTGTTATATTCTCATAGAAGTATACAAGAACACAATTGAAGCAAAATCGGTTTGATTCACTTAAATCAATGTATGAACATCATAGCCACGGTTTTCAAAGAATGCATTCCTTATTATATTATTCATGTTACAACCGATTTTAGAACTTTAACCATTCAAGTATGCAAACGGGTACGCAGACTTGAAATAACCAGACCAAGTTTGGTTTTCGCCAATATGCGAACGTGTACGCATACCTCTCAACCCAGCAGAAATTTTCGGTCACAAAACTTGCGCTAGTATGCGTACGGGTACGCGCACTTAGGTTCCCGGACTTATAAAACCAACAGGTACTCATACGGTTATGCATACTATGGTTCCCGGACATGGATCACACATATGCAAGATTGCATAACATGTTTATAATCTAATGTTGGTTAAGTGTTCTAAACTCTATTTCGATCATTGAAACATTCTTAGAAGATGACAATAGCCGTTTTCACACACTATTAGCAGCAAAACAATTTCAAGTTATTGAAATAATCATAATGAAACATTCCAAGTTTATACCAAATGATTGTATCACACAAACCATGTAAGATGTTACTCGGTGATTTTCACATGATCATCCTTTGACTTTTGTCAAGAATATAAGATGAACTTGGTTGAAACGAAAGCTTACTAACACATATTTCGAGAAATAAGTAAGCGATTTAAACTCAGCTCGAAATCTCAAATGTGTATAATCGAAAACTATAGTAAAACGACTTTTGTCTCAATATAGGAGATAGCGTAGAAATAGACTTTCCAAGTGATTGATGAGTTTCAGTCTCCACATACATTTTGTTGATGAAGTTCCACAAGCTTTCCTTAGTAGTTCTTCGTCTTCAATTGATGAATGCCGTGAAGTCTAATGCTCAACTACATAATCTATCCTAATCCGAGACATTATAAGTAGACTAGAAATCAAGGCTTATAGTTTTGATCACTAACATTGACAAAATAACTTGAGATAGAAATGCTTGCGAGTTCGACCGAGCAGTACTCTAACATAAATGACTTAAACTCATCTTGAAATATCAAATGTGTATAATATAAAGTCCATATAGCTATACAACTTTTGTCTCAATAGGAGATAAAATTGAAATAGACTTCTAAGTGATAGATGAGTTCAAGTCTCCACATACCTTTTGTTGATGAAGTTCCACAAGCTTCCCTTAGTAGTTCTTCGTCTTCAATCGATGAATGCCGTGGATTCTAAAGATCAACTACACATTCTATCATAATCCGAGACATATCTATAAGTAGACTAGAAATCAAGACTTATAGTTTTGGCAAACAAACTTGACAAACAAGCTTGAGATAGCAACGCTTGCGAGTTCGACCGAGCAGTGCTCTAACAATCTCCCCCTTTGTCAATTTTAGTGACAAAACTATCAATACATATGGATTACAAAATAAATAAAATTTGTAGCTTCTCATCCAAATGCTTGATTTCCTTGGTTCTTCAACATTACTCGAAATCTTCGTCACTTCCAAGTACTCCAGTGATTCTGAACGTCTTCAACTTAGCATCATAGTTGTTGAAGATCCATAGCCATAACAATAAGAAAACCATTGTACTCAATTATTGTTATACAATGTCATAATATTATTACACAACATCAAAGTTCAATTGTATCAAAACTTTGACAATAATACTACGGTGATATGTATCACTCACCCTTTTTTAATACTTCATCTCACATGAAAACCACCCCCTAACATAATGATTCGTAAATCATATGTATTTGTAGTGTGAACTACATAATAATTCTCCCCTTTTTTGTCAATATAAATTGGCAAAGATACGAAAACTAGTGGGATCATAATGAAATTCTCATAGAGATACTTCATGACTAAAATAGAACATATCAACTTTGTTTCGATGATTTCACATAGTCGAAACTTAGTGTATTCATCAAGGAGTTTATAAATATACAAGAAAACTCCTACAATATTCCACAGCCGTACTCCCCACAAAGATTTGACAATTAAGCACAAGTTCAATTAAGAACTCTCCCCCATAAAATGTCATTCCCGAAAGGAGCAACAAGAGCGACCTTACTTTCACAAGGATTTATTTGGACATTAACAAATTACATGAAACATGAATTCGTACCCCGAAAACTCAATAAAATTAACCACAATAGAACCCATGATTAATTTAATCGGAAAAGCTCAACATAAGAAAACTTATGGAGCCTTAAAGTACTTTCACATAGAAGTGGATCAGGGAAAGATCAATATTGCGGAATATTCAAAGATTCATTCTATTTTTCATCAATATTTGCATAATGACACAATAGACTTAATCTTTGTTATCAAAAGTTCATTCTATTTTCCATCAATATTTGCATAATGACATAATAGACTTAACTTTTGACATATATGGGAAAATCATAGTTCACGGACGCAAACACACATATCCCATAACAATCTTTTGCAATATATAAAACCTATAAAGATTGATACTGCAAAATCATCTTCCAAATAAACTTTAGAATTTAAATAAATAAATCTAAAACATTGCAAGATGAAAATCGTTGGCAATAGGAATATGTGATCACAACATAAGCTATTCCAAACCCTAGTTGTCCGTCGTAAAACATAAGAATAAATTCTCATAAGAAGTTTCCTAGTCATTAAGAAATATAACTACTAATAAGAACAAAACTGAAGGTCTTTAGACATAACCAGCAACCAAAGATCGAACACAAACAAGTTCATCAGTTGCTTTCTTCAGTTCATTTTTCAGAAATTCAAGATTCTTTGTTGTAATTTCAAGTTGTTCACGTACAACCCCAAAATCTCGAAGAAGATCTCCCACCAATTGAGATGACATCTGAACTGGAATTTTGTTTTCATGATCATGGCATGATAACAGGTTATGAAAACATGGTTCTCTTGAAACTCAATAACTTTTCCCTCTTCAATTTTGTCTTCCTTTTTGCATCCATCCATTGTGCACACCAAATTTTTTCAAGAGAACTCTTGAAGTTATGGAACACGTATGTATCAGGAGAAGAAGAAAACCATGATACATATATATAAGTGCTTCATAGGGAAACCCTAGGGTTACTCGTTTACATTCGGTAAGGGTCGGGTGCACAAATATCCGTGGTTATGAGCCAGGCTCAAAACCAAGAAGCCAATGGAGCCTATTTTAGAAGTATGTTTTGATAAAAACAAATTCTAACGACAGAAATGTTTTGATAAAAACAAATTCTAACGACATAACAACTTAGCTCAGAAGTGAGCACAAGGTAATCGTTAAGATCAACTGTCATTAGGAAGAAAGATGAGGGTTTTCAAAGTGAGCAACAAGGAGAATTTTCTCAAGAGTTATTAATCAAATATATTACATATGTAATAATTAAACGGAGGAAGTCTCAACAGTAATTTGATCATTTTATTCTTAAATGAAAAAACAGATACAACCAAGACCACTTTTTCAAGAAGAAGAACTTCTTGAGAATTATGAACATCCTCACACGGTCTCAAGGAGAATGCTCATTCGTAAGAAGTCAAGTTGTAATTTTACGAGCATATAGCTCATCAAGGCTATTGGCATTTTCCTTTTTTTTTCTTGAAAATCTTCAGAAAAGTCAATAGAGTTAGTCTCAAGAGAACTAACAAAAGGAGGATAAGTGATACCTGAAATTGCTTCCTTCCTTGCCTTTTTAATACTGGGCTTGAGTCTATTTATACCGGTATTTAATTCCGATACACGATTATTGATATGAAAATACCCAGGAACGATTGACGCTTTTGATACAACACTTCCTTTAGTCACATAAAAAAAGCTTGAAGATGTTTTCTTGGTCATTGGATCAATATGGCAGTCATTTTTCCATATAACACAATTCCTTTTAAAATTGTAAAAAGCCTTTGTGTTATCTTTACAGGCAAGACTTGGCTCATCGCATCAGTTTTCTTGTCTGAGAGTTGGACATTTAAGACCAGTAATATGAGAAACCAGTTTGATTACTTCCTTAGACATCCAGATAAGAATGTTATGAAGTTTTTCATTCTGTAAACGAAAACGACATCTCCTCTCAAGATGACCTCTGTTTTCGCAATAATAATATTTGTATGGAGAGTTATTAACTTTTCTCATATGACCTATTTTAAGAGAAAGACAACCCTTATTTGTTAAAACTTCTGCTGCTGAACGTAAAGTTTCACTTTTTCCATAAGTGGAATCCTTTTGCTGGAGGTTGTCATTAGCACAGAAAAAATTGATAATTCCACAGCTCAGAGCGTCTATTCCTTCATATCCCAAACCTCGTGTGTCATGATATTTTTTACATGCTCCCATTATAGTGGATAATTTCGTCGAGCTAGCATTGAACTTTTTCAAGTTATCCTCCAGTGATTTGACCTTATCAAGAGCATGACGAAAGTTATACAAAGGCATCCAAAATAGAAAAGTTAAGATGAGATCAATGGGTTTTTACATGAAAGTGTAAAGACGTCCTGCGATTTCATCGCAAGACGGCAATGTCATAAGGTTTAATTCTTGCAAGAGAGTTTATACTTATCATATTGTCGCAGAGATGCTGAAAAAATATTGATAAGACAAGATCAATGGGTCAATACATGCAAACGTAAAGACATCCTACGATTTTGTCGCAGAAGAAATGTGGCAAAATAAAACCTTTAATTAGGAAGGCATAATAAGACCATAAGATTATTGCGATAATGCTCACAGAATTTATGAGATTTGCGATTCTACGCATAAATCATAAAGTTATGTAATTATTGCTAGCGATAACATCGCCGATATTGAGGCAAATTTAATTTGATTCACAACTAATATCTAATCTCTACTCAATTTTTTCATATTGCAGATGAATAATAGAGGCAAGTATGGGAATGCATAGAATGATGAAATTATTATTCATCCATCATATGATAAAATTGCATAGATGATACATTTATACAAATAATTAAAGGATAATAATTATGATTGATTGATTATGTTGCAGAAAAAGAATTGTGTTCTAATTCATACAGATAAAAGCAAAAGAAGTTTACACATCAAGTTGGAGAAGCTCGCAGCAATGTTACGAGAAGCAGAAAATAAATGTACAAAATTTACAAGGAAAATAAAAGGAAGAAAAAGAATTATTGGATCCTTCACTTTCTTCATCAAGTTACTTGTCATCGCCAGATTCCTCTTCTTCATCGTTATCATTATTAACTTCATCTTCATCAGATTTCTTTTCATCGCCAGACTTTTCTTCATTACCACTATTATTGTCGTCTTCGTCTTCGCTAGATTTCTCAGCTTCGCTATCAGAGATAACTAGATTTGGGGTATCAGTTGGAATTTCCTTTGCGAGATTGGTATATGTATAATGAGGAATACCATGATCATCACAGACTAGTTTAACAACGTCATTACGAACACGGATAAGGGTGTTACTAAAATTCGAAGATGAGATTTTCAATTTTTCCTTCAATCTAGAATACTTTTCATTACGAGAAGATAAATTTCCAGTGAGTTGGCTTTTCTCTTCTTCTAACTCATCAAATCTTTTACGATAGTTCTTTTCGGATGTTGCGAGCAAATGATAAAAAAGTTAATACATATAAGGATGATTCAATTAATAAATAATTCAGTGAAATCATAAGAGTGATAACCTTCTCTTTCAGAAATCATGTCTTTAATTAAAGCCGCTTGATCAGCATGAAGACTAACATCTACACCTAAATTATTTTTGGCGTTGTCAAGAACTTTCGCAACCCAAGCAAATTCCACGTCATTATTTATAAGAAGACGGGAACGAATTTGGTTTTATCTTTCAATAAAATCTTCCTTCTCGCGGATAAGCCCATCCCTTTCAATTTGAACTTCAAGAATGGTCTTATGGAAATTCGCTAAGGTTTCAGCTCCTTTCCTAGATATACGGTCTTTATCTTTTGAGAGATATTTGTTTTTGGCCTTTAAAGTTTTAATCTCAACTTTGGAATTATGATAAAGTTGTTTGAGTCTGTGAGTTATATCTAAGCAAGATCTATAGTCAATTTCTAAGAGGCGAAACTTAGATCTGAGTTCATTTATGGAAAGGGAATTAACGTTGGAAGGGTTATTTAAAGAATAATTAAGAAGTTCTAGAAGAGTATCGTTGTCTATTGGTTAAGGGAAAGAGCGAATGGTTAAAGCCTTATCAGTGAGACCATAAAAGTCCGCGAGAATGATAAATCAAGTAAGAAAGAATAGTTAAACGTAAAGTTACAAGGAAAAAGAAGAAGATTATCATACCTAAGAGTTGTTTGTTAACAGTATCAAGATTGGATACTTTGGCTGATTGATGAGAAAGATTGTTATCAAGTTCTTTATTCTTCTCGCGAAGACTAGCGAGTTCAACTTTTATTTGTTCATTCTTCTCACTAAGAGTAGAAGATTCAAATTTCAGTTCTTCATTCTTTTGGAAAAGAATAACATTCTTCTGTTGGGAAAATTCAAGCCTATTATCTAAATCAGAAGCAACAACAAAAGCAGCTCTTCCAACCTGCGATAGAACTATATAAGTCAAAATATGGCAAAAATATCAATAGATACATAAAAAGGATAAACAAATAGAAGCATACCAGACTCCCAAGTGAATTTAAGAGACTTGGAGTCAGCGATCTTGAAACCCCACGAAGGGAATCACTGTCAGCTAATATGGGAGCATCGCAGACTTTGGCGAGGGATCGGGATATTTCATTAATAGCTTCATCTCCGTACTCATTTGGGATACCAAATATATTCTTGCCAAATTTTTTAGATAAATGAGCCATTGAAGAATCAGAAGAAGAAGAATTCTTAATAGAAGGGAAGCAGTTATCATTATTTTTAAAAATCCTCATCATTATTGTCCTTGTCGAAATCAACACTTGGATTTTCTAGAATGGGTTGAGGAGTTGAAGAAGAAGAAGGTCGGGTTTTCCTTTTCTTCAAGGGAGGATCGCCAGATTCTTCACCGCGAGGGGCGGAAGACTTTTCTTTGGGAGGAACAGTCGATTTATCCTTTAAAGATTTCTCCTTAGTTCTCGCAGGTTTTATTGGTTCTAGTTCTTCAATCTCCTGTGAACACAGATAAAGATAAGAAATAGGGGCTACAATATAGTGTTAAAACTAATAAAACGATATTTCTTACTTCATCCGTGAAGGATTTAAGAGCTAAGAAAGTGCTGGTTTTCCTCAAAGCCTGGTAGATGAGTTTCATTCTGTCAATCTGGAAAAGATTGAAGTAATTAGCGAAAATATAAAAATGTGGGGAAGATAGTAAATAATGATTATACTAAAGATCAAAGAGAACATACCTCTTTAGTTCTTTCAGGCCAGTTGAAGACCCAAGGTTGATATTCTGAAAGATTCACGGGTAATGCGCAAGAACCAGAAATATAAGGACCCTCAAGACATAATGGAAAAATGAACCACTTGTCATCGCTGGAATGGCGAGGGCCTTGATTAGTAGATGTATTCCAATCAATATCTAGCATAAGAGCTTTATCATCAGCGATCTTTTCTTTCTTCAAGCGAACACCCCAGCAAGTGCTATCCCTCTTCATTGGAATTATTTTATAATTTTCAAAGAAGTTGTCCACAGTATAATCTGCAGAGACAATGGGAACATCTTTAAATTAAGGATTCTTCGCAGCTTCAGGGTAGCGAGATCCTTTGCCAGCAACGCGAGAAGCATATTCAAGCAGCAATCAAATACAATCTCCACCCAATTGATATATTGCTCGCGAGAATCTCTCGTCAGAAATTATTTCATAGAATAGTGGAAGTTTTGGATCATAGAGGGGAATGGGAAGACCAGATTCAAGTTGACCTAGCGATACTATAATTTTCTTGCATGAGCATTGATAATCAATGAATAATCCGAGAGAAAGTTCAGATTTAGGGCTCTGATTTGGAATTGTAGACAAAGTGAAACCTTTGCTTTTGAGTTTTTCTTGCATCTCACCAAAAGCAATCAAATTTTTAACACCAGCGGCAACCATTTTCAAGTATGGGAATGAAAGAGAAGTATGAAAATAAGAAATGAATCACAACTATAACAGACGCGCAATTTACGGAAGAACAGTAAACTTTCAGAGAAATTACGGAGAGAAAGAAGAAGAAAGTAAAAGAGGAAAATAAAAGAATGAAAGAAGTGTTTATATAAGAAGAAATTTATCGAAGAAGGTGAATGCAATAAATGTTAAGAAAAGACATGAACGGTCAGATCGCAGTGGTTAGAGAGGACGTGTCGTAAATTCATTAGAAGAGAGAATAAGTGAAAAACAGCTGGCGGAGGATACAGAAACGTGTCAGAAGAAAGATTAATGAAGAGATAAGTAGTTGCGGCATTTTAAAGTTCTCATGATCTTCTCTTCTTCGCAGAAAATACATGAGAATAGGCAAGATGTAGGACCAGAATATCGCTACAATACCTTTCTGCGAGATTAACAATGCTTCCCAGCGAGCAATACCGCAAGCTTTTAACAACACCTGGCGAATGTCACAAAAGCAGTTAAAAGAGTGACGTAATAGCTGATGATTGAAGAAAACATGAGAAGAGAATGTTTGTCCCGCGATGGATACAAAACTTGCGAGAATGAATATTGTAACTATCGCGGTACAATCGCAGAACAAATCCGAGATAAGAGGAAAACTTAACTGTCATCCATTATGTAACTACCCTATAAATAGAGACCCAGTATGTCCAGAAAAGGATGATGTATTTTTGAGAGTAAAAGAAAGTCTTGAGGAGAGAGAAACTTCAAGAGAATAGTTGTAATCTTGAATTCTTCAATTTCTGTAAACATTTCTGAGAACAAAATAATAAAGTGTCGTTTTTAATCTTCAAATTATTAATTGATTATAGAAAAATCTTAACAAGGGTGTAGTGTGGGAAATCCTGCAACTACAATGGGTTCGAAACAAATAACAGTTGATGGAGTTTGAAGACCAATTGAACCAGAGAAGATAATGGATTTTAGGTGATGTTAGAAATCAGAGAAGACAAAGAAAAATATGATGATGTTGTTGCTGTAACTGAAGTGGGATGTTATGGCATAAGGGAGATGGTGAATGAATGTCTAGATGAATGTATTAGGTTTACAGGGAATCTACTAATGGTGTTGTTCCTGAGTGATGGTCGGTTCTAATGATGGAAATGTGCAGGGAATGGCCTTGCTATTGTTCTGGTGAAGTGCATCTGGACTTGAATCAATTGCAGGTGATGGGTCTGTGGTGCGGATCCAGTTGGTGTTGATCATTGAGTTGAGCTTCTATTGTATATGAATGGTGACTATTATTTAAATGGACTTTGAAGGTTGTGCGGCTGAGAATAAAATGGTAAGGAGCTAATGATGCAGGTGCTGACTTCTTGGTAGCTGGTAGATATGGAGGTAGTACTGGTGCAGTTAAACACAATGGGAGCTGTCGGTTGCAGTGGGATAAATGGCCTGGTGGTGATGCTAAAGCCGAGACATGTGTGGATGTATGAGATGTATCCTGGTGGTGATGGTTGAATATCAATTAAAGTGATATGCAGAGAAAGAGAAACTTCCAGAAGCTGGGTATAATTGCTTGTACTAACTGAATTGCAGGGGAGTAGCTGGTGCCAATGAATGCAGTTGTTACTGAAGTTATAAACTGGAGATGATGTTCCTATGGTGACTGTCATGGGTATGTATATATGGATCTAGAAAATAAGAGTAACTGATAGTGGTACATTTGAATGATGTGATTGAATGAAGTATATGGTGGTAGTTACCGCCAATGGTTTTTTCCGCCGAAGTGAAGCTCAAATGGAATGTGTTTGAGGTGTTGAGGATATGTAATTGTAGTTATTGTAAAGAAGTTATAGAGAGCTAGTTATGTAGGAATGTAGTTGGTTACTGGTGCCGAGATTGGCAGAGTATGACTTTTGGTGTTGCCGCTGTTGATTACAGGTGATGAAGCTGATGTTAATGGGAATCAGAGATGGGATTTGAAGCTGCAGAAGACACAAATTATGCAGTTGCAGTAGCTTGGTTATAGAGGTATAGTTGCAACTGGAGGGTTATGGTCTGCAATAGCCGTGCAAATGGCATTGGTCTGACCAACTTAGACGAGTCAGCGGGCTGACTCTGACTCACTCAACTGACTCGGCATGACTTCTTGAGTTGACTCGGTTGACCATTGACCGGTATAACTATTCCGGTCACCTGAGCTATTTCCTGGTCAACTTCCGATACTTTTAACAGTTTTACGGCGACTACTTTTGGGCGGAGTTTCTACATGGGTTTTTCTCACACATGGGATTGGAGGACTTCTATCTACTGGACTTTTGAAGACTTGACCTAAGAAGAGCTACAAAAAGGAAAAGTTTTCTACAACTTTGGATTATCACGTATTCTACTTGGAGTTTTGGAGTGAGCTGTAACTATGGTTTGCTTTCGGTTTTATCTTTCATCTTCTTTATTTTATTTTAATTATTATTATGATGATGATGAACTTAATACTTATGAGTAACTAAAACTATCTTTGATTTAGGGCGATTTTGAAGCCCGAAATATGAATCTACAATTGATATGAAATAACTTGTTTTCTTGCACTTATTTACGTTATTGCTTAATTTCTACCATGCTAATAATGCTTATGGGTTATTTGTTGATTATTTAAGTTCGAAATTGAATAGTCAATTCATAATCTTATTGCTAGTTTAGAATTTCTTGGACCCGTAATTGTCTAGAAACTATAAACACAAGTAGCAATATATGGGTATTGATGATGGGACTTTGTTAAGTACCCGTATGTAGAAATCAACACTAGTAGGTGGTTCATACTTTTGATTTCATCACTAGGAACAACCTTATCTTATAAAACTTAAAGCATTTGTATAAGTCACACCTAGTAAGCGTACCTCTAGGAAACTTGACAATTAGAAACCGGTGGTCGAGCGCTTCCGTATCCGGTGAGCTTAGGAGATAATAACGGGGTAATTGAGCGCACTAATTATCCTAGGGTTGTTAGTAATAAGATAATGCAATTAACATGCTATATATCAATTAGGTTTATATTCCGTGGTCTAGAATGACTCCTTAATCAATTTCATCTCATATTTGAATACAATTTATAATTTTCAGAATTTCTACAACACAATCATCTTTGCTAAGAGTAATTCCATAACAACTTTTTCTTAATACACCTCCCTTGGGACGATCCTGCTTTCATTATACTACTTGCTAGTGTAAAGAGAAGTAGATAAATATTATTTGCGAGTTGACACCTTGTCAAACAATGATTGAAGAGTTCTTGTCAGTACTACTTGGTTGACTACCTACTCTGATTCCTATCTCACTCGTCTCACTCCTATTGGTTCCGACCATAATCGTATCCTCATTAGGATCGATAAGGAAACTTATCCGGATTTAAACCTTTTCAGTTCCCTACTATGTGGTTTGAAGATGCCACATGTGAAAAGACGAGGGTACCCAAATATACCTCAATCTAAAACTTTTCCATCTATAAGTCCTTTTCCGAAAGTGATTGTCTATGGACTGAGTCGAGACTACAACTAATCGGTTGACACTTCGTATGATCATCCATGGATACAAGATCGAGACAATACAACAACGAAGTATGTTTACTTGATAATAGGTTCGGACTTAACCAAACTTTATGGATTGTCTATCAAGTAAAATAGGAATTAACCTTTGTGTATTTTACTTATAATTATAATAAAATAATTATAATTGCGGAAATAGAAAAGTAAAAGACACAACAAGATTTTGTTAATGAGGAAACAACAAAAGCAGAAAACCCCGGGACCTAGTCCAGAATTGAATACTCTCAGAATTAATCTGTTATACAAAATCAAACCAACTTCGTATAGTTGAGACCAAGCAACTAAACCCATAGTTCACTCAGTTCATCATTATTCCCACGCCTCCAACTTGTAATAAGTCACGTACTTGGAACAATTCCTTTGGTTTGTATTCCAAACAATAAAGGAACAACAAATCTGTTTGGTAACAACTATTTTCAAACAAAGTGATATGAGTTTGACAAAGGCTCTTCCGTTTAACCAATAAACTCATTTGTCGGGTCCTTAGATCAATCTCTTAACAACTAACGAAGTAATTGTTAGACTATGCAATCAATACTATTAATCACAAAAAAGTGTATTAATGCCGATCTACTCAACTAATTAATCCAATCTATCACAAGGATAAACCGATTATAGTTGGATCCCATTCCAGCCGAAATAAGTATTGTGCACACCAAAGATTATGAACCCAAAAAGTCTTCTTGACTTCAAATCTTCTTTAATCTTCAATCAGTACCTGCACACAATCAAATTGAATATCTTGTGATTAATCATACACAAAACGGAGTCTGTTAACATTGGATTATCACAAGAAATCTTTAGATCTACAAACATTCTAAAGATCCCTGTCGAAACTTCGATCTAGTTTGAGTGAATCTTATATCATAAGAGAAGATTCTCAAGCATTAACAAACTAGGTGTAATCAAAGTCCAACCACCGTTAGTCAATCAAATCAATCGAAAACTAAAATAAACTGCAATTATCTAGTTTCCCACCAATGGTACTAATAGAGCTTCTCAATCCCAAAGAAGTATTTAAACTGAGCGGCCGTAAGATATTTAGCCTAATTAGGTTACTTTCCTCTCCGAATAGGCGGCTCCACCAGTAACAACACAACTAGGTAGTTTTGCTGGCTCTGAGGATTAGTTTTCTAGGAATGTAAACTTTAGTATTTATAGACAAGGAATTTTGGACACCAAGGAATTTCCAAAACCGAATATTCCCAAAGATATGCAATAAGCACAAAATCGGTTTTCTTAACTCCTGGAAATGCACTGTCCAAATATTAACTGAAATCCCAATAGAAAAATCTACAATCAGTAAATGCAAATTACTAATTATTATTTTCTAAAGATATGCATTTATTTGCTGGAAAATAAATAGCATATAAAAACTAAAAAACCTTAAATAAAAGATTCTTAATTTATTTCGATCCTGGGATTCTCCTTTAGCTATTAAGGAATATCTTTGAACAATTAATGATAAGAGTTACTGTACATGTTCAAAGTATGTCGACATCTTTACTTTGCAACTCCTTTTTCATACTTACAATCTTGGAAACGATTTTCCACACTTCCAAACAAGTTTATAATTGGTTCATCTGACTTCCAAGAACTATGTGATTTATTATCCTATCAAATCAACAATCATGGGTTTCACGGTTCTACCAAAACAAGTTTCAGTTCTACATCCATGTGAGTACTTTGCATAGTCACACTAGTTACCAAAATTCGGTTGACTAGGTACTAGGATCGGTTCCCAGAACTTATGGTAATTACCTGTATTCGGTTGTACATGTCCATAAGATCGGTTCCCCCAAAATTACAAACTTGTTGCACATGTTCATAGGATCGGTTCCCCCATCTACTAAAAATGTGTTGCACCTCTTACAAGGATCGATTCTCCTCTTGTAAATTTGTTTCACCTCTTACTAGGATCGGTTCCCTAATGACTAGATAAAAGTTTCTATTTACAAGGCATAGATCATACCATCTTGAGTGATTACTTAAGATCGGTTTCACTAATAAAAGTCATACCAATACATAAGTCAGGCCTTGCTAATAGTTTTACCAAGATACATAAACAAGTTTATGAGCGGTTATACTAAACACCCATATTGGTAATTCAAAATAGATTTGCAATGAAGAACAATACCAATAAGCTTAGTGATTTCCCTTTCGATTGACCAAACAAGTTTATGAACTTACTTCCTTTAAACAAATGTAAAACATTGTTTCCTAGGATGAAATCTTCACTCATACCCATACATAATCACAATAGCATTCATATGATCATGTCGATGTCTTATATACAAAGTTTAATAGTTAAGCAATAAACCTCGTATTGTATTCCTTAATACTATGTCAAACTAGAGTATCATACACAGCTTCACAATTATGTTTTCAATATGCACGACTTGAAAGATACGTTAGGGAATGATACAATTCAAGTCAAATATTACTAACCTCAAGAGGAAGGATGATGTTGTCGTTGTAGCTCCATACTTCTTCACATTCTTCAAGTCTTCATGTAATACTTGTAAGTCTCATATCCTAACACTTTCAAGCTAACCTATACGAAGTTGAATCTAGCATATAATCAAGTGACTCTTTAAATAATTTTTGATTCACTAAAATATGACAACCAAACTTGACATACCAACGCTTGGTGGGTTCAACCGAGCTATGCTCTAAGAATCTCCCCTTTGTCAATTTTAGTGACAAAACTGAAAAAGCGGGGGTCTAACAACCACACCCAATATTTCATTTGGAAATTTGTATGGAACAAACTTCAATATAATCTCAAGAATAAAAACTCAACTGAGAAATAATATTAAAGAGATTTATCTCCTTCTCAACACAATCAATAGTTAAACAGAAGCAAGTCCGTAAACCTGATTTAAGTGTGAGGTTTCTTGAAACAATCTTTTGTGTTAATCACAACCTATTCAATATCCACCGTGTATAAACCTCTTTAAGCAACAATCACTAAAGGAATATTTTAACATGGTGTCCACTTGAAACAGGGTAGTCCAGACTGGTCTAACAATATGAAAATAACAAAAACAATTATTCAATATCAATCAAGTCTTATCCAACAAACAAGGTCGGATTTAACAACTAAGATTGATTAACGTACAACCTGTATTATTTCAATTATAAAGATAAACAATATAATGCGGAAAATGAAATAACACAGACACCAGAATTTTGTTAACGAGGAAACCGCAAATGCAGAAAAATCCCCGGACCTAGTCCAGAATAAACACACACTGATTATAAGTTGTTACACCAAATTCCTACTACCTATTCAGACTAGATGTAATACCTTCTTTAGCTGTATTCTTATAGAACTCCTAGAAGAACACCGATTCTCTTTATAAATTCTTCACACAAATATTCTAGCATAACCCAAGGTTCTCTTTAGAAGATACAACAACACGATTGATACGATTCGATATTTTGTTTGCACAAAACACCGATTTGATTTCCCTTTAGATATAAATCAAGGTTTTGGAAATCTTGTAGATTAGGGTTTTAACTTACATTCAATATGCGTACTCACAAGAAGTCCATGAACTTGATTTTCGTAAGTGAACTTGGGTGATTCCAAAGATCAATTTCCAAGTTAAGAAAACCATAATAATTTTACAACAAGAACAACTTGATAAATCTAAAGATATCTTGTTTAAAACTTCTCAAGGATTTTTACGAGATGCCTCAATAGAAGTTTTTCTTTCTAGTCTCCGATTTCGACTAACAAGTGTTGGCATACGATCAGAAACTGAAATCTATCAAAACCTAGGGTTCATGATCAACAACTCTTGAATGGTTTTATATAAGAAGAGAAAACCTTAGAATATACAAGAGGTGAAAAGCCTAGATTACAAGTTATATAATAAATCACAAAGATTTAATCCAACTTGGATTTGGGATCCCCAATACAAAGACTTTTATCTCACTCTTGTTCACGAAGAACAGAAGACGTGGAAAACAACATATAGGGCTTACGCCAATTTTCCAAAGGGGATGAAAAAAGTGTAAACTCACGAACTCAATATTTATAGTGAAACATAGCTTGAAAACTAAGCAAAAATGCCATTTAGTCACATAATTGGGCCCAAGTCCGCGAACTGTTAAAAACAGTCCATGGATTGTTTCCTACTAACGAACTGTAACAATTACAACAACACTTATAATTGTTACTTTAATAAATTACTCATAACTTCATCGTTATAACTCGGAATTGAGTGATTCTTAGCTCGTTGGATTTACAATCTCTTTCACTATAACATGAGATTCTTTATAAGGATAAAATTTATTGTATCCAAAGTCACGAATCAAATAACCTCAAGTATATATATACAAATGTACATTTACCGTCATTGGAAATGTTCCATAGAGTGAGCATTTATCTCGATAGATTAAAAAGGTAGAATTGAACAAGAATATAAATGAAATCAATCATATACCTTTGTTGATGAAGTACTTGTTGATGTCTTCTTATAGTCTTCAATCTTCAATCTTCATCCTTTAAGGATAGCTTCGATTCAACTTCTTAGACCAAATCTAGTCCGAAACTATCTTTAGTATGCTAAATCAAGAATGCATTTTGGCAAATAATATTAACAACTAACTTGATATACCAATGCTAGTGGGTTCAACCGAGTAGTACTCTAACAATCTCCCCCTTTGTCAATTTTAGTGACAAAACCATTTTACATATGGCTTGTACTTGTTAAAAGAAAAATCGACAAGCTTGATTCCCTTGGTTCTTCAACTCTGCGTGTGTTCATCCTGTACTTGTTGAAGATCCATCATAGTATTATTACACACATCAAAGTTTCATTGTATCACAACTTTGATAATAATACTATGGTGATATGTATCACTCCCCCTTAGTCAATACTCCATCTCAACATGAAAACCACTCCCCCTTACATAATGATCCGTAAACCATATGTATTTTTAATATGAACTACACATTAATTCTCCCCCGTTTTGTCAATATAAATTGGCAAAGGTATGAAAACTAGTGGGATCCTCATGAAATTTTCACGGAGACACTTCATGACTAAAAGAAAAACATATCAACTTTGTTTAGACGATATCACAGAGTTGAAACTTAGTGACTTCATCAAGGAGTTTATTAAGATACAAGTTAACCCCTACATGTTCCACAACCGCTTCTCTCCTCAAAGATATAACAATTAAGCACAAGTTCATTTAGGAACTCTCCCATATAAAATGTCATTCCCAAAAGAACAACAAGAGTGACCTTTCTCCAGGGAGAAGGATTTATATATTGGATTTTTGAAATCCTACAAGGAGATAAGATTTAAGAACCAATCATTGAAAGTCTCTCATGAGATTGTGTTACTAAAACAAATTAGAACTATCTCATGGTAACAATACACAATATGTAATCATAAAGATCAAGTATTGTGATCATCTTTTCTAAGATACAAACTTGTATAAACAAGATTTGATATGCTTAGAAGGAAGAATAACCTTTTCCACAAGGATTTACACCAAGCATGGTTACCATAAGTGTATGAAAAAGTTTCTTTGACAAAAAAACCAACATCCAATGGCTTTGATTATTTCTTATAACCTTAAGAATTTCAATCACAAATCAAGTTAGGTAATTAAGAATCATACGCATGGTATGAGCACTTTCATATCAACCTTATTCTTCTTTATCGTAACTACTTCAAATGACTCAAATGAACTAGTTAGAGAGTTGTTCATTTGCAAGGAAATCTCATGTACTACATAAGACACAATCGAAGCAAAAACGATGTGATTCACTCGAATCGATTCATGAACTATAAATCCATGGTTTGCAATAGCATTCCTTAGTTTATTAAGATAAGTTCACAAACATCGTTTTTAGACATAACCTACTCAAGTTTTCGGATTGGGTTTGCGGACTTAAGTTCCCGGACGGAGTTCACAAACTCCAGTAGAAATTCTCGGGTTCGAGAACTACGCCAGTTCGTGGACTGGGTTTGCGGACTGAGTTCGCGAACTTAAGTTCACGTACTACTCCGTTTTCACTTGATCAACAAAGTTCACAAACTTTGCTTCAAGGAATAAGGACTTATACATATATGCGTTTACACAATAATATTTATATCCTCCAATGGTTATATTGTCTAAACTCTCATTTTAATCATTGAAACATTCTCAATGGGGGTTATATAGTTGTTATTCACAAACTATTTCCGTCAGAGCAATTTTCAAAGTGATTGAAACATATCATGACTTTTGTCACTAGGTAAAGATGAACTTGGCCAAAGCGAAAGCTTACCAACATAATTTTTGCGCCCCAATTATTTTGCAATCTTTACCGTATTTATAAGGACTTCTTGGTGAGGATGCACTTTCAACACAATTAGGTTGTATTGAGGTGAACAAAATCTTGCTCACCACAGGTATTCGAAACAAAATCATACATGGATTCTAGGAATTTAAAAACTCCCTTGAAACTTTCAATAACTGTTTCATACCTTTTAAAGATGTTATCCCTTGTCGAACTCTTGTCTAGGACACCCTTTTTAAAAGTACTCGATGCTTTATTAATTTACTTTGGTACCCATTTCTGAGTAACTTTTGGAGCAACGTATTTCGTTTTCCCCCCAATGTAATTATGAAACTTCTTCGGGGGAATACTAAAAGAACTGATTTTATGAGACTCAGTTTTTCTCTAGTTTGGAACATCAGATCTTGTCTTCTTAACAAAATCAGATCTGGATTTATTTCGTTTAAGAAATCTGCAATTCCTTTGCAAGTGACCTGGTTTTCCACAATAAAAACAACGTTTAGTAGAATGGAAAACGTTATGTTTAGTGTTACCTGAATGTGTATGTTCTTGCTTTGGAACTTGACAAAATTTCTTCTTTTCATTATCAGCAGTTGATGGAGATACTTTATTTTTGTCAACCGTGGAGGGTTTTGGTTGGGAAGAATCTTTAGCTTTGACAAATTTTACCTCTTTGCAAATACTAGGAGCGTCTATTCTTTCATAGCCCAATCCTCGTGTATCACGATGAATTCTACATGCTCCCAATATTGAGGTTAATTTATCTGAGCTGCTATTTCTAGAAAAACTCTCTTTTAAGCTCGAGTTTTTTTCTTCCAACATTTTCAAGCGCAATAACTAGATCATTCTTGGATGATTCACATTGAGCTTTGAGATCTTCTCGTTATGAATCAAATAACAAGTTCATATCAATGTTTTCCAAGTTTTCTAGCTTTGCTTGAAGAATAATTTCACGATAACGATCTTTGGCGATTTTTTCTTTAAGGTTTCGTATTTCGTTGAGATAATCTCTTGCACCACTAGAATCAAGTAGGTCTTGCAAGTCTTTATTCCGACTACGAAGTCTGCCATATTTAACTCCCTCACTGAAAATAGTGCATTCAGCTTCCAAGAGTTTTTTATGACATTCCTTAAGAAGATTATTAGCAACTGGATCATCATGGAACGCTTTTTCGTCAGAATCAGAATCATTATCCGAAAGAATTTTTCCAGAAGCTAATGCAACCTCGCATGCGTACTCTTAGGGATTATAATATTCAGGTCCATCATCAAGAGTAGGAAAAGCTACTGCATATGATGATTGTCTACGGCTTCAGCTAGGACATGCTGAAGAAAGGTTCCCGAAATCACGATAATTATAGCATTGTACATCATCATAATTAGGAGATGTTGTACCTTTAGAAAAACTTTTTTTCCTGTCTCTCAAGAGTTTTCTAAATTGTCGCGGGGTAACATCCTTAATATCTGGCAAACCAGATTTATCCTTAGAGGATTCATAATTGTTCGCAGCTTTAAGAGAAATCACCCCCTTTTCTAGATACGTGTTCATTATCAAAGATCTTTAACTTTCCAACGAGAGTATTTTTGGAGAGTGTAGAAAGATTGTTTGCTTCTTCAATGGCATGTTTCTTAGAGTCGTATCTCGATGGCAACGATTTGAGAATTTTCATCACAATGTCCTTTTTAGGAATAGTCTTACCCAATGTAAAAGATGCATTAACAATTTCAGACACTTTGTGATTAAACTCATCAAATGTTTCATCATCAGACATGCGAAGGTTTTCTCAGTCAGATGCTAGGTATTGAAGCCTTGCTTCTTTCTCTGCGGAATTCCCTTCAAATACGGTTTCTAAGATATCCCAAGCATCTTTAGACTTATTACACGTAGTAACGCGGTGCTGAAGATCTGGGGTAATGGCATGGATGATAGCATTTAATCCTTCAGAATTTTGCTTTGCAGCAAGAATCTCAAGATCACTATATTCACCAATATCCTTTGCAACAGTTACACCATCTACTGTAACTAATGGAGGATTAAAGACATTAACAATACGAACCCATGATTGAAAATCTCGCGATTGAATAAAAGAACGCATTACAATTTTCCACCATAAATAGTCTGTGCCATCGAAAACTGGTGGTACGTTTATAGAGATAGCACCTCTGTCCATAACACTCAGATTGCTTCAAACATAGACTTATGAGGTCTTAACGTGTTTGCATGCTCTGATACCAATTGAAAAAGCGCGGGTCTAACAACCACACCCAATATTTCGTCTGGAAATCTGTATGGAAAAAACTTCAATATAATCTCAAGAATAAAAACTCAATTGAGAAATAATATTAAAGAGATTTATCTCCTTCTCAACACAATCAATAGTTAAACAAAAGCAAGTCCGTAAACTTGATTTTAGTGTGAGCTTTCTTGAAACAAGCTTTTGTGTTAATCACAACCTATTCAATATCCACCGTGTATAAACCTCTTTAAGCAACAATCACTAAAGGAATATTTCAACACGGTGTCCACTTGAAACAGGGTTAATCCGGACTGGTCTGACAATGTGAAAATAACAAAACAATTGTTCAAGATCAATCAAGTCTTATCCAACAAACAAGGTTGGATTTAAAACTATGATTGATTAACGTACAACCTGTATTATTTCAATTATAAAGATTGTAGTTGCAGGAAATCCTACAACACACCCCTTATCATATCTTGATAACAATTTCTAGATCTAAATATAAAAATGGTGATAAAAATACTAAAATTATAAATGGACACCAAGATTTTTTACGTGGTTCGATCAATGTGATCTACATCCACGGTTCTTCACTATGATAATTTGTAACTACATCAATTTACATTTACAATCTCTATTAATGGGGTTCTTGGAAGAATTCTAGATCTAGTTTTTGGGAAGAAGATGATAAAGAAAATATATTTTCTCTCTCTAAAAATCTCTCTCTGCAAAATATCTTTCTCTCTCTTCCTAAAATTATCTCTCTTTTTCTCCCTCCTGCTCTCTTCTTTATATAGGTAGTTACATAGTGGGTGACAGCTCATGACAGCTCATTTACAGCTAAACTTTCCCTTAATTTCGGATCTGAGTTCTGCGGTAATATCTTTCGCAAGCTTTCTTCATTTATCTCGAGCTCCTGCTACATTTCCCTCAGGTTTCTGCTACATTTCCCTCAGGTTTCTGCTACATTTCCCTCAGGTTTCTGTTACATTTCCCTCAGGTTTCTGCTACATTTCCCTTAGATTTCTGCTACATTTCCCTCAGGTTTCTGCTACATTTCTTGCGAGTAATGATAAAATCTTCACATATTTCGTCATTTCTTTTAACTATTTGCGACACTTGCCATGTGTGGCAGAAATCTTTGCAAGAGCGTTGTTGCTGCGAGATTCTGCTCCTACATTTTGCCTATTTTTTCTTGAATATTGCTTGAAGAGCAATCTTTAAGAAAAAATTCATTTTTGTAGTAGTCTCTGATCTTTGTTGACGAAAGAACTAGCGAAAGAATACCAAACTTAAAAAGTATATACTTGCCTCTATTCTTTTGCGAAGTTCTGAAGCTTTGAGAAATAATTAGAAGTATCATCTTTTGAAGTATGCGAAGTATCCTTGAAGAAGTATAAGAAGTACTCAATCCTAGAAATATAAGAAGTATCCGCTCTTGAATGAAAAATATTGCCCCTATTCATGCGAAATTATTTCTTCATTTTTGGTGAGAATTCTTGCCCATTTTGGAAATGATTCTTGCCGAGAAGATAAAGAACATAAAATATTTTCTTGGTAATCCATAGTTGCCTCTGTTCTTTATCTATGAAGGAGAATCCTTGAGAAAATATTGAATGATTAAATTGCGTCTCTATTCTTATCTTGCCTCTGCCTCAAGTGGTAATCACTTTTAAGAAAATAATCACATTCTGCGAAATAATCACCATTCCTGCGAAATTCTGGATAAATCTGCGAGTTTATGAACGAGTCTTCGTGATTATGAATAATCCTGCTAATTTCTAAATTTTTCTGAACATTTATGTGAATTGTGAATAGTGCTCAAATAGTACTGCGAATTATGAATAGTCCTGCGAATAGTGCCGCAAATAGTGTCGCGAATAGTGCCTCAAATAGTGCTGTGAATTTCTTTCTTTCTTGCGACTATTTTCTGCGACAAATTGTAATTTCCATTCTATGCATTCCCATACTTGCCTCTTGTTATTGATCTGCAATATGATAAATGAAATAAGACTAATATAAAGTCGTTAGCAATCTGTTATACGCTTGTAGGTATAACCTCTCTTGTGGTCTTATTTTGCCTTCCTAGTTAAAAGTCTTATTATGCCACTTGTTTGCGACAAGATCACATGACATTCTTACTTTTATATGTAATAATCCATTGATCTTGTCTTATCATTTATTTTGATCTCTGCGACAATATGATAAGTCTAAGCCATCTTGTGAGATTAATCTTTCTTTGCTTTTTAAGACTTATGACATTGCCGTCTTTGCGATGAAATCGCAGGACGTCTTTGCGATTTATATCCTCTTATCATTGATTTTATTTATTTCATCCTTTGATCTTATCGCAAAAACCCATTGATCTCATCTTAACATTTCTCATGAGGCTTTTTGGCCTGTTACGCGACAATATGACCGGCCTAAATATTCTTGCGAATATAAAGTCCCATGACATTGCCGTTTGTGTCACGCGACAATATGACGGGCCTAAATATTCTTGCAAATATAAAGTCCCATGACATTGCCGTCTTTGTTGATACACAGCTCCCTAATGGAGGGTATCGCCCTTATCTTCCCCCCAGTTGCCCCTTCAAGGATTATACATTGGCCATACAAGACTAGCACTTTCCCATCCGGTTCTGCCAACAACCAGTTGTTTTCGCAGCCTTGTCCTTTATGCCTATATGGCTTATAGTTACAAGACTGCACCCTAGTGGGGTTTTCTTCGGGCCGAACACATCGTAGCCAAGACTTGCCATGGATGGCCAGGGTAGGTTCATCCATCCCGGGCACCCACAGCTCAACCGTGTACCTCGGCTCCTTGATCATACTTTGCATTCCTTAGGAGAAACTCTCGGGCGCCCAACCAGGGTATAACCTTATAAAGTTGGGAATCCAAGTTATCTCTCCTGGATGGATTTTCTATAATCCCAAATCTCCATGACTAGGTTCCAGCAGCAGTATAGCCTTTCCCATAGTCATGCAAAGAGATACCCCCCTTATGATGCACTTTAAGGGCATTGCCTCTTACGGAATAAAATCTGCGAACTAAGGTGTACGCCATAAAAGTTCGCCCCATTCTTATATGTTTTTAGGCGATTTTATATGTTTTTAGGCGATTTGCGCCCGTCTTAAGCATTTGCATTTCTCTCTTGCGAAATTTTATTAGCGTCTTTTGCGATAATTTCGCATTTCTGTATTCTTTCATTTCTTGCGATAATTCTGCCATCTTATGCAATTGCATTTCTCTCTTGCGAAATTTTATTCGCGTTTCTTGCGATAATTTCGCATTTCTGTATTCTTTCATTTCTGTTTTCATTCTCATAATATCATTTATGAAATAAAATTTCTGTAAAATCTTAGAAATCTTGCGATTATATCGCGTCTTTAAATCAAAAATGTTCTATATAATTTTTTATTTTTTTTTGGCTATTTGGCTATTTGGAATCTTAGAAGTTTTGGCTATTTCGTTGACAATGGGCATGCTTTCGTCCCCTTTGCTTTTGATACTTTTGGCTATTTGGCTCCAGAAGCAGTTGGACTACTCAAGAGGGTCCAGAAAGTCATGCGCAGCAATGTAATGACCCCTGGCTCACGAGATTTTATTTTTAATAGGATAGGTTTTGCTATTCAAAAAGTGCTAGCGGCACAGCTTGTCGCTCGCTTGCCTAGTATGTAATTTTTAACTTTGTAATATAAATTTTTTTTTGGAATTTTTTTTTTGGAATTTTTTTTTTTTTTGAAATCTTTAATTTTTTGCGATAAATCTTGCCATTGTATTGCTGTTTGCCAATCTTAATAAAAAAAATCTTTGAAATTTTTTGAAATCTTAGAAGTTTTAGAAATCTTGCGAGTATATCACTTTAGGTAAATAAAATAAAAAATCTTTTATCTTCTGTAAATAAAATATTCAAGGAAATGGTACTTATCTTTTTCAGCTTGCTGTCGTCTCTTGCGAAATATTTGAGTTGCTTGAAAATTGAGAAGAAATGAGAAATGAAGTCTTGTGAAATTAACTCTTGATCTGCCTCTGGAATAGTCTCCTATTTTCTTCCTGCGAGATAACCAAAAATCTGGCGAAGTAATGAAATACCAAATTCCTGCCTCTAACCAATCTTGGCGAATTCTCTTATGTGAAATAAATGTTTCCTGCAGAAATTGGACTTCATTTTCTCTCTAGCCAATTTCTTGCGTGAAATCGTTTGGTATGCTTTATCCTGCGTGAGATATAACTTGATTTGGTTAAATGGGCTTTGACGGTCTGAACTTTCCTTCTATCCATTCCTTCTGTTCGCTAGTAATGACTTTTGTGTAGTAATTGTCTTTGCGAAGAAATTAACATTTACAAGGACCTGTGACCTATACTTGCGGGAAAAAAAAAACTTCATATAAAGAAAGTTTAACTGAAATAAACTTATGTATCTTCACGTGAAATATGTATTTTCGCAGCAAATGTTCGCAAACTTATGTATCTTCACGTGAAGTATATATATTTTATTAAATAATTAAATAGCTTTTCATGCTGCTGAATGGACAAATAAATTTTGTTCTATCTTTGTTAGATAATTTCGCTGTTTTTTCTCATGAGAAGCCCCACGAATTGTTCTTGTCAAAAATTTTCTTTTCTTGTCCATGCAACAAACATCTCCACTTCTTTTGATGTTTGGCCATCTTCTGCGAAGTAATCATTCGCAATAAACTGCGAAGTATCTTTCCTATTACTTGCGAAATGAACTTGACCCTACTTTACTCAACCGTAATCCCCACTTCATATAATATAAGTAATGAATATTACCCTACATAGAATATTTCGCAAGTGGGATCATTACTTCAAAAAATTTATAATATTTCGAAACTTGACCACTTCCCCTCTTTTCCTGCGATGTTGCAGACTCATTTTATCTTCAAGTGTTGACATTTTGTGACCAAAGAATATTTGCGAAGTGAATCTGCTAATTACTTCTTTTGCTACAAAGTTCTATTACTACAGTCCTCAATGGTCCTACATCCACTGGCTATTCATTTCCTTCATTCTTTTCATAATGCTGGTTGTCATTTATTAGTATACTTCACAACATTTCTTCGCAAGATGGCTATCTTCGCAACATCTTTCCATGAATCCAGGTCTTTAGACAATTCCCTTTATCTGCGAAAGTTTTGGCATGCTAACTTCTTTGCTTGCTCTATCGCAAGTCATTCTTCGCGGGCTATTTCTACCGTCCTGCTAAAATGAGAATTAATTATAGCATTTGATGTTTCTTCGCAAATCTTTTGTCCAATTGCTTGTTTTATCTCGTCTTTGCTTCCTGTGAGTGCTCCTCTGTCCATATGAATAATTACATCAGAGTAAATTAATTAATTAAACAAAAGTTAATCATTGAACAAAAATTATTTAATTGTATATGATAAAAAAGGTGTCTTTGATACAAACTAATTTTCTACACTCGCTACAAAATGACTCATAACACATTGTAATCACATTCCTTTGTCTTTCTTGAATTAATCTTTTAGTTTTTTAATTTTCACATCGTGGTCTTGGTTTTACTCTCCCACTAGCAAATTTAAACAGATAAACTATAAGGACCATAAAATACTCCCTTGCAAAATCTTCGCAGAGAAAAATTTATAAACCAAAGAAAAATTATTAATGTAGCAACAAAAATGTTTTAATCTTCGCAGAATCTTTTGATGTTCAGCAACATTTACAATCAAAACTTGTTTTAATTCAAAATATTAACTAAACAACAATTTTTGTGAAAAACAAAGATTAATAGTTTAAAACTCAAAATCTTCCAGATCTATACTGTGAACAAATAATTAAAGAGAGAAGAAAGCCTTTGTCCTGTTTGAATAGTTAATTGACGCCGATTCATTTCATTTCATTCATGTAAAGAGTTCTTCGAATATGCTCCTGTTTAGCGTTTGTATCTCTTTCTTTTTCATTTTCTTTAACAATTTCTCTATTGAAATTTCCACTATTCCTCTCAAAAACTTTAGATCCAGTGGTGTATATCTTCTTCCAATAGCTAATTTCTTTGATTCTTCTTCAATTTATCAAATAGCAGGTCCCTGTTTCTAGCGCCAAAATGTAGTTGCAGGAAATCCTACAACACACCCCTTATCATATCTTGATAACAATTTCTAGATCTAAATATAAAAATGGTGATAAAAATACTAAAATTATAAATGGAAACCAAGATTTTTTACATGGTTCGATCAATGTGATCTACATCCACGGTTCTTCACTATGATAATTTGTAACTACATCAATTTACATTTACAATCTCCATTAATGGAGTTCTTGGAAGAATTCTAGATCTAGTTTCAGGGAAGAAGATGAAAAAGAAAATACATTTTCTCTCTCTAAAAATCTCTCTCTGCAAAATATCTTTCTCTCTCTTCCTAAAATTATCTCTCTTTTTCTCCCTCCTGCTCTCTTCTTTATATAGGTAGTTACATAGTGGGTGACAGCTCATGACAGCTCATTTACAGCTAAACTTTCCCTTAATTTCGGATCTGAGTTCTGCGGTAATATCTTTCGCAAGCTTTCTTCATTTCTCTCGAGCTCCTGCTACATTTCCCTCAGGTTTCTTCTACATTTCCCTCAGGTTTCCGCTACATTTCCCTCAGGTTTCTGCTACATTTCCCTCAGATTTCTGCTACATTTCCCTCAGGTTTCTGCTACATTTCTTGCGAGTAATGATAAAATCTTCACATATTTCGTCATTTCTTTTAACTATTTGCGACACTTGCCATGTGCGACAGAAATCTTTGCAAGAGCGTTGTTGTTGCGATATTCTGCTCCTACAAAGATAAACAATATAATGCGGAAAATGAAATAACACGGATACCAAAATTTTGTTAACGAGGAAACAAAAAATGCAGAAAAACCCTGGGACCTAGTCCAGAATAAACACACACTGATTATAAGCTGTTACACCAATTTCCTACTACCTATTCGGACTAGATGTAATACCTTCTTCAGCTGTATTCTTACGGAATTCCTAGCAGAACACCGATTCTCTTTAGAAATTCTTCACGCAAATCTTCTAGCAGAACCCAAGGTTCTCTTTATAAGATACAACAACATGATTGATACGATTCGATATTTTGTTTGCACAAAACACCGATTTGATTTCCCTTCAGATATAAATCAAGGTTTTGGAAATCTTGTAGATTAGGGTTTTAACTTACATTCATTATGCGTACTCACAAGAAGTCCGTGAACCTGATTTTCGTAAGTGAACTTGGGTGATTCCAAAGATCAATTTCCAAGTTAAGAAAACCCTAATAATTCTACAATAAGAACATCTAGATAAATCTAGAAATATCTTGTTTAAAACTTCTCAAGGATTTTTACGAGATGCCTCAATAGAAGTTTTTCTTTCTAGTCTCCAATTTAGACTAACAAGTGTTGGTGTATGATTGGAACTGAAATCTATCAAAACCTAGGGTTTATGATCAACAACTCTTGAATGGTTTTATATCATAAGAGAAAACCTTAGAATAGACAAGAGGTGAAAAACCTAGATTACAAGTTTTATAATCAATCACAAAGATTTAATCCAAGTTAGCTTTGTGATCCCCAATACAAAGACTTTTATCTCACTCTTGTTCACGAAGAACAGAAGACGTGGAAAACAACCTGCATAGCTTACGCCAATTTTCCAAAGGGGATGAAAAAAGTGTAAACTCACAAACTCAATATTTATAGTGAAACATAGCTTGAAAACTAAGCAAAGCTATTTTCCTTTTTCAAAGATCTCCTAATTTTGGGAGTCTTTCCTAAGTTACAACTCTTGCCAAAATAATTAAATAGCAAATATTGTATTTATGTGAATAAATCACAAATTAAATTAGGAAGGAATCACAAACACTTTAATATGGTAATCAAATATGTTTGGAGTAATAGCTAACTTGCCTAGATAAGGAAACATCACCAACTTGACCAAAAATGCCTTTTTAGTCACGTAATTGGGCCCAAGTCCATGAACTGTTACTAACAGTCCATGGATTGTTTCCTACTAATGAACTGTAACAATTACAGCAACACTTATAATTGTTACTTTAATAAATCACTCATAACTACATCGTTATAACTCAGAATTGAGTGATTCTTGGCTTGTTGGATTCACAAGCTCATTCACTATAACATGTGATTATTTATAAGGATAAAGGTTATTGTATCCAAGGTCATGAATCAAATAAACTCAAGTATATATACACAAATGTACATTTACCGTCACTGGAAATGTTCCATAGAGTGAGCATTTATCTCGATAGATTAGAAAGGTAGATTTGAACAAGAATCTAAATAAAATCAAACACATACCTTTGTTGATGAAGTACTTGTTGATGTCTTCTTGTAGTCTTGAACCTTCATCCTTTAAGGATAACTTCGATTCAACTTCTTAGACCTAATCTAGTCCGAAACTATCTTTAGTATGCCAAATCAAGAATGCATTTTGGCAACTAAAATTGACAACTAACTTGACATACCAATTCTAGTGGGTTCAACCGAGCAGTGATCTAAAAAAAACCCTTACATCATATGGATAAACAAATTAGAAAAATTCACTATACACATACACTTGATTCCAAGTTCAACAACACAAAACCTGCATTAAATTCAATCCTTAAATGCCGCTGCTTGCATTATAATAACAAAGATAATACTCCCCCTAAAGGTAAGATATGTAGATTTTCAATCCGCACATCTTTGGTATTTCCATGTAGTTCCTCATAACTACATATCATATGGTATGTGACTCCCCCTTAGTATATGCTTTCACTCTTTTCGTTAGAATAAACATTTTAGCATAAATATCCTTTCCCTTAGTGATACCAACTCACAACAAGTCAATATCACTTGTTTACTCTATATATTTCTCCCCCTTTTTTGTCACAAATTGACAAAGAAAAGAAAAAATAAAGGAAAAACCGAAAGGATCTTACAAATCTCACAAAGAGAATTTGCAAACCTATAAGAGTTGAGCACACCATTTTAGATAACCAATATCAAAACCGAAACTACAAGTAATTTGGTTTTAACATGTTATCTAGGAAACAATTTCCCGAAGCAATTTTCCCTAATAGTTTAGCACATCAAAAATAGACTAAGCACCTTAGTTCTTTTGCTAAACCGATTGTACAAATACAATTGCTTGTTCGATAAGACCAAAATAAAGATCAGAATTAACTTTATTTTTCTCATCAGGCTCTAACTATTCTCAAAAATAACTTGGACCTTTCATTTTTAAACAAAATAAAAACTAGGTTAGTTAACTAGTATTTCTTGTTAAGGCATTCGGTTAGACTTGAATAAACGAAACCTTCACATTTGATAAGTCTAACTAAGATATGAAAAACTTAGTTTCTCTTATCCGGAAATCACTTGGACTAAACAAATGTTCCCCGAAAAACTTTTGTTAATCCATACAAACCAAATAAATCAACTTTGCATAATCATTTATCTTAACTGGAAGCACTTGAAACAAACATAGACATTATAGCACCGCAATTGCACCGAAATTGTGCAATACTAAACAATTCATACCAAACAATAACGAAAGATAACAATAGTTTTTCTTAACCGGAAACAATTGAATCACAATCAAACATCCATACACAAATAATGGAATAAACATCAATTGTACCGAAATTTTGTTAAGCAAAAGCAATAAAAAATATGAAATAAAATCATGCTTTTCTTAAACAGGAAAATAATTAACTAACAAGACTGTTACCTCAAATTCCGCATCTTATTCTCCCCTTAAGATATGTTATTAAGCGCAAGTTCACTTAGAACTCTCCCCCATTGAAGTTGTCATCCTCCCACCAAAATAGACGAATAACTACAAAGAGCAACCTTTACCAGAGAAAGGTTGAAAATCGGTTTTAACTATAGCGATGCAAGAGTTGAAACCTCGAAAAACATATGCTTTTATGCTAAACCAAAAGATTCAACATATTGTGACTTTTTCACATATTGTTTCTACAAGAACCCCTCATGATCCTTTGATAAAGCCTACCAACATGGGCTAGAACTTAATCGCACTAAATAAAAAAGTCACCCAAACCATAAGGGTTTACGCATTATGAGATCGAATATTAAGGTGATAAAACCGAAATCAAACATCCCATAAACATAAATGCAATACACCATAAATTTTCAACAAAGAATCAAGTATTTCAATTACCTTTATCTTGTAGGGAATTGAATTGCGAAACCAACGCAAAAAGAATGAGGTCATTCCGACTTCAGAGAAGAAGTTATGGGCAAAACAGTTTTACACTCCTTCGTATGGGGACCTCTCACTAGGATCGGTTCCCAACATTGCACCTATCACTAGGATCGGTTCCCAAGAGTTACTTGTGATGGATCACAATACTAAACTGTTTTTGACATAACTGTTGCATACGATGTCCAAATTCGGTGATTTTTGGCTCGTTTTAACCATAAAAACAAGAGCTACACATATATGATCAGTAGATATCAACATCATAAACTCAAAATTACCGTTTATATCAAAACCTCAAATATAGATAGAGAAAGTATGAGTATAGAAGAAAAGAAATCTCCCTAAAGATGTTAATTAGTCATATAATAACTGAGAGATCACGTGCTCAGTTTCATGTACTTCCTCACCTTTCAAAAGATTGAGCACCAAGGTGAGCATGCACATTCTGACACAACTAGGTTGTGTTGAGTTGAGCCTTGTCTTGTTCGTCATGAGTGACTAAGACAGAATCATCATTCTTGACCTCTTGCTTGGTTTGTTTTCTCTTGTTCCATCTCTTGTTTTTCTTCTTTGACTTGTGATAAAGAGTGTCATTATCACAACGTTTACTAGTACAAGAGATTTCAGACATGATATATTTCTTTAGTCTTTCAAGAAGACTCTTGTAATTATTGTCACCAACAATTAACAGTTGAGAGTAGTTTTTGTGACTAACTTTTGGTCTCTTCTTGGATATGAAGGACTTAGGGACCCATTTAGAGTTGGGTTTCGCAGGAGTAGCTTTCTCCTTCATACCATTTGGATCATTTTCCTTTTGAATATTTTGCAAAACACCCTTTCTCCAATTTGGAACATCAGATCTTGTTTTTGCATTTAAAAAGTCATATCTCTTTTTATAATTGGGTCTTTTATGAAATAACATTATCGAGTGATATGAAAAATTTGAACTATCATTATAATAATTATTTTGCCTAAACTTAGGTCAATACCGATCTGAGTTCTTATGAGGAGAAAATTTGTCCAATTCGTTTAATACAATAGAAAGTGCGTCTTGTATCTTACGAACTTTGCATCCCCATTGCAAGTGTCCTTTATTAACACAATAATAACAATGCTTAGTATAAATATACGAAGTATGAGTTTTAATGTTACCTTTTTGTGGATCCTCTTGCATTGGAGCTTGACGAGTTTTCTTCTTCTTATCCTTGTTCAACGTTGTTGCTTTATTGACATTAGCAGAAGTGCTCTCTTTGATTGCTGTACTTGAAGAGAATGGTTGAACATGATTCTTAGTCTTGACTGGTTTTACTTCTTTACAAGACATAATATTATTTTTGACATCCTTGGAAGCCTCTGGTTGAGAAGAATTAGTAGCTTTAACAAATTTTATCTCTTTGTTAATATTTGAAGCATCTATTCCCTTATAGCCCAATCCTCGTGTATCACGATGATTCCTACTTGCTTCTAACATTGAGGTTAAATTGTTTGAGCTAACATTGAACTTTTTAGGGTCCAAAATTTCTTCTTCCAACGTCTTGATTTTATCAATAACACTAGCTAGATCATCCTCAATGAATTTTTCTCGTTTGAGATATTCTCCCTCTTTCTCTTCAAAGTTATTTTGTTGAGAGTTAATCCTTGCATCAGATTTAACAAGTTTCTCTTCCAACAAATGTACTTTTTCAAGAGCAGTATTACAATCTTTCTCAGCTTGAGAAAGACTAGCACATATTTGTATTTAAGACTCTGTATTTGTTGTGAGAATTTTTCTTTCACCAAGTTATGCTCTTTACCGAGATTTTCAAACTTTAAAGTTAAACCTTCTTCTCTTTCAAGTGCTAAAAGAATATCATTAGAACAAATAAGAAATTATTTGCTCAATTCCTTTAGTTCGGATGTTTTTACACTTGATCTTTCATCAGAAATCTCAAGCATAGAACTCAAAAAATTCTCGTTATCAAAAAGACATTTTTCAGAGTCTGAAACATTGATTTTGAATACAGGGATTAACTTAGTCTCGTCTATAGAACATTCAGAATTATTCTCAGAAGAGCAAGTAAAACTTGATGAAGAAGCTCCTTTTAAGCATTTCTTAAAATCAAAACTTTCAACGTCTTGCGATACGTTAACTAAGTCTTTCTTTAGTTTTCGCTCTCGCTTAACTTTACTTTGACTCGTGTCTTATAGGTTGGATCACATCAAGCAAAGATTGTTAGATCTTTTAGTGTTTGCCTGCTCTGATACCAATTGAAAAGACGAGGATACCCAAATATACCTCAATCTAAAACTTTTCCACCTATAAGTACTTTTCCGAAAGTAATTGTCTATGGACTGAGTCGAGATAATACAACTAATCGGTTCACACTTCGTGTGATAGTCTATGGATATAAGATCGAGATAATACAACAACGAAGTATGTTTACTTGATAATATGTTCGGACTTAACCAAACTCTAGGGATTGTCTATCAAGTATAATAGGAATTAACATTTGTGTATTTTACTTCTAATTATAATAAAACAATTATAATTGCGGAAATAGAAAAGTAAAAGACACAACAAGATTTTGTTAACAAGGAAACCGCAAATGCAGAAAAACCCCGGGACCTAGTCCAGAATTGAATACTCTCAGAATTAAGCCACTATACAAAATCAAACCAACTTCGTATAGTTGAGACCAAGCAACTAAACCTATAGTTCACTTAGTTCCCTCATTATTCCCACGCCTCCAACTTGTAATAAGTCACGCTTTTAAGAAAGAAGAGTTATGTACAACATCCTTTCTTTCTTCTAACACGTATTTAAAAACCTTGATTGTTTATTTTCGTAAACTATGCACCTTTTTGGAAATTTCTTTTACAAAGGTCGAGGATCTTGTATGAGATTTCTTTTTCTTCTTCTGCAAATAATTTTTGACAGAGGAGTCTTGTTTCTTAGTGCCACAGGTTTTAAGATGACCCTGATAATCATATGAGGAAACCACAATATTAGATACGCTATACTTGTGATTTTATATATGATCCTTGTCGTCAAGGTGACTTAAGAATGGTATAGAATCAGTGATAGGTATAGAATACACCCTATTTATTATCTATTGTTTATGCTTTCTTTGCTATTTTTTCTTGTAAATTATGTATTTTAAGCGTATTTTGAGTTTTATAGCTACTTTGGAGTCATATGGAGAAAATGAAGAAGAAATCATCCAAATTACACAAGAAGCAAAAAGTTGTCATTTCCTAGGCAAACACTACTTGAAGCCCAACCAAGGTTAAGGGGCGACTCTATTTGAAGAAGCACTAAAGACTGGCTAGCTGAGGTTAAGGGGAGCTACCATCTGGCTGGTTCTTGAACATTTGGGCATCTGAATCCTGCCCTAAAACTATAACCTAACCTAAGCCGAGAGAAGTTTATTCTCTCAATCATTTCGTCCCTGAAATAAAGAAAAGAGGCAGCAGCAGCTGCAATCGTTACCAAGACTAGATCGAGAAGAGAAATCAAAAGAAATTGGAAAGGAGATCAAGAACAGAAGAATTAGGGTTCGAATTTGTTAAAGCTGGTGAGTTCCATGGGTTGGTGGAGCTGTTGAAGGTGATTTAGGGTTTGAGATGATATTGCAGATGAAAATTTGATTGAACTGAAGAAGGAATTGAAGCTGAAATTGAGATTGGATTTCTTCGATTTAGATTTAACAGTAAAGAATTGGAGCTGTTGTCGTCGAATGCAGTGGATGGAATAAATGGAGAAGAAGAACAGTTGTGGTCTGCTGCCGAAGTTAAGATGAAAGAAGAGATGGTTCTGACCGAGAATCTAATATTGATGCGATGGATTGTATGGATGAATCAGATGGGTTTGAGTTAGAAGATATTTTCTTTGAAGATTAAAGTTATGGAGGTGAGCTGAAGCTGTAAAAATTTGGAAATAAGGAATAGGTGATGGAGAAAATAGGTCTGTGGCGTTGCTGGAATACCAGAGTTAGAATCTATTGCTGTGACAATATAATGGGTTAGTGATGCAGATGATGCTGCAGGAATGAAGGTTGTTTGAAGCAGTAATATGTGATGAATTCCTGAATTACGTTAGATGTATGTATTAGGTTCTTAAAAAGTGAAGAAAGAAAGGCCTGAAATTGCCAGGAAATCAGAAAAAAACAGGGGAGGTTCTGCTGAAATTGCTACTTGACTGAGTTAACTCAGTACTGGCCGACCCAATCCAGTTAGACCAATCAGCCGAGTTAGACAGCTGACTTGGTGTCTGATTTCACTTCCTCTTGACCGCTGACCGTTATCTTGTCTGTTAACTTTGACTGTTCAGTTACGGAATATACCTTTACCGGGGAAGGATCTCAGTGACCGGTGGTGACTTTTCTCACCGGATTCCGGTAGCACCATGATTTCTCCGGCGACCCAATTTGTGCAGAATTTTGTGAAGAGTATTCTAGACTCATGGGTGTGAAGAATTGGACTTAAAATTGGATGAATAATTTGGTTTGAATTTGGAGAAAAGAAGATGGAAGATTTGAGAAAGACTTGGATTTGGAAATGGATCTATAATGGGAAAGGGATTCTATTCCCAAGAGGATTGCTAGCAAATTGAAGCCTATAAATAGAGAAGTTCTCTACTTTTCTATATACACTTTGACACCTCTACACACACAACACCTCTATTTATTTATTCTTTATGTGAACTCTTTAGCATGAGTAGCTAATTTTCTTATTGATTGAGGATAAATTCCTAGTTCTTAACATGTTTTGTTTTAAATCTACTTTGAATTTTCACATGATTATCGTTTGTTTTTACTAATATGAGTGTTTATGATTGGTTGATAGATTGTTTAGAGTGCACGCTAAATTGATTTGTTAATTTGATCTAAAGCTAGTGAAAGTTAGGGGATAAGTAATCGTTTCTTGACTATTTATATAAGTAGAAAACACGAGACCTTGCGGAGGGATTCCGTGGAGCAAAGTGTGTGAAAACAATGCTAGAAAGTGGACTGAGAGAACCGAGTCTAACTACTAGTACTAAACCTAAATTCATAAATCTTAATGCGTTCGGGGAATTACATCTTGTAAGCGAACCTCAAGGTGGTTATTTTGAATAGAATCTGATAACTAAGCGGACCTGTTATTCAGTGAAACGAGGAATTTTGGGGTTAGCTAAGTGAACCTGCTATCCTACGGTTGGTGATAATTTGTGACTAATAAGAAGTGGAAAATAACTTGAATCATTGTTTTGCAACGAAGAAGGATTCCTTGATCTTGTCTCTTATTGATTTCAACTTTATCTTTTTAATTGCTTTGTTTATTTATTTTGCTTTATAAAATCTAAAACCAAAACCCCGCTTTTGTGATATTATAAGACAACTAAAACCTCTTGCTCCTCGTGGGAACTAACTTGACTACACTATATTACTTGTTAATTAGGTGGAGAAATATAAATTAATTTGTTGTGGTTACGACACACATCAAATTTTGGCGCCATTGCCGGGGAGCAGTGGACGATTTTAGTTGTTTATATTTTTAATTTTTGCTTTATTTTTGATTTGTTAGATTCTATATCGTATCTAACTTAGTTTTTGTTAGAGAACTGCTTGATCAAACTCGCATGTGTTGATATCTCAAGCATGTTTGTCAATCTTAGTGATCAAAATTATAAAGTCTTGATTTCTAGTCTACTATAGCTAAGGTCTCGGACTAGGATAGAAAGTGTAGTTGAGCTCAATAACTCCATGGAGATCATCATACAAGACGAAGGACTACTCAAGGAACCAGTGGATCTTCATTGACTAAAAGGTACGTGGAGACTTGGACTTATCTATCACTTAAAAGTCTATCTACTCTATATCCTTTCTTGAGACAAAAGTCGTTTTACTATATAGACTAAAGATATGCACATGTGACATTTCGAGTTGAGTATATCTCGCTTATCTATTTCTCGAAATGGGTGTTGGTAAAGCTTTCACTTTAGCCAAGTTCATCTTTGCCTAGTGACGAAAGTCATGTTATGTTTCAATCACTTTGGAAATTGCTCTGACGAAAACTAGTTCGTGAATAACAACTATATGACGTCCTCTGAGAATGTTTCAATGATTGAAATGAGAGTTTAGACTATATAACCATTGGGGGATATAAACATTGTTGTGGTAACACATATATGTATAAGTCCTTAACACTTGAACCGAAGTTTACGAACTTTGTTGATCAAGTGGAACCGGAACGTGAGCATCAACTTAGTCCGCGAATCCAGTACGCGAACTAGCTTAAGTTTTCTAACCCGAGAATATCTGCTAAAGTTGAAGCTCAGGTGCAGTCCGCGAACTGACGGAAGTTCTCATCCCGAGAAATTCTTCCGGAGTTTATTAACTTCAACCGGTTAGCTTGATTCCGCGAACTCAAGAGGTTATGTCTGAAAACGTTGTTCGTGAACTTATCTTAAATTACTAAGGAATGCTTTTGCAAACCTTTTCTTTATAGTTCATGATTAATGATTCGAGTGAATCACATCGTTTTTGATTCAATTGTGTCTTTTGTAGTACTTGATATCTCATAGCAATTGAACAACTCTCTAACTAGTTCATTTGAATCATTTGGACTAGTTATGGTGAAGAAGAATATGGTTGATATGAAAGTTATCATTTGGATAACCATTTGGTTGACTAATATTGAACCAACCATTGTACACGTTTGGGTACGGTTACACGAACTCAAAACGTCAAGTACATGTGTGTATGGCAAGCTAAGTTTTCGATCTAACGGTTGAGAGATATTAGCTTGTATCTAATCAGGTTTTCATCTAACAGTGAATGTTGAATGCTTTGTTACTAAGCTAACATTGATTGCAAACCCTGATTTGAAAGACTATATAAGGGAGAACTCTAGAAACTGGGAAACCTAATCCCCACATATTCTGTGTGATACTAGTTTGCTAAAGCTAGAGTCGATTCTCCTTTAACCTTTGTGTAGGATCAGAATATCGCCACAATAATATTCTTACGAAATTATTAACAACATTTTTGTGAGTTCCTCAACAACACACTGCGAGTGTCGCAGAATAATTCAAAGAATGACTATCAGACAACGACATCATAAAACACGAGAAAGATGTGAAGATTTTGTAGTTGGAGAGAATGCTCGCGAGAACAAGGCGGGATCTCGCGAGAACAAGGAAAGAAATGAAGATTTTGTGGTTGTAGAGAAATCTCGCGAGAAGCATAGCAGAGCCCGTAAGAAGCATAACATGGATCTTAAAATATGGGAAATATAAGTTGAATGTGAGCTGTCATCCACCATGAAGATACTTATATAAAGAGAAGAGCAGGAGAGAAAAAGGGGGAGGGACACAATTTTAGAAGAGAGAGAGAGATAAATATTTTGCGGAGAGATTTTTAGAGAGAGAATGTATTTTTCTTTATCATCTTCTTCCCCAAAACCAGATTTAGAACTCCATTAATAGAGATTATCAATGTAATATCAAATGTAAATTTTAACAATCATAGTGAAGAATCATGGATGTAGATCAAATTGATCGAACCATGTAAAAAATCTTGGTGTCCACTTATAATTTTAGCAATTTTACTACCATTTTTATATGTTGATCTAGAAATTAATATCAAGATATGATATGGGGTGTGTTGTAGGATTTCCTGCAACTACATTTTGACGCTAGAAACAGGGACTAATTTTGTTGGTTCAAGAAGGTTTAGAAGGCGTAAAGTTGTTCATGAAGATTAACGGGAGCACATCAGGCAAAGACAAGATTAAGAAAGAAAAAATAGGAGAAAAATCCCAAAGATTTTCAAAGACTTACTGCGTACGAAGACAAAGGACAAAATTCCATCTAGTAAAAATAAAAGAAATGAACTAAAATACTATTTTATTATGTAACTATACAAATGAGATGCAGACGATGGAATCGTCATCAATAACCAACACGAGGAGAAATTCAATCTAAAGGTGACCAGTACCTTGTATGGTAAGAAGAGAGATGTTAGAGAATATGTACGGTTGTAGACAAACGATAGTATAGCTGAGAATAGGGTGTTATTTGGGACTGCAATGACGTATGGTGTTGTGCAGTGAATGGGTTGCTTCTGATGAACACGTAATTGAGCTGCAGTATTGTTGTCATCAGTTGGAAGAGTGAATTAGAGTATGAACTGGTGGCAGACATGATTAACTAATATTATTGGGAAAGTATTTTAGTCATTAGTATTTTAAAACGATATATTTTGATTAGTTTTGTTGTGGCATTAATTAAAATAAACAACTACTCATAAGAAACCGTGAGTAACTATCTCGCAGGAAAGGTCAACTACAAATGAAGAATATTATCATTTTTTCTGAGAAATGATAATTTCTGGGAAATGATTAACTATCTCGCAGGTTTAACTCGCCAGTAAGACATGGAGGAGGTACAAATAATTAGAGAAAATGGAATAAGTTATGGCTTGTCAAAATTCAGAGAAGTATAAATTGAGACAACGAGTGATGGCGAAGAAATACGAAGTAAAATTCAATACGTATTATCAAGAAATTATTATTGGGTGCGATGACTTCGCAGAACGATGAAAACTATGAGTTAAAATTCACCGTAAAAACTCAAGAAATAATTAAAAGACAAAGAATATACGTCACAGTCAAATGAAGGTGGACTAAAAGGATCACGGGGTGAAAAGCGAAAACAACAGTCAGGAAAAGAGAGTAATCACTCGAGCTCTGGTAAAACAAGGAGCAGGACTTGTGAAGACATAAAGATCTCCTGCGAAGACATAATGTGCGTTGTGCAAACTAACTTCGTGTGAAGAAGAAAAAAGCTTCAGGCTTATAATCTCATAGGACAAGAAGTTGACAGACAGAGAAGCGGAAGTACTGGCGAGTATATAGTACTGGCGAAGTTACTGGCGAGATGACAACGGAGAAAGGGAGAAAGCTTAAAGAAGAACACTTAATAGAAACAAATAAGGCTCACTGCGGATAGTCAGCGAGTAGCTAAAATGAGGAAGACTTCAAGTACCATCAACAAATGACGAAACAAAAATGTGAGTTAAAGAAACAAATATCAACCATAAATGTAGAGAGAACCCATAGCTCAAAGTTGCTTCGTCATCCAGCAAACGACGAAGATAATATCTTGTCATTATAGTTCATCCATCTCGACAGACGCAACCATTTCATTATTAATGTTGGTAAAACCATGATAATTCATGGAGATATCAAAGCTTGGTGCAAGTAAGTGGAGTACTGGCGAAGAAAAGGAACAAAGAAGACAATAAATGGCGAGAGAACAGTTAAAATCCAGCAAGATGATAAATTCAGACCAACAAAGCAAACCAACTTTTAGCTGAGATTACAGTAAATTTCAGTGAAGAGAACAATGCAGTAACCTTTCTCCAAAAAATTAAGTTAACTAGCGAAGAAAGTGTTGGAATTAATTACAATAATCGAATGCAAATGGGAAATAATACTTAGATTACACTGATAGTAGTAACAAATAACTCAATAAACTTAGTAGAGGCACGTATGAGATACGCTGAGCTAAAGGTAATATTTCCTGCTACTCCTCTGAGATGCTATAGCAATTAACAAATTACCTCCAGGATACAACTACTGTTAGTTCTCCTCTATGTGTAGCATACACAGAGAGAACCCTTAGAACTTGGCAGCAGAAATAAAACAAAAATACAAATCGAAACTCAAATAGTTTCAGAGAAATGTAAAAACTAATTTATGTTTCTGTAAAAAAATTTCTGTAAATAAAGTTTCTGTAAACAAAGAAGTAGTTATACAAAATTATGTTTCAGAAACTACAACTTGTTTCAGACAAAGAACTAAATTTATTTTTCTGTAAACTTAAAAATAAATTGTTTCTGAAAGCATAAAATAAGAAGAAGAATTTCAGAAGAGAAGAGTTCTGAAAGGTATGAGTTGAAAATGAAATTCTTCTCTCGTATTTATAGGTGGAAAAAGTTCGAACGTTGGAAGAGAATCCAAAGCACGACAGACTGTCCGTGATTCACGCATCTCGAACGTTGCAAAAGTAAGGTAAAAATCGCGTTAAAAGAACAGTGCACACGCATTCAAAATTTGAGATTCTCTTCAAGGCACATGTGTCAAATGCACCGTGTGACACGCGTGAAGGAAGATGCTTCTCGAGGCTGTCGGATATCCAAAACCGAGAAGGCAAAGAATAAAATTCTTTACATGTGTGGGAGAAACGTGTGGTAAATTTCACTAAAAAGATAGGGTCGGATAAACCCACACCCACACCCACACCCACACCCACACCCACACCCACTCCCACTCCCACTCCCACGCCCACGCCCTCGCCCTCGCCCGTGCCGAGCCGAGCGAGCGTGCGTGCTTCTGTGCGAAGCACCGTGCGAACGGGAAAGGCAATAAGAAATGCAATAAGGTTTAGGCAACCTTGCCATAGTCTAGGGCTTTCCCCATACACAAAGGTCTAAAGACCCAAAGGGCCATGCCCTTAAGGCTAAACCAATGCTATTTAAGTCTAAAACTCTAAATGTTTTAGTCTATATGGGACTAATGTTTTATTCATTCACATGAAAAAACATCTAGGGAGCATAAGGTCTTGGGATCAAAACATGGTTCATGCATTTTTAATTAAATTTTTTAAAAATGTTTTTTCTAACAATCCCCCACATGAATAATAAAACATGTCGATAAAACATGATAAAACATAAGGCAACAAAATAGGATAAGGTGTCCCAAAGATTGAACCTTAACTTAGTGAGAGGTTACCTGAACTGCTTGTTGATACGGTGAACACAATGTCTTGAACCGCCAACAATGAATGCAATTCAGAAATAACAGCCACACTTGATGCCTCAACCGAAGAAAACAGCTGCCAAGCTCTTGCGGTTGTGCCCATTTTGGCCGTGGGCTAAAATCCCGGACTTAATGAATGTCTCTAGAGAATCAGCTCAAATTCTCATAGGAAGCGGGCCCACTTCCAACATCCACAAAGGTGAGTCCATAAAGAGTGTCCTGCCACACCCCGCTTTAATCAAAGCCATGGTACCCATTAAGATCACAAAAGATCATCCTTTATTTCGCAAGCAGACTATCGCACAGTTACACCATAGGGAGGGACAAAGATAGTGCTTTCCCAATATCACCATAAATTAGTTGTCTCATTGAACCTTGATCTTGGAAATCCAATCACAAGGTTGAGTATCCTTCATGGTGATTTATTCAATGAGCTTAAGTCCCATCCCCCTCGATGTAAATTTAACTTCCTCTCTGGTTAAGCCTTTCGTCAAAGGATCTGCAAGATTATCTTTGGATTTTACAAAGTCTATCGAGATAATACCATTAGAGAGTAGTTGTTTCACTGTCTTGTGTCTTCTTCGTATATGTATAGACTTCCCGTTGTATACATTGTTCTTTGCGCAACCAAGAGAAGCTTTACTGTCACAGTGGATTGCGATTGAAGACACAGCTTGGGCCGAGTGGAATTCCTCCCGGAAACATCGTATCCATTCAGCTTCCTCTCCAGCTTTTTCCAAGGCTATAAATTCAGACTCCATAGTGGATTTAGCTATACATGTCTGTTTGGTAGACTTCCATGAGACACACGCACCTCCAAGTAAGAAGATGTACCCACTAGTAGACTTGCACTCTTCTCGAGTCGATATCCATTGGCATCACAATACCCTTCCAAGACATGTAGGATACTTCCCAAAACTTAAGCAATAGTTTGAGGTCCCTCTCGGGTAACGTAAAACTCTGAAGAGAGCATTCCAGTGATCCTGCCCTGGGTTGCAAGTATACCTGCTTAATCTACTCACGTAGTAAGCAATATCGGTCTTGTACAGTTCATCAAATACATAAGACTACCAATAATGCGAGAATACTCAAGTTGATCAATACCCTCACCCTTGTTCTTTTTCAATTTACAAGTGGGATCAAATGGAGTAGATGCAGGTTTAGCATTTTCATAATTAAATCTCTTTAGTACGGTTTCAAAGATAATGAGATTGACTAAGACTATATCCATCGACGTCTTTCTGATTTTCATCCCTAAGATTACATCAGTAGGGCCTAAGTCTTTCATGTCAAAATTATCTCTAAGCATGCTTTTAATGGTATTAATAATATCAAGGTTATTGCCTAATATGAGCATATCATCAACATATAGGCACACAATAACATAAGAATCATCCACAGATTTAATGTAAACACATTTATCAGATTCATTAACCTTGAAACCATTAGTTATCATAACATGATCAAATTTTTCATGCCACTGTTTAGGTGCTTGTTTCAAACCGTATAGAGATTTGTTCAACTTGCATACTTTGTTTTCACAACCTTTTACTATAAAGCCTTCAGGTTGGTCCATATAAATTTCTTCATTCAATTCACCATATAGAAATGCAGTTTTAACATCCATCTGATGTATATGCAAATCATAAATTGAAGCAATAGCAATCAACATCCTAATAGAAGTGATTCTAGTGACAGGTGAATAGGTATCAAAGAAATCTAATCCTTCCTTTTGTCTATAGCCTTTAGCTACCAACCTAGCTTTATATTTATCTATAGTTCCATCTGTTCTAAGTTTCCTTTTGAACACCCATTTGCAACCTATGGATTTACTTCCAGGAGGCAAGTCTACAAGCTCCCAAGTTTCGTTTTGCTGAATGGACTCCCATTCATTTAATGAAGCTTCTTCCCAGAAAGGAGCTTCTGGATAAGTCATAGCTTCCTTGTAGGTTTGGGGTTCAGACTCTACCGTAAGAGTCAAAAAATCTGGGCCAAAACTTGTTTCAGTTCTAACCCTCTTACTTCTTCTTGGTTCAGTCTCATACTCCAAAGTTGGAGTTTGACTAGTTGATGGAACATCCGGGAGGTCATCATGGACCCTTTTTCGAGGTCCAGACCTTAAAGGAAATATGTGTTCATAAAACACAGCATCTCTAGATTCCAATATGGTGTTCGACCAATGTTATTATGGTCGAATCGATGACCATGAACCTGTATGAAATTGTATGCTCAGGATACCCTAAGAAAACACAATCGACTGTTTTAAGTCCTATTTTAGTTTTCTTGGGAAGAGGAATGGCCACCTTGGCCAAACACCCCCACACTTTAAAGTATGCATAGGAAGGTTGTTTACCATTCCACAATTCATAAGGAGTTTTATCAGATTTTTTAAATGGAACTCGGTTCAAAATATAGCAAGCAGAGAGGATAGCTTCCCCCACAAGTTCGAAGATAACCCTGAACTTGTCAACATAGCATTTACCATATCTATGAGTGTTCTATTTTTCTTTCATTACACCATTCGATTCTGGTGAATATGGTGCAGTTGTTTCATGAATGATTCCATTATGTTTACAAAACTCACCTATGGGTATCACATACTCACCGCCACGGTCTGACCTAAGAGTTTTAATTTTAACTCCTTTTTGGTTTTCTACTTCAATTTTATAAAATTTGAAGGCCTCTAAGGCTTCATCTTTACTTCTGAGAAGATGAACCTGACAATAGCATGAGTAATCATCTATAAAAGTGATGTACCATTTTTTACCACCTCTTGTTGGTGTTGATTTCAAATCTCCTAAATCCGAGTGTATTAGTTCCAAAGGAACTGTTTTACGTTCAATCCTTTTATTAAACGGTTTTCTTGTATATTTAGATTCAACACAGATTTCACATCTTTGTTTTTTATCAAAGTTTATTTTTGGTATGCAACCTAAATTAGCAAGTCTTTCTAGAGATTTGAGATTAACATGCCCAAGTCTATCATGCCAAACATGTGAAGAGTCACAAACATAAGCATAAGAAGATGCATTAACATTCAATTTCAAATCAGATACACTAAGCTTAATCATGTTATCAGTAACATAACCTTTTCCTACGAATTCACCATGTTTAGAAATCACAACAGTATTAGACTCAGCAACAATTTTAAAACCTTTTCCTAGCAGGATGGTTTCTGAGATAAGATTTTTGCATATGTCTGGGACATAAAATACGTCATTCAATGCGAGAGTTTTTCCTGAAGTTAGCTTCAGTTCTACCTTGCCTTTCCCCACCACTTTCGCGGTGGAAGAGTTTCCCATGAACAGTTTCTCATCATCTCCTACTATGGCATAGGAGGAGAAAGCATTTCTGAATTTACAGACATGCTTGGTGGCTCCAGAATCAAGCCACCAGTCTCTCACATTAGTCATACTAGAGACAAGGTCGACTTCGACACCATGCCGGTGAAATATCCGAGTCCTCTACTATGTTTGCCTTATTTTTCTTTTTTGGATCATATTTGATCCTTTTAGGGGCCTTACAGTCTTTAGCCATATGTCCAGGTTTACCACAATTAAAACAGTCGCCTTTGATGGTGTGCTTAGTGACACCACCTCTAGGCTTAAAATTGTTACCTCCGGGTTTTCGACGTCTGTTACGTCTATTACCCATTTTGCTGGATTCTCCAGGAGTTTTCTTTGAAGCAGCTTTATCGTCCAAAACATGAGCTTTGTTGGACATGTTTTTGATCAGCATCATGCTCTTGTCCTTGCTGCACATAAGCTCCTCAACCCGGATCTTTTTGCCAAGCTCCACCATGGTGATTTCACGAGTCTTGTGTCGCAGCCTCCTCTTGTATTCGCTCCATGAGGGTGGAAGCTTTTCAATCACAGCTGATACTTGTAGAGCTTCATCAAAAGTCATGCCTTCAGCAAGAATCTCGCTGATGAGGAGTTGAAATTCGACGAACTGTTCTACCACAACTTTTCGTCACCATGTTGTATTCTAAGAACTTAGCCATCAAGAACTTCTTACTTCCAAAGAACTTGAAGATGATATTTTTCTTCTAGAGCTTCCCATAAATCAAAAGCATTAAAATCTTCTTTTTCATTATAGAAGTCATACAAGGAGTCATCAAGACAGTTAAGAATATGATTCTTGCACAAATAATTCTTCCTATTCCACCTGTCCAATTTATCTTCATTACCACGGCGATGAAGTTTTCTCAAGGGTTTTTCTAAAGCATATCCATCTAACCTTTGGTCGTTTAGGAAGAATAGCATTTTAGACTGCCATCTCTTAAAGTCCTTACCACTGAACTTTGGTGGTTTTTCTACAGTATTCTTTCCCATGTTCTTACAACAACGAATATTACAGTATTACAATATTACAATAAGGCACGTTATTACCTTTAGAATGTTGGAATTAATTACAATAATCGAATGCAAATGGGAAATAATACTTAGATTACACTGATAGTAGTAACAAATAACTCAATAAACTTAGTAGAGGCACGTATGAGATACGCTGAGCTAAAGGTAATATTTCCTGCTACTCCTCTGAGATGCTATAGCAATTAACAAATTACCTCCAGGATACAACTACTGTTAGTTCTCCTCTATGTGTAGCATACACAGAGAGAACCCTTAGAACTTGCGCAGAAAAATAAAACAAAAATACAAATCGAAACTCAAATAGTTTCATAGAAATGTAAAAACTAATTTATGTTTCTGTAAAACAATTTCTGTAAATAAAGTTTCTGTAAACTAATATTCGTAAACAAAGAAGTAGTTATACAAAATTATGTTTCTGTAAACTACAACTTGTTTCAGACAAGAACTGAATTTATTTTTCTGTAAACTTAAAAATAAATTGTTTCTGAAAGCATAAAAGAAGAAGAAGAATTTCAGAAGAGAAGAGTTCTGAAAGGTATGAGTTGAAAATGAAATTCTTCTCTCGTATTTATAGGTGGAAAAAGTTCGAACGTTGGAAGAGAATCCAAAGCACGACAGACTGTCCGTGATTCACGCATCTCGAACGTTGCAAAAGTAAGGTAAAAATCGCGTTAAAAGAACAGTGCACACGCATTCAAAATTTGAGATTCTCTTCGAGGCACAGGTGTCAAATGCACCGTGTGACATGCGTGAAGGAAGATGCTTCTCGAGGCTGTCGGATATCCAAAACCGAGAAGGCAAAGAATAAAATTCTTTACATGTGTGGGAGAAACGTGTGGTAAATTTCACTAAAAAGATAGGGTCGGATAAACCCACACCCACACCCACACCCACACCCACACCCACTCCCACGCCCTCGCCCTCGCCCTCGCCTCTCCCGAGCGCCGAGCGAAGCGTGCGTGCTTCGTGCGAAGCACCGCGCGAACGGAAAGGCAATAAGAAATGCAATAAGGTTTAGGCAACCTTGCCATAGTCTAGGGCTTTCCCCATACACAAAGGTCTAAAGACCCAAAGGGCCATGCCCTTAAGGCTAAACCAATGCTATTTAAGTCTAAAACTCTAAATGTTTTAGTCTATATGGGACTAATGTTTTATTCATTCACATGAAAAAAAATCTAGGGAGCATAAGGTCTTGGGATCAAAACATGGTTCATGCATTTTTAATTAAATTTTTTAAAAACGTTTTTTCTAACAGAAAGTTAACCACATCATTTGCAAAGGAATGAAACACCAGTCATTCGAAACACCTCAAGAGAACATACGAAATCATTGGAGACCAGTACAATCACATGAAAGAGAAGCAAGAAAAATTATCTAAAAACCCAGGAATGATCATCAAACCTCAAGAGCACTATGTAGATAGCTTCCTAAAATTCGCAGCACGAAAGAATGGATGAGAAAACCGCAGAGATGAGAGGACTTGGAGAGACTAAGAGGGAATTCAGAAAATAAAGTATGAGTTGTGATAGAAGTCATCAGCGAAGCTAGAATAGAAGATTAAGGAGAAAAGTGAATATCAGCTCCAGCGAATAAATTCACAGCTATAATTTTTGCACGACGAGCATATCGGCTGAAGCATCCTTGGAAAATGGATAGCACATTTGGTTCCCAGCGAAGAAATTCGCAGCAACGCAACACCTCAAGCTCAGCTAACAGATAAATTCAAAGGGAACGAATGAAATGATTCAAGGGGAGTATTCTTTCTCTTCATACTTCATATATAGTAGTATCGGAAGTGACATATAGTCACAGTAAAAAAAAAAATCTAAAAATTTAAGTTTCTAAAAATTTGTTTTTAGTCTTCTTTAATATTTACTAATCAATAATTAAAAATTCACAGGGAATCACGCACGTTGAGTAAGAAAGAAAGTGATGATATCGAAGAAAAAGAAGGCAATCATATCCATAAGGGCGATTAAGTTAGGACAATGACAGGAAAAAAGGGAAACTAACGTGTTGTGCTTATACTTCACAAACGACAGGTTAAAAAGGAAACTTGGCAGAAATAATACTTGGAGAACCAACTAGAATACCACCCACTTCCGATAACACCACTAGAAGGGGATATACACAAACGATGTTAAAACAGTAAATTAGAGCTGTCGGTAAAGGATTGAACTTCAGAGAGGGATCCATAGTTCAACAAATGAAGTTCATTGTTCAAAAAATGGATGAGCAAGCAATGAAAAGAAATGAAAAACCTCCAAGAGGATAAAATATAAATTCACTGAATGCTTCATTAACTGAGAGCAGAACAATCACAAAAGCCTATGAAGTCCACTGTTGAAAATAGAGAAATCAACATCAATTAATAAAAAGAGAGCTACAACAAATACAAATTGTCTTGAGAGAATACCCATGCGTTCATGAACTTTGCAAACAAGTTTACTGCTCGCAACAAGTTTACTACTCGCAACAAACTTACAACAGCAATGCAAACACAAGCCGGAACAGATGGTTGAGAGAAAAGTTAAGAAAGTTTGATGCCGCGAGATCGATTCTCCCCACAACCATACTTTTTCACATTTTCCCTCTAGGCAAACTTTTTCACATTTTCTATATAGCCTAGAGAGAAGATTGCAGACGTTCAATTCCTTCGTAAAGATATTTACTTCCCAAATACAAGCGTAAAGAAGAAATGAATAGCAGATCTTCTCGCAAAGAAAAGAGTTAATGATTATCTCGCCAAGAATGAAGAAAGTTGATGATTATTTTGCAAGTTAATTTCGCAAGAAGGGTTAGAACAATTGGTATCGTGCGAGAGTATGCAAGAGGCAGATCAAGGGTTCATTTCTCATTTCCTCTCAATTCACAAGCAAATCATATGCTTCACAAGAAACGACAGCAACAGAAAATTGCATGAAAGCTAAGTACCATTTTCCCTGAATATTTTACTTACAAAAAATAAAAGATTTTTAATTTATTTTACAAAAAGTGATACAATTGCAAGACTTCAAAGATTTCAAAATTAAAAAAAATAAAAATAAAATAAAATCGATTTATATAGAATATTTCTTTTACGGAAAAAGATTTTTGAACGCGATACAATCATAAGATTTCAAAGATTTAAAAAGATTTTAAAGAATATTTACTTCAAATATGATGTTATGAGAATGAAAGAAGAAATGACAGAAATGAAAGAATAAAGAAACGCGAAAATATCGCGAGAAAGGCGAATAAAATTTCGCAGAGACATAAGAATGGGACGAACCTTTATGGCGTACACCCTAGTTCGCGAATAAAATTTTGCAAGAGGCAAATGTAAGACATAAAGTACGTCATATAAGGGGGTATCTATTTGCATGGCTCAGGGATAAGGTTATACCGCTGCTGGAACCTGAGTCATGGAGAGGTGGGGTCCATCTCTTTGAGATACCTATCCAAGAGAGATACCTTGGATTTCCAACTATATAAGGTTATACCCTGGTTGGACGACTGAGGGTCTCTTCTAAGAAGTGCAGAATATGACCAAGGCGCCGAGGTACACAGTTGAGCCAAGAGTGACCGGGACGGAAAAACCTACCCTGGCCATTCTTGGTAAGTCTTGGCTATGATGCACTTGGCCAGAAGAAAACCCCACTTAGGGTGCAGTCTTGTAACTATAATCCATATTGTCATAAAGGACAAGAGGCTGCGAAAACAACTGGTTGTTGGTAAATCTGGATGGGAGGAGCTAGTCTTGTATGGACGATGTGCCCTCCTTGAAGGGGCAACTAGGGGGAAGATAAGGGTGGCACCCTCCATTAGGGAGATGATAAGTGTCTTAAGACGGCAATGTCATGGGGCTTTATGTTCGCAAGAACATTTAGGCCTGTCATATTGTCGCGTGACAAAACTTATACAGAGGCAACAAGCCATAAGATAAAAAAGATAAGATGAGATCAATGGGTTTTTACATGAAAGTGTAAAGACGTCCTGCGATTTCATCGCAAGACGACAATGTCATAAGGCTTTGTTCTCGCAAGGGAACTTAGATTTGTCATATTGTCGCAGAGAAATTGACAAAACAAAGATAAGGCAAGATGAATGGGTTTTTGCATGTAAATGTAAAGATGCCCTGTGATTTTGTCGCAAAAAGAAAAATTGGCAAAATAAGACCTTTAACTAGGAAGGCAAAATAAGACCAATAGAATAATCTCAAACATTAACTATTTTCTTTTAAGAATGCAGGAAAGATTTGTTCATCGCAAGAGAGATAGCAAGTACTATTTAGAATCCCTCATAAATACTATTCATAATCTTGCAACACTATTCATAATATCGTTGAACTATTTGAGGAGTATTATTTCATAATTTCGCAGCACTATTCAGTTACTATTTCAGAATCTCGCAGAAACATTCAGAATCTTGCAGACTCATTCAGAAACTCGCAGACACATTTAGAATTTTGCAGACTCATTCAGCATCTCGCGGACTCTTCCAGAATTTCGCAGGAGATGTGATTATTTCGCAGAATGTGATTATTTTCTTAAATAGATTATCGCATGAGGCAGAGGCAAGATAAGAATAAAGAAATAATTTTCTCATTTAACATTTTCTCAAGGATTCTACCTTCATAGATAAAGAACAGAGGCAACTATGGATTACCAAGAAAATATTTTACGTTCTTTATCTACTCGACAAGAATCATTTCCAAAATGGACAAGAATTCTCACCAAAAATGAAGTAATAATTTCGCATGAACAGAGGCAATACTTATAACTTTCATTCAAGGACGGATACTTCTTATATTTTGAGGATTAAGTACTTCTTATATTTGTTCAAGGATACTTCATACTTCACATACTTCAAGAGTTAATACTTCTTATTTACTTAGCAAAGATATGGAACTTCACAAAATAATAGAGGCAAGTACGTACTTTTCAAGTCCAGTATTCTTTCGCTCGTTCCTTCATCAACAAAAATCAAAGACTACTACAACAATTGATTTTTCCTTAAAGATCGCTCTTCAAGCAATATTCAAGGAAAAAGAGGCAAGATGTAGGATCAGAATATCGCCACAATAATATTCTTACGAAATTATTAACAACATTTCTGTGAGCTCCTCAACAACACACTGCGAGTGTTTCAGAATAATTCAAAGAATGACGTAATACACAATGACAGCATAAAACACGAGAAAGGTGTGAAGATCTTGTAGTTGGAGAGAATGCTCGCGAGAACAAGACGGGATCTCGCGAGAACAAGGAAAGAAATGAAGATTTTGTGGTTGTAGAGAAATCTCGCGAGAAGCATAGCAGAGCCTGCAAGAAACATAGCAGGGATCTTAAAATATGGGAAATATGAGTTGAATGTGAGATGTCATCCACCATGAAGATACTTATATAAAGAGAAGAGCAGGAGAGATAAAGTGGGGGGGACACAATTTTAGAAGAGAGAGAGAGATTTTTATAGAGAGAATGTATTTTTCTTTATCATCTTATTCCCCAAAACCATCAATGTAAAATCAAATGTAAATTTTAACAATCATAGTGAATAATCATGGATGTAGATCAAATTGATCGAACCATGTAAAAAATCTTGGTGTGCGCTTATAATTTTAGCAATTTTACTACCATTTTTATATGTAGATCTAGAAATTAATATCAAGATATGATAAGGGGTGTGTTGTAGGATTTCCTTCAACTACACTTTGATTTTCTTCTTCTAAAACTAGGTTAACGACTTAAAGACTTCATTGGGATTGTGAAGCCAGACCGATACTACTTTTCTTGTAGTGTGATCTGATCTTGCTATTTCTATCGTACGAGTACAATTATAATAATTGGCTTGAGATTTATATCTCCGATAGGCAAGATAAAATTAGTTACAAACATCTTCGTCTCATTGTTTGTGATTCCTCAATAATCTTCTTCGCTGCGTCGGTTAAGTTTATTGTGAGGTGATTGATGAAACAGAGTTTTTCTTCGGGAATATAAGTCTGGTTTTATCGATTGGTTCCTGTTCACCTTGATTTATCAAAAGACGGAAAAAAACTCATTGGTTTATTCATGGGAGACGAATTTATCTATTACCTGTGTGAGACAGATTTGTTTGCTAAAGTCTTCGACTTTGGGTCGTAGCACCTCTTGGTTGTGGGTGAGATCATCTAAGGGAATCAAGTGTGTAGTATCCTACTGGGATCAGAGGCGTAGGAGCATAACTTTACCTTGGATCAGTGTGAGATTGGTTTGGGTTCAACTACAGTCCATACCGAAGTTAATTTGGAGTAGGCTAGTGTATTTAGCGGCTTAATACAATATATGTTTAATCTGGACTAGTTCCCGGGGTTTTTCTGCATTTGCGACTTCCTCGTTAACAAAATTATGGTGTCATTTTTATTCTTATTCCGCATTATATTTTGTTATATAATTGAAATAATACAGGTTGTGCGTTGTTCAATCGATTAGAATATCCGACCTTATTGGTTGTTGATTTAAATCGATTGACACTTGGATATTGGTCTTTGGTACCATCCAAGTTATCTCTCTTTGATTAGACTCGCGAATCATATTTTCTTGAGTAAATCAAATCCAGAGATTGAGATAATAACTCATTGAGATATTTTCTATTGATTGAGTCTTGTTGATTCTCTAGAAAACAACTCGGAGTTGTCCATACAGTTTGCTAATCGAAATATTGGGTGAGGTTGTTAGACCCCCGCATTTTCAGTTTTTGAGAATCTTATTTCAGGTACCAGTTTTCCATGTATGGTGGACAAGAGCAAGCATATCACAACAATCAATACGGGTTTCAACCTCAATATTATGGCAACTTCCAACCATCCTTAGGATACACACTTTATGGATATTCTCATACATATCAACAACATTATGACGGGTATGTAAGTGAACAATCACTAGGAGGGGAGGATAGTTATGCTTCTAAACCTATTCGTGATCTCCTTGGTGCAAGGAAACCTAATTTAAGGGAACTTGAAAAAAGGTTCTATCAATTGATTGATGACGGCCTAGCTTCCGATGACGAAATTCTTGAAGCTAAAAGATATTTAAGAAAGGAGCGTGAAAGACGTTATTCTATGGGTTGCGATGATGATTTCGAACCTTTTGAAATTCCTTGCAACAATGAGGAGGTTATTCCAACTCCGGATCATAATAACGATCCTTAGCCTATTCAAACGGAGGAGATTGGGTACGACTTCCCTATTTTTATAAACGGTGTAACACCCTTACAAGAAGATCTTATAATTTATACCGAAGAAAATCATTTTAGTGAATGGCCCGATTCCGATGATGAGAATGTTTAAGAAATGATGCTAGAGAATGAAACCGAATTGAATGATATTGTGGAAGACCCAATTGAACTTGACAATGATTTTAATGATGCCAAGACTTTAGTTAAGGTAGAAAATGATGAAGAATGGTTGCAAGGTTTGATAGAGGACCATGATATGCAAGAGGTAAGTAATTCACTAATGATGATGAGGATTCTGTAATACAAGAGATTGTGCAAGGTTTATCTAACCCTTTGCATATTGATTCTTCTCCTTTACCTCTTATTGGTTTGAATGTATGTGCTTTGGAATGAATGACTTTGTTTCTCGATATCCACCATTGGAAACACTTGATGCTAACACTAAGCATGTTTGCCAAGAGGAATCCATAGAAATTCCCCAATTCTATGTTCTTTATACACTTCTGGGTGTGGACAAGAATAAGCGTGGGGGAAATTTCTATCGGGCGATAATTTCACTATTGTTTTCTTGTGCTAACATTTGTATGAAGCTATTGTTTGCAAAATAGGTACTATGTGTGGATCCCCAAATTTTCAGATTGTTAGTATATGGGGAATGAATCTTACAAGTGCTAAGTCGGGTCGTCGACTTTAAAACAAGCGCTTAATGGGAGGCAACCCATAGGTTTTGTATTTCTTAACCTTTTGCTTTTTATTTTGTTATTTATTTTTCTTGTTCCATATCATGTTAGGATTTCCCACCTTGACTTTGCTAGGAGGATTCAATTACATTGAGGACAATGTAAGGTTTAAGTGTTGGGGAGTGGCTAAGAATATATTAAAAAAAAAATTTTTTGCATAAAACCTCCAACTTGTAGAGATTTTAGAGTCACTAGCATTCTTCTAGGTATGTTCACATAGAGAATTCTGACCGACATAACTGAACTTGGAAGTGTTAAGGAACTACGTTCATATTTCTTACTTGCTAGAGTGTTAAATAATGGATTTAATCATGCCGGTGGAAAATGAAGTGCAGAGGGAAATGCATTATTAGAGTTGCTGATCAATCATTAGTGGAGACTACCGTATTTATATCATATGAGGCACCGACCATAAATTCTTCCATTTGACTAAAAAAACTTTCTTTTGAGTGTGTGTCACCGTACGTTAATTCCGGGTAGAATGGTGAGCTACCAAACTTCACACCAATTTTCAGCACTATTCTTGATCTCTTGAGTGCTAATTTTTGTCAATCATGAGGGTGACATATATGGATGAAATCCTCCTTCTTGTAGTTCGGTTTGCAGTTAGCACCATTCTCTCGACAACAACGGGTCCATAGAAACACCATCATCATCAACAAGGAGCGACATCAAAATCTACAAGGAAAGTTGAAGACGTTTGAGGTTTACAAGCAACGGAACAAGAAAAGAGCAAATTTTATATCCAAGTAAAGCAAAATACAATGAGCATAATTATACATACAAGTTGAAGACTTATTTACAAGAGCAAAGAAAATAAAAAAGGTGAGAATTATTGAAATTTATGATTTCGAGACGATACAAGTTGTGAAGAATCAAGCGGTAAAGTACTTTTCCCACGACCATGGTTTGTTTTATTTTCACTTTGTTTAGTATTATTTTTCTTGTCATGAATAAATAAATAAATAAAAGTTGAAAAAAGAAAGAAAGAAAAAATGAGACAAGAAAAATTTGTTATTTTGTATTTATTTAATAAGCCCTGGGGAAGGAAAATCTATAAGAAAGTTTCAAGCGACAAGGATTTTAAGAAAAATGTTACAAATTGTCAAGGATCTATGAAATTCAAGAGCTTATCATCAAAAGTTGGAGCCGAAGACGTTTCTATTGGATGCCGTGAGAGTGGTGTTATCATAATTGGCAATCAAATGTGAAGGTAAGTAAGTAATCTCATCTTCGATAATAGTGGTTGATTTTCTTTCTTAGAGATCGTCATAAAAAATGGTTTTTCCAAATGTTAAAAGATGTGGGTTCTTAAAATATTTCGGAAGTTGTCCTTCCCACCATTCAACTTGTTGCAGGAATTTTCTCTTCGTTCCTACCTGCACACATGTGAGACCCATAAAAAAGCCGTCTTTTTGAGTGCAATTTCATAAAACCCTTTTTGGTGAGGCAGAAGTCGAGGCGAAATGCTTATTGATCGTTCTCAAACAAGCGCTCTCTCATTATGGTGTAGTTATTTCTCACTCAACATATAAGAATGAGAATATGTTCTTTAGTATTTCTAACTTCTTAACACTAACATGCAGAAACTCTATGTCCTCATAGCTCTTTGGATGCTTGGGACGCTGGAACGCTTTGAAGTTGGAGTAGGTTTTGTGGGTATCTCTAGTAAGCCCTCACGAGACTATAACTCGTCCACTAGGGACACCTAGGGGTTTAAAGGCTTGTTATACGTGCTAAGTTTTACCGTTTTCTCGACGAAATGGAGTTGTATGTATTTGTTTTAGTTTAATTTTCTCAAGGACTAGCAAAGTCTAAGTGTGGGGGAATTTGATAAGTGTAGAATACACCCTATTTATTATTTATGCTTTCTTTGCTATTTTTCTTGTAAATTATGTATTTTATGCGTATTTTGAGTTTTATAGATACTTTGGAGTCATATGGGGAAGAAGAAGAAGAAATCATCCAAATTACACAAGAAGCAAAAAGTTGTCATTTCCTACGCAAACACTATTTGAATCCCATCCAAGGTTAAGGGGCGACTCTATTTGGAGAAGCACTAAAGACTGGCTAGCTGTCACATGCCCATTTAATCGCCTAAAATGTTCATGGGATATGACCGGAAATACTATGTGGTTCAGTGAATTAACTTCACCCACAAGTAATCAGCCTTGCACACTTGCATCAAAGTATGCATCTGCCTTCACTCATAAGGCAATACGCAACAGAAGTCTTTTCTTCTTTCTCTCTAACTCTTCATGCCCCCATAAGCATAAGAGGTTCTGCCATGCACTTAAAAAATTCTCACACAAGATCAACAACATAATGAACACAAAGGATACTGCAAAAAACCCATTTTATTGCACTAAAGGAAGATTACAAAACTCGTCCATCACATGGACCAAAAACAGGCCATTCACCCTCTTGGTGAATGCCTAACTCTCTCAAACATGAGACTAACTATCTCCTATGTAGCCTACTGGTTTTCCTACTCCTTAGGATTATTTATACAGTGGTTACAATGGCCAAAACCGTGCACAACACTTGCACATGCATGGAACATCCATGTGTCCCATCGGGTAGTTTCCATAACCGCCATCTTGCTTTTCCAACTGCCACCTTTTGTGTTGTCAAGACAACAGATGCCACATATGTTCTTGGTCATTATGAACATTCCCACATGGTTATAACTTCTTGTATAACCGTTATACTTCGTCTCACATCATTGGCATGCTTGTGAAGCTCGTAATCAACTCGTAACCGTCACTTGAGCTGTATTGCACCACTTTTTGTGCCATACTGGATTCTGTCTTGCACCAACGTTCAGCTCTCTTGGCCCTACTTGTTTATCATTCCAAACTTATGCACGGACAATCCTTATGCTTCAAACATCGAGGCCAGCTCCTTAAGCTCACTCTAGTTACTCATGCGTCATATGTGCTTCACTTCGCCAATTAGCTTGACAATAGCAATGCAGCTCTTGCATTACCAACTTATTTGCACTGTTCAGACTTTGGCACTGTCTTGAACTAATGCATAGACTAACTCTTAGTCTATTCTTCACTCTTGCATCATCCTTGAGTTTGGGCCAACTCAATTCCACGGATATGCATCAATGCCAACATCGCATGTTGCATCTGTGAACTTTGGCCTCGTCTTGCCTTTCCTTCAATGAAGCCTTATTGTGTCGGCCAATAAGATTTATTCCTTAGACAAATGTCTTTACAATGTAGCTCCACTCTTGCGCTTCATTTGCCCTGTAGGGTTATGACATTCTTGACACTTGACAATCTATAAAATATACCGCTATTATGGCTTCGCAATGCGCCATTACGGCTGAACACTGACTTGGCATGCAACTCTGTAACGCGTCATCATTATGCATCACTTGTAGCACTGTAACAGACCTCCCCCACATAATCCTTTTAACACCCTCGTTGAACGCAACCAAGTATACTCAATATACTTGTTCTTCGCCCTTGTACACTTCTGAGCCACTCTCAGAATTTAGCAAACTTGTTTGACCTTCCTTCTTGCCAAAACTTTATGCTTAGTACCACATGCCACCACTTAGCTTTACTGCTTTTCCATTGATATCATATACTTGAGCCACTTCTCGGTGTCATGCATTACGCTTATGAGGCTACTCAAATCATGCATCAATACCCAAATGCAACTTGGAAATTCCTCTTTCCAACTCCCTGAATTAGACTTGAATTTCACTTGAATCATTTGTGCCTAAGTATACACAAGTAATGATTCCTCTAACTGATCACAATGATCATTACCATAGTCTTATGCCTTCATTCTCCGACTTTAGTTACACCACACAACTTAACATGACTTATACAAGACTTGGCCTTATGCTTCAATCATGTTGTTCCTTCGACAAACATGCCATGCTTTAAGGTATGCACCTTCATCTTCTCGGACTCGCATCATTTGTATGCCAAAGAACCCGCACCTTGGTGTTCTTTGCTTGCACTAACACAACATCTTGATTGAAATGCATGACTTTAGTATAGTCATGACTTAGGACACTCCTAACACCAGGCCGACTCTCTCTAGAGCCCATGCATCCTCTTAACGTGCCTTTGAAACCAGCACTTTAAGCATCATTTGCTCTTTCAAACCGCTACGCTTTAATGTGGCGGAAAAACAACATCATGTTCTTCCTAACTATGAGTCAATCTTAACTTATTTACTTGATGGACTTACATCTTCATTCTTGTTGCGTTACTCCATGCTTTCGCTGCCAAATGCCTTCGCACTTCCACATAACTCTCAACAGCAAACTCGACTATGCCACCAACTCCTATATTTGCTTCTTTCACTTTTAGCATCTTCTATTGTATATTTTGGCTTAATATACTGTGTAGCATCTTCCACGCGAACTAGATTTACTTTGAACGAAAGAGGCAAGATCTTTCACTTCAAATGCCCTCATTCACTACTACCTTACATAGAGAGACTTCATTCCAACACCAAGGTCCACTCGACCCAAACTGAAAGTATACTCAAACTTGAGCAAATACTTGTGCCAACTGATTGCAACTTGTAAGACCTAATAAGCCTTGGAATACTGACTTCAACTTCGCTTCTAAGCAACAAAGGAGGCGAGACAACACCTACTGTCCCTAATGTAGCAATTCACTTTGCCACATGCACTCTTCCAATAGATGCTATCATGTTTCTTTAGCTTTCATGAAGATTTCTTCAATAATGGCCCCCTGCCATTCTTTATGCATCACCACTACTTTGTAGTCCTTCTCCATGTATATACAATTGGCCTAACTTGCATTTCTTTACGCATTATGCATTCTGGCCATGCCCAAAATCCCATTTGGCGCATGCTACTGCTGTATACATGCTATGTTAATTAGAACCCAAATCTTGACACAAATTTGTGCACCTTTGCACACCTGGAACGAACTTAACTTGGTGATTTTGAGAATCACCATAGATCTCTGTAGGACCAGAATATCGCTACAACGTTATTCATGCGATATTAACAACGTTTCTGCGAGCATCACTGCCAATTCTTTAACAACTTTTCACGAGCGTCACAGAACATCCAAAAGAAACTGACGATGGAAGAAATAAAAGAAGAATGTGTTGATCCTGTGATGGTCATCATTCTTGCGATAAAGAATATTGTAGCGATCGCGATGAGATCGCAGAATAGATCCGAAATAGGAGGAAAACTTAGCTGTCATCCATTATGTAAATCCCTATATAAAGGGCTCGATAGATCCAGAAAAGGATGATGTATTTTTGAGAGTTGAAAGAGTCTTCAGGAGAGAGAAACTTCAAGAGAATATTTGTAATATTGATTTCTTCCAATTCTGTAAACATTTCTGAGATTTGAATGGTAAAGTGTCGTTTAAATATTTGAAGTTTAATTGATTTCTAATAGATTTCTATAGAATCTTAACAAGGGTGTAGTGTGGGAATAACGTTTAATGGGCATTGATCATCAGTAAATAATTTAAGAGAAAGTTCAGATTTAGAATCCTGATCTGGAATTAAAGACAAGTTAAAACCTTTTTGAGTTTCTCGCGCATCTCATTAAAGGCCTTCAAGTTTTTAGTACCAGCAGCAACCATTTTTGAGTATGGGAATGAAAGAAAAGGTTGAAAAGAAGAAAAAAATCACAGCAGTAACAGAAGCGCAATTCGCGGAAGAACAGTAAAATTTACAGAAAGAGAACGGAGAGAAAGAAGAAGAAAGTAAAAGAGAAAAAGGAATGGAATGAGAAGAGTATTTATAGAAGAAGAAATTCCTCGAAGAAGATGAGGGAAATTAATGCAAAGAAAAGACGTGGGTGGTCAGATCGCAACGGTTAGAGGAGACGTGTCAAAAATTTATTGGAAGAAAGAATTCGTGAAAACAGCTGGCGAAGGACATAGAAACGTGTCAAAACGGGGAAGTCTGAAAAGATAAGCAGATATGGAATTTTAAATTCTCATGTTATTCTCTTCTTCGCAGAAAAGACATGAGAAGAGGCAATATGTAGGTTCAGAATATCGCTACAACGTTATTCCTGCAATATTAACAACGTTTCTGCGAGCGTCACTGCCAATTCTTTAACAACTTTTCACGAGCGTCACAAAACATCCAAAAGAAACTGATGATGGAAGAAATAAAATAAGAATGTGTTGATCCTGCGATGGTCATCATTTTTGAGATAAAGAATATTGTAGCGACCGCGATGAGATCGCAGAATAGATCCGAAATAGGAGGAAAACTTAGCTGTCATCCATTATGTAAATCCCTATATAAAGGGCTCGATAGATCCAGAAAAGGATGATGTATTTTTGAGATTTGAAAGAGTCTTGAGGAGAGAGAAACTTCAAGAGAATATTTGTAATCTTGATTTCTTCCAATTCTGTAAACATTTCTGAGATTTGAATGGTAAAGTGTCGTTTAAATATTTGAAGTTTAATTGATTTCTAATAGATTTCTATAGAATCTTAACAAGGGTATAGTGTGGGAATTCCTGCAACTACATTTTGGCGCACGAAACATGGAGAATCAAGCTAAGAAATCTCTAATTACAACTTAAAAATTTGAAGAAATTGTTAGAATTGAAGAAATGGCTAGAAGAAGAAGAAACACATCAGAACCACCAATAACTGTGAGGAGAAGTAAAAGACTTGCAGGTGAAGGAACAGGTGAATTAGAAGAATCTTTAAGGATAAGAGCAGGAAGAAATAGAACAAGAAATGAAGCAGAAAGTTCAATTCAACAGCCGAATCAACAAGCACAAACGCAAGATAGGGATTGGATTATGATAGAGTGAGTGTGCATACTTGGAGGTCAGATTCGATAGAAGAAACAGAAAATCGACAATTGAGAAATGAAGAAGAAAGAGAAAGTAATCAAGAAATGATTGGAGGATTAATTCATGAAGAACGTGAAATAGTAGATGATTTGAGACAAAGAATACAGGAAGAAAGAAGATTAGAGGCAGAAGAGCGTGCGAATTTAACAAGACAAAATCATGAGCTAAGAATGGAGAATTTGAGGTTACAAAGAAGGAGATCAAGAAGTACTGTTAGATCAAATTCAAGATCATTCAGAGAAGAACCAAGGCAAAATTTCCCTATAAGAAATGTTAGAGAAAATACTAGAGGAGAAATACAAAATAGAGAAGAAGAGATAATTGGTGATCGCTATAATTCGCGTGACAATAGAAATCAAGAGGGAAGAAACAAGCAAATTGAAGAAGAAAATCCAGAAGAAGGTAGGAGGATATTACATGGGCGAGAGAATCAAAGAAATCAAAGAATGATTGAAGAAGAAATTGAGAATCATTACGCTGAACAAGCACGTCTAGCCCGCGAGAGGGAAAGATTAAGGGCAGAAGTAGAAGAACATGAATTTCGAGAAGCAGTGCGACAAAATAATCATGAAAATCGAGAAAGGAGACGTACGCAAAATCGCTACAATGGTAATATTCAAGAGGAGTATGATAGGATACATAGGAGAATAGAGAGACAAAGAAGAGAAATGAGAAGAAATTAAGAAATTCGCAGAGAAGAAGATAGGCAGTTACGATATCAAGAGTAAGATGAAAGAGAAAATCGCAGAGAAAGACGAGATGATGATGAAGAAGAAGATACAAAAAATCTCGCAAGACAAGAAAGGGAAGAACGCAGAAGAAGGGAAACAACATTAAAGAGGCCAATGGAACAAAACTCAGCTGAGAATGAGCAAATATTAAGAGAATTAGCAGAAATGCGAGGAATGATAAACAATAGAAGAGAAGGAGGTAGAAGGCAACTTGATGAATCCATTGAAGAAGCTGCGAGGACTCCATTTACTCAAGAAGTACAGTTAAGAGGGATACCTCCAAAATGCAATTTACCAGCATCAACCAGCATTTTTGATGGAACTACCTGTGATGTTCAACACGTCAAAGCTTATGTTAGGTGTATGCTACAGTGGAAAAATCATGATGCTGTGTTATGCAAATATTTTGCATCTAGCTTAACTGGTGAGGCGCTGAAATGGTTCGAGGGATTACCAAAAAAATACCATAACTTCTTTTGATCATTTACAAGCTACATTCTTAAGAGCGTATATTAGAAACAATTCATCGCGGCTGGGTATTGAAGATGTGTTTGGGTTAAAACAGAGGGTTGACGAGAGTCTGAAACATTTAACCATAAGATGGAAGACAATGTGCAGTGAGATTGCAGGAAGAGTTGACGAGAGATATCTTATCTTGTATTTTATCAATGTAATGTTCGCGACCAATCTACTGTACATATAAATTTTCGGATTCAAGAATACAATCACTATGACTGAACTGCGAGAGCTATAGGAAGAATACATTGCCTTTGAGGATAAACAAAATGAGATGGAATCATATCCAATCGCGAACACCAATTCTGAAGCAACAAATGGGAGTTTACTTCCTAAAATGATAAACAATGTAGCGAGCAGCTCGCAAGTGCAGTAAGAAAAAGTAGAAGCTGACAACCAGCAAAAATTGGTAGCTATGGGTAGTAGAGATCAAGAAGAATATGAAAGGGAGAAGAATTACTACAATCGCGGTGGAAATAATAAGATTCAAAGGCTTGATCAGCCGCAAGAAACTTATGGCGGACAGAGGCAAAAAAAATTCAGAAATCAAGGGAATCAGAAGATCATATGGGAAGAAATTAAGATGCCTCCTCTCAATGCTAGTATATAAAAAATTTGGGAAGCTATCATTTTAATGGAAAATATACCATCTCCATGGAACATGGGTAAAGAACCACATCCTAACAATCGCAGTCAAGAATTTTGTCCTTACCATCACTTTCATGGTCATACAGTAAATGACTGTAGAAATGTAAAGAGAATAATTTTAAAGATGATTGAACATGGAAAACTAAATCACTTTTTAGTAGGACATCCACAATATCAGCGATTGCCTCCAGCACCAGAAATTCGCAGAGTAAATACTGTAAAGGGAGCCGTATCATTCGTAATAGAAGTTGGGGCTAAAGCAAAGAATTAGTTTTGTAATTCCATTGTACATTCACACAGAACCATAAAAGATTTCCATGCCAATGTTCTAAGCAGAGTCTTCGCGAGAGACACAGATGGAAGAGAAATAATGAATATCGCGAGAGTCTCGCCATTAGAAGAATGGCAAAAACAAACTATATCTTTCAGTGCACAAGAGGTACCAGAACCAGGCGAGAAGCATGATAACCCATTGGTAGTAAGACTAGAGATAAACCCAAAGAAAATGGAGGAAGAAGATGAAGAAAATGGTGATGAAAATGAAGATTCTTGGGCTATCATAGAGTTCTAATAGACACAGGCAGCTATGTTGACATACTATTTTATCATACCTATAAAAAAATGGGTGAAAGAGACGAAGATCTAATTCCCTCAACATATAAAATCTATGGTTTTAATGGTACTTCCAATAAACCAAAAGGGGAAATTGAGATGCGGATTCCCTTGAAAGGAATAACTTCCAAGATCATGTTCTGTGTTGTTGATATTGAATCGCCTTACAATGCTATGATTGGTCGACCTTGGCTACACGGAATATTAGGTGTAGCATCTACTTTCCACCAATGTATTAAATTTCCTCATCCTAATGGTGTTGGAGTAATTAAAGGAGATTGGGGAGAAAGCAATAAATGTTACGAAATCGATATGAAGTCTTGCGAGGAAAGAGCTGAAAAGAATAGCAACTGGAAGTACAAATTCAAACAGCAACAGAAATGTGAAAGGCTAATGATTGATACAATAGAGCGGAAAGAAGATGTGAAAGTTGATGGCGAGCGTCTCGTAGAAAAAGAAACAACAATAAAACGTAGCAGAAAAGAAGAATCAGAAAATAGTAAGTAGAGAGGTAAAATGATGAACTTTAGAGAACTCTATGAATGATTTGTTTGAAGACTATGTAATTGAATAGAATATTCTGCTTGAAAGAATCGCAAGATTTTCAAAGTTATGAAATTTTGTCAGAGTTACAATACTTACGAGAAGCGCGAATAAAATTTCGCAGAGATTAAAGAATGGGACAAACCTTTATGGCGTGCACCCTAGTTCACGAATAAAATTTTACAAGAGGCAAATGTAAGACCTAATAGCGCGTCATATGAGGGGGTATCTCTTGACATGATTTAGGGGTAAGGTTATACCGCTGCTGGATCCTGAGTCATGCAGATGTTGGGTTAAAGAAAACCTATCCGGGAGAGAGATCTTGGATTTCCAACTATATATGGTTATACCCTGGTTGGACGACCGAGAATCTCTTCCAAGAAGTGCAAAGTATGACCAAGGCTCCGAGGTACACGGTTGAGCCAAGGGTGCCAAGGGAGTACGAAACTCCCTTGCCATTCTTGGTAAGTCTTGGCTATGATGCACTTATCCTGAAGAAAACCCCACTTAGGGTGCAGTCTTGTAACTATAAGCCATATAGGCATAAAGGACAAGAGGCTGCGAAAACAGTTGGTTGTTGGTAAATCTGGATGGGAGGAGCTAGTCTTGTATGGCCGATGTTCCCTCCTTGAAGGGGAAACCAGGGGGAAGATAAGGGTGGCACCCTCCATTAGGAAGATGATAAGTGTCTTAAGACGGAAATGTCATGGGTATTTATGATCGCAAGAACATTTAGGCATATCATATTGTCGCGTGACATAAATGATACAGAGGCAACAAGCCTAAAGAGAAAATTTAAGATGAGATCAATGGGTTTTTACATGAAAGTGTAAAGACGTCCTGCGATTTCATCGCAAGACGATAATGTCATGAGGCTTTGATCCCACGAGGGAGATTAGACTTGTCATATTGTCGCAATACAATCAAAAGAATACAGATAAGGCAAGATCAATGGGTCAATACATGCAAATGTAAAGACGTCCTGCGATTTTGTCGCAGAAAGAAAGGGCGTGGAAAATTAAGAAGGAATAATAAGACCACAAGATTACTGCAATAATACTCGCAGATATTTTGAGAATTGCGATTTCACGTAGTTATTGTTGGCGATAAGATCGCAAATATTAAGGCAAATTTTATTTACCACTAATATCTAATCTTTAATCAATTTTTCATATTGCAGATGAATAATAGAGGCAAGTATGGGAATGCATGAGAATGATGAAATTATTATTCATCTATCATATAAAAAATTGCATAGATAAGTGCACATAGATAATTAAAGGATAATAATTATATTGATTGATTGACTTGCAGAAAAAAGAACAGTTTTCTAATCCGTACAGGTAGAAGCAAAATAAATTCACAAAATTGGAGAAACTCATAGCAATGTTACAGAAAGAGGAAAATAAGTGTACAAAAAAGATAGAAGGAAAAAGAGGAACTAGCTGGATCCATCGCCATCCTCTTGATCAGACTTCTCTTCATCGCCAGATTTCTCACTTTCATCATTATCATCATTATCTTCACTCTTATCAGATTTTTCTCCTCCACCAGATTTCTCCCCTTCATCATTATCATTATCATTTTCATCCTAGTCGGAATCTTCAGCTTCGCTATCAGAGATGTTAAGATTTGCGATTATTGCGGGGATTTCCTTTGCAAGATCAGGATATATAAAAGGAGAAATTCCATGATCATTGCAGACCAACTCAACGGAATCATTACGAACAACAATGAGAGATCTATTGAAATTCGCGGTGGTAATGTTAAACTGCTCTTTCAATCGTGAATATTTATTATTGCGAGAAGCAAGAGTATTCGCGAGCTGATTCTTCTCGTTTTCAAGTTCCCCAATTCTTTCAAGATATCTTTTTTCAGCTCCTGCGAGAATATATTGTAGGACCAGAATATCGACACAATTATATTCATCAGAGATTAACAAAATTTTTGCGAGCATCACCGCAAACTCTTCAACAACATTTCGCGAGCGTCACAAAGTAGTTTAAAGAATGACGTAATAAACAACGACAGCCTAAAACATGAGAAAGATGTGAAGATTTTGTAGTTAGAGAGAATGCTCGCGAGCACAAGGAGGGAGCTCGCGAGAGCAAGGCAGAAAATGAAGATTTTGTGGTTATAGAAGAGTCTCGTGAGCATGATAGTAGATCTCGCGAGCACAATAGCAGATCTCGTGAGCACAATAGCAGATCTCGCGAGCACGATAGCAGATCTCGCGAGCTGATAGCAGATCTCGTGAGGAGCATAGCAGAGCCTGCAAGGAGCATAGAAAAAATCCTAAAAAATGAGTTGAATATGAGATGTCACTCACCATGAAGATACCTATATAAAGAGAAGAGCAGGAAAGAGAAAGGGGGAGATAATTTTAGAGGAGAGAGATATTTTGCAGAGAGATTTGAGGAGAGAGAATGTATTTTTCTTTATCATCTTCTTCCTCAGAACTAGATTTAGAATTCCATTAATGGAGATTATCAATGTAAATCAAATGTAAATTTAAACAATCATAGTGAAGAATCATGGATGTAGATCAAATTGATCGAACCATGTAAAAAATCTTAGTGTCCTTTTATAATTTTAGCAAATTTACTACCAATTTTATATGTAGATATAGAAATTAATATCAAGATATGATAAGGGGTGTGTTGTAGGAAAACCTGCAACTACATTTGGCGCTAGAAACACTACCTGCTTGTTGGATTGAAGAAGATCAAGAGAAATTAACAATCGTTAATGATGAATTCAATTGGATTTATGAGATATAGGGGAAAATATAGAAATTTTGGGAAAAGAATGATGAAGAACAACCAACACAATTTAAAGAGAAATGTTTACAGAGAAAAAGAAGCAGAAATATTGGGAAGCAGGATCAGATTCGAAGAAATCTTTATAGGAATGACATGAAATGAATCGGCATCAATTAATTCTTTAAACATGACAAATTCTTTCTTATCTCTTTAATTATATGTTAATAATCTGGATTGGGAAGATTTTGAATTTTTTAACTATCAGACTTTGTTTTTCACAAAAATTGTTGTTTAGTTGATATTTTGAATTCAAAAGAGTTTTGATCATAAATTTACATCCATAAACCTTGAATTTAATCATAATTTTGATCGTATAAACAACTAATGAGAACATTATTTTTGTGATTGAAGTCAAAGATGAAGTAATCAAAAGATCCAGTGAAATTTCTCTTTTGCGATAAGATGCATCCACCGACTTATCAACATACAACGTCAGGGAATAAATGGATTAAACCAACACCAACATTTTAACAAGAAAATTTAGATTACAACGGAGGAGAAAGCACAAAGGACAAAGACAGCATAGTGGATAAAGGAAGAAGACTAATGATTTATTCACCAAGTACTTCATCAACAATCGCGAAGAAATCAAAAGAAGTTAAACCAACAAATAATTCTACAGGACAAAATATCTTCTCTTTTCTAATTTCATATTTAAAAAAAATAATAATAAAAAAAAAAAAAATCGTACTTTCTAGGTTATGCGATTTCCAAAATAGAACAAAATTGATGATTATCATTGTTTTCAATTTTTTGAAGTTGATATAAAAACTTGTATTACCGATGGTGATTGCTCGCAGGGAATGAACTCTCGCAATAAAGAAAGATAAAATAGCATGGCTATAAAAGAGAATATAAAGGGCCAAAGAGAAAGCTTATACAAAGGACAACTAAAAAGAATAAATCACGAGAATCTCGCAACTCTTTCACAAGTTGAAGACAGTACAGTTGGTCAAACCAGAAGCATACACGTTTAAGGTCGCAGGGTTAATCCTTCCTAACTGTGATATTTTCGCATATTTTTGATTATTTTCTCAAGGACAAATAAAAGAATAAGAAATAAGTGTTATGCGAGGATGTCACAAAGAAATACTATAACATATGGTTCAGGGTTCAAAGAACAAACAAGAGGTCACGGGTTCAAATTCTCAAAGACACATATTTTTCATTTTCTTCTCATTTTCATTGGCGAATAAAAGCATAAGGAAAAAAGTTATGCGTTTAACTTCGCAGAGAGGTTCTTGAACAGTTGGTCCAGAGAACAGTATGTGAGTTTGTGGTCACAGGTTTGAATTTTCCTGCGAGCATAATTTTCTTCTTTTTACAGAGGGTGAGAAAATGAATAATATCACATCATTGTTTCATTATTTCGCAAGCAAGAGGCAGCACAATTGGTGATCTACGAAGTTAATGAGTTCATGGTCGCGGGATCAATTCTTTCTCCTCGCAAGTTTATTTTTATTCAGCGAGATTTGCAAGTAAGCCTTTGATTATTTCGCAGATAGATCTCGCAAGCAAGAGAACTAGCACAGTTGGTTGGGAAGCTTGAATGCAAACAGCAGGTCACGGGATCAATTCTTGCTCCTCGCAAGTTTATTTTTATTCAGCGAGATTTGCAAGTTAGCCTTTGATTATTTCGCATATAAATCTCACAAGCAAGAGAACTAGCACAGTTGGTTGGGAGGCATGAATGCAAGCAGCAGATTGCGGGATCGAGTCTCACTGCAACAATATTTTTTCACGATTTTTCTAAAGTTTCCTGACGAGAGGATAATAATAGTAAGATGACGATAGTATAACTTTCTATCGCAAACAGAAGCTAGCACAAATAGTCAATAGCGAAATTAAGAAGTTCAGTATCGCAGGTTCGAGTCCCTCGCCAAGAATACTTTTTCTTTTACTCATTTTTGAACTTCAAGGAGCGAAGAAATGGAGTAATATATCAGAACTAGGCCTCTCTTTCGCAAGCAACAAGTAGCCCAAACGGTTAGAGAAGGAGTATGCAAGCTATAAGACTAGGGTTCGAATCTCCCTCCTCGCAAATAATTTTTTGCAAGGCAAAGAAAAGAGTTGATGATTATCTCGCCAAGAATGAAGAAAGTTGACGAGAATTTCGCAAGTTAATTTCGCAAGAGAGGGTTAGAACAATTGGTATGGTGCAAGCATATGCAAGGGGAAGATCAAGGGTTCAAGTATCATTTTTCCCATATACTTCTTTTAGTTGCTGCGATAATTACAATTCTATTTGAGAGATTTATACATTTCAAGGATGCCAATTTTGCAAGCAAACCAAATATTTCACGAGAGACGGCAGAAACATGACCTCACATAAAAGCTAAGTACCACTTCCTTTAATATTTTATTCACTGAAAATAAATTTTTAAATATTTTTCACAAAAAGCGATACTATCTCAATATTTCAAAGAATATTTCTAAGATTTTTCATATTTCAAAAAATTTGATTTAATCCAAAAGCGATATAATCGCAAGATTTCTAAAATTTCTAAGATTTCAAAACATTTCAAAGATTTTTTATTTGATTGACAAGAGCGATACATTCGCAAAAATTAAAAGATTTCAAAATTTTCAAAGATTATAGAAAATGAAATTATTGCCAAGATTTCTAAGATTTCAAATTTTTTTCCAAAAAACGCGATACAATCGCAAGATTTCTTTAGAATATTTCTTTTACAGAAAGAGATTCTTGATTTACCAATGCGACACAATCGCAAGATTTCAAAGAATATTTCTAAGATTTCAAAAGATTTTGAAGAATATTTACTTCAAATATGATTATGAGAATGAAAGAAGAACTCACAGAAATGAGCAAAACAAATTTTTATCAGAGCTGCGAGTGTAATCGCGAGATTATTCAAGATTATATAAAGAAATGAAAGAATGAAGAAACGCGAGAATTTCGCGAGAAACGCGAATAAAATTTCGCAGAGACATAAGAATGGGAAGAACCTTTATGGCGTGCACCCTAGTTCGCGAATAAAATTTCGTAAGAGGCAAATGTAAGACCTAATAGCGCGTCATATGAGGGGGTATCTCTTGACATGATTCAGCGATAAGGTTATACCGCTGCTGGAACCTGAGTCATGCAGATGTTTGGGTTAAAGAAAACCTATCCGGGAGAGAGATCTTGGATTTCCAACTATATATGGTTATACCCTGGTTGGACGACCGAGAATCTCTTCCAAGAAGTGCAAAGTATGACCAAGGCGCCGAGGTACACGGTTGAGACAAGGGTGCCAAGGGCGTACGAAACTCCCTTGCCATTCTTGGTAAGTCTTGGCTATGATGCACTTGGCCTGAAGAAAACCCCACTTAGGGTGCAGTCTTGTAACTATAAGCCATATAGGCATAAAGGACAAGAGGCTGCAAAAACAACTGGTTGTTGGCAAATCTGGATGGGAGGAGCTAGTCTTGTATGCCCGATGTGACCTCCTTGAAGGGGCAACCATGGGGAAGATAAGGGCGGCACCCTCCATTAGGGAGCTGATAAGTGTCTTAAGACGGCAATGTCATGGGGATTTATGATCGCAAGAACATTTAGGCCTGTCATTTTGTCGCGTGACGTAAATTTTACAGAGGCAACAAGCCAAAAGAGAAATGTTAAGATGAGATCAATGGGTTTTTACATGAAAGTGTAAAGACGTCCTGCGATTTCATCGCAAGACGGCAATGTCATGGGACTTTATTCTCGCGAGGGGATTTAGACATGTCATATTGTCGCAGAAAATTAAATGAAAAATGGATAAGGCAAGATCAATGGGTCAATACATGAAAATGTAAAGACGTCCTGCGATTTTGTTGCAAAGAGAAAAATTGGCAAAATAAGACCTTTAATTAGGAAGGCGAAATAAGACCAATAGAATAATTTCAAACTTAATTGTTTTCTTTTAAGAATGCAGGAAAGATTTGTTCATCGCAAGAGAGATAACAAGTACTATTTAGATTCTCTCAGAAATACTATTCAGAATCTCTCAGAAGTATTGTTCAGAATTTCTCAGAAATATTATTCAAAGTCTCTCAAGAGGATTGTCTACAATTTCGCAGCACTATTCATCGCGGAACTATTCAGTACTATTCATCGCAGCACTATTAATCGCGAACTATTCATAATTTCGTAGAAACATTCAGAAATTTGCAAACTCGTTCAGCATCTCGCAGACTATTTCATAAATTCACAGGAGAAGTCATTATTTCGCAGAATGAGGCAGAGGCAATTCGTTCATTTAACATTTTCTCAAGGATTCTTCCTTCATAGATAAAGAACAGAGGCAACTATGGATTACCAAGAAAACATTTTATGTTCTTTATCTTCTCGGCAAGAATCATTTCCAAAATGGAGAGGGATTTTCACCAGAAATGAAGTAATAATTTCGCATGAACAGAGGCAATTTATGATTTTCATTCAAGGACGGATACTTCTTATATTTTTAGGATTGAGTACTTCTTATATTTCTTCAAGGATACTTCATACTTCGAATATTTCAAGAGTTAATACTTCTTATTTACTTAGCAAAGATATGGAACTTCACAAAAGAATAGAGGCAAGTACGTACTTTTCAAGTCTAGTATTCTTTCGCTCGTTCCTTCATCAACAAAGATCAAAGACTACTACAACAACAGATTTTTTCTTAAAGATTACTTTTCAAGCAATATTCAAGAAAAAAGAGGCAAGATGTAGGACCAGAATATCGCCACAATTATATTCATCAGAGATTAACAACATTTTTGCGAGCGTCACCGCAAACTCTTCAACAACATTTCGCGAGCGTCACAAAGTAGTTTAAAGAATGATGTAATAAACAACGACAGCCTAAAACATGAGAAAGATGTGAAGATTTTGTAGTTAGAGAGAATACTTGCGAGCACAAGGTGGGAGATCGTGAGAGCAAGGAAGGAAATGAAGATTTTGTGGTTATAGAAGAGTCTCGCGATCATGATAGTAGATCTCGCGAGCACAATAGCAGATCTCGCGAGCACGATAGAAGATCTCGCGATCTGATAGCAGATCTCGCGAGCTGATAGCAGATCTCGCGAGGAGCATAGCAGAGCCTGCAAGGAACATAGAAAAAATCCTAAAAAATGAGTTGAATATGAGCTGTCACTCACCATGAAGATACCTATATAAAGAGAAGAGCATGAGAGAGAAAGGGGGAGATAATTTTAGAGGAGAGATATATTTTGCAGAGATATTTGAGGAGAGAGAATGTATTTTTCTTTATCATCTTCTTCCTCAGAACTAGATTTAGAACTCCATTAATGGAGATTATCAATGTAAATCAAATGTAAATTTAAACAATCATAGTGAAGAATCATGGATGTAGATCAAATTGATCGAACCATGCAAAAAATCTTAGTGTCCTTTTATAATTTTAGCAAATTTACTACCAATTTTATATGTAGATCTAGAAATTAATATCAAGATATGATAAGGGGTGTGTTGTAGGAAAACCTACAACTACATATATGACAACAAGTTAGAAATTCTATAAAGAAGAGTAATAAAAACAAGAAAATAGCGAGAAGAAGAACAACAAATAACCTTCTCTTTCAGAAATCATATCTCTAATTAAGGACGCTTGTTCGACTTGAAGGCTAAGATTTACACCTAAGTCATTCCTGGCATTGTCAAGAACCTTCGCAGCCCAAGCAAACTCATCATCACTATTAATAAGGAGACGAGATCGAACTTGAATCTCCCTCGCAAGAAGATCTTCATTCTCGCGGATAAGTTTATCTCTGTCCATTTGAACGTCAAGGAGAGTTTTATGAAAGTCTGCTAGGGTCTTGGATCCCTTCTTGATAGCAAGATATTTCTCGTCAATAAGATCGCTATTTTTCTGTCTTAATCTATCTATTTCTTTCTTTGAGTCAAGATAAAAGCGCTTATATTTATCAGTCAAACCTAAATTGAATCTGTGTTCAATTTTTAAGAGATTAAGCTTGGATCTAAGTTCATCTATGGAAAGGGATTTAATCTTATCATCTGAGAAATTACTTAAAGAATTATTAAGACAGGCAAGAAGAGTATGATCATCTACAGGATCAGGGAAAGATTGAAAGAGTATAGTCTCGTCAGAAAGACCATAAATATCTGCAAGTTAAAAGTGGTCGCTTAAATAAGCTGCGATAGAGTAAAAAGAATTAAGAGAGAAAGGAAATCAGTCATACCATATAGTTGTTGGTTAGCTCTATCAAGATCAGATATCTTTTGCTTATCAACTGAAGCTTCAGTCTCCAGCTGTTTATTCTTCTTGCGAATCTCAATAACTTCAGATTCTAATTTTTCTTTATCCTGGCAAAGTTTAGCAGCTTTCTCTTCAGAGTTGGCACGTCTTTTATCTAAATCAGAAGCAACATCAAAAGAAGCTCTTCCAACCTGCGAAAGAAAAATATAAATTAAGATCTAGCGATAGAAAAAATATATATAAACAAATTAAAGAAATGAAAACATACCAAGGCACCAAGAGAATTTAAGAGACTAGGAGTCAGCGATAATGAGACTCCTTGGAGAGAATCATTGTCCACCAGAATAGGGGCATCGCAAACTTTGGCAAGAGCTTGGGATGTCTTGTTAATATTTTCATCCTCGTCGTTACAAGTTATACTGTGGGAAATATCGCTAAAAATTCTGGATAAATGAGTCATTGAAGAATCATAAGATGAAGAATTTTTTATTGAAGGAAAGCCGCTAACATTAAAATCCTCGTCATTATTATCCTTATTAAGATCAACATTTGGATTTTCTGGAATTAGTTGAGGAACTGAAGAAGAAGAAGGTTGAATTTTCCTTTTCTTTGATGGAGGATCGCTAGATTCTTCATTACGAGGGGCAGAAGGCTTTCCCTTGGGAGGAGCAGTAGATTTCTCCTTTGAAGATTTCCCAAATTTCTTATCTTTTAAAGATTTCTCTTTGGTTTTTGCAGGTATTAATGGTTCTAACTCTTCGATTACCTGCAAGCACAGATGAAGATAAGAAATAGGGGCAACAATATATTGTTAAAATTTATGAATAGATATTTCTTACTTCATCCGTGAAAGATTTCAGAGCCAAGAAAGTGCTGGGTTTCCTAAGAGCTTGATAGCTGAGTTTCATTCTATCAATCTGAGAAAAAATCAAAATAGTTAGCGAGAATATAAAGAAGACAGTAAATGATAATAATGTAAAAAGTTGAGAGAATATACTTCTTTAGATCTCCCAGGCCAATTAAAGACCCAAGGTTGATATTCTGCAAGATTCGCGAGAAGTTCGCGAGAAATATAAGGACCTTCGAGACACAACGGAAAGATAAACCACTTGTCATCGCTAGAATGGCGAGAGCCATGATTATTTTTTGTGTGAAAATCAATATCTAGCATGAGAGATTCATCGACAGTGAGTTTCTTCAGGCGAACACCCCAGCAGGTGCTATCCCTCTTCATAGGGAGTATCTTGTAATTTTTGAAAAAGTTTTCTACAGTATAATCTGCAGAGTTAATTGGAATATGTTTGTAAAGAGGATTTTGAGCATCTTTAGAATAACGTGATCCTTTGCCAGCACCACGAGAAGTATATTCAAGTAGCAACCTAATGCAATCTCCACCTAGTTGATATATTGCTCGCGAGAACCTCTCGTCAGATATTATTTGGTAGAATAATGGAAGTTCTGGGTCATAGAGAGGAATGGGAAGACCAACTTCAAGTTGTCTTAGCGATACTATGATTTTTTCGCGAGAACATTGATCATCAATAAATAATTTAAGAGAAAGTTCAGATTTAGAATCCTGATCTGGAATTAAAGACAAGTTAAAACCTTTGATTTTGAGTTTCTCGCGCATCTCATTAAAGGCCTTCAAGTTTTTAGTACTAGCAGCAACCATTTTTGAGTATGGGAATGAAAGAAAAGGTTGAAAAGAAGAAAAAAATCACAGCAGTAACAGAAGCGCAATTTGCGGAAGAACATTAAAATTTGCAGAAAGAGAACGGAGAGAAAAAAGAAGAAAGTAAAAGAGAAAAAGGAATGAAATGAGAAGAGTATTTATAGAAGAAGAAATTCCTTGAAGAAGATGAGGGAAATTAATGCAAAGAAAAGACGTGGGTGGTCAGATCGCAACGGTTAGAGGAGACGTGTCAAAAATTTATTGGAAGAAAGAATTCGTGAAAACAGCTGGCGAAGAACATAGAAACGTGTCAAAACGGGGAAGTCTGAAAAGATAAGCAGTTATGGCATTTTAAATTCTCATGATCTTCTCTTCTTCGCAGAAAAGACATGAGAAGAGGCAAGATGTAGGACCAGAATATCGCTACAACGTTATTCCTGCGATATTAACAACGTTTCTGCGAGCGTCACTGCCAATTCTTTAACAACATTTCACGAGTGTCACAGAACATCCAAAAGAAACTGATGATGTAAGAAATAAAAGAAGAATGTGTTGATCCTGTGATGGTCATCATTCTTGAGATAAAGAATATTGTAGCGATCGCGATGAGATCGCAGAATAGATCCGAAATAGGAGGAAAACTTAGCTGTCATCCATTATGTAAATCCCTATATAAAGGGCTAGATAGATCAAGAAAAGGATGATGTATTTTTGAGAGTTGAAAGAGTCTTGAGGAGAGAGAAACTTCAAGAGAATATTTGTAATCTTGATTTCTTCCAATTCTGTAAACATTTCTGAGATTTGAATGGTAAAGTGTCGTTTAAATATTTTAAGTTTAATTGATTTCTAATAGATTTCTATAGAATCTTAACAAGGGTGTAGTGTGGGAATTTCTGCAACTACAAGCTCAGCAAAGTCATATTACTCAATGACTTCCGCGGAAAATTATCTTGGAAAATATTAACAAGGCACAATCCTTGCAAATGAGGCGCCACTGCCTATGTTCCGTGAAGTAAGAATACCACATTCTTCTTCAAACTTGGAACTCATTTTTACTGCCCATGCACATCTGGAAACTCTTGTCTTTCCCCTCCGCCAAAATCAACTTGAGTAGCAACAATTGTTGATTTGCAGTTGACAAGGACATTCACTTGTGGTTATGATAAAATGCAGGTCTTTGAACACCCTTGTCCAAGCATATTGATCCCACTCATAAACCAGGTGCAAGCACACTCCTTGTGCGCATCTAGCATCTACGAAGAACTCTTTGCAAACACAAGACCATGGTGTATCAGTTTTCCCCTAACTTGTGCTTCTGTCTTCAGCCTTTCAATAAGATTTATGCTAGATAAGAATTGTCCATCCAATTCTTCTTTTATGGCATCACAATTGCCACAAAAATGCTGATTCACAATCAGACATTGCATTACCACCAAGGTACATGCATTCGAGAGAGATAGCTATAATCTTTCATCAACTGGTTACGATGAAAACCTCTTTAATCCATCGCATAAACATATTCTTCATCTTCTTTGCCACTGCAAAGGCCAACAACTTCTTTGCATTCAGGAATTTTCGCAAAATTCCCATTACAACGTGTAATGTACTCGCTACTGATAACACTACGAACTTATGCATTCCTAATGCATCATCTCCGAATACTTGTGAGAAACATGGAATTTAAACACCTGACTTGCATCATAGAAGTCAGCATACTCCTTAGTTTTTTCATGCCAACACTTGAAAACCAAGTTTTCAATGATTCTTGCACGTTCGTCTAACACTTTGGGCTGGAATTTTGACACCTTTGTCATAAACTTTCATGGCCTGCTGCTACTTCAAGCTTCAAGTTCATTCCAATTGATCTTTCTACACAAGACCAACTTCTTCTAGTCTTCATACTAGTGAAACCCAAATAATTCTTCACTGAATTCGATAAACAAATGACATTAACTTGAGTAAAAGATAGAAAAATCATCAACTGTGTCCCCAAACCTGGCTCTGATACCAGCTTGTCAAATTCCCATTTAATCGCCTAAAATTTTCATGGGAAATGACCGGTAATACTATGTGGTTCAGTGAATAAACTTCACCCACAAGTACTCATCCTTGCACACTTGCATAAAAGTATGCATCTGCCTTCACTCATAAGGAAATACGCAAAGAAAGTCTTTTATTCTTTCTCTCTAACTCTTCATGCCCCCATAAGCATAAGAGGTTCTTCCATGTACTTCAACAATTCACACACAAGATCAGCAACATAATGAACACAAAGGATACTGCAACAAACCCATTTTATTGCACTAAAGGAAGATTACAAAACTCGTCCATCGCATGGACCAAAAATAGGCCATTCACCCTCTTGGTGAATGCCTAACTCTCTCAAACATGATATTAACTCTCTCATATGTAGCCTACTAATTTTACTACTCCTTAGGACTATTTATACAGTGGTTACAATGTCCAAAACCGTGCACAACACTTGCACACGCATGGAACAACCATGTGTCCCATCAGGTAGTTTCCATAACCGCCAGCTTGCTTTTCCAACTGCCACCTTTTGTGTTGTCAAGCCAACAGATGCCACATCTGTTCTTAGTGGTTATGAACACTTCTACATGGTTATAACTTCTTCTATAACTGTTCTACTTTGTCTCACATCATTGGCATGCTTGATAAGCTCGTAACCAACTCGTAACCGTCACTTGAGCCGTATTGCACCACTTGTTGTGCCATACTGGATTCTGTCTTGCACCAACGTTCATCTCTCTTGTCCCTACTTGTTTATCATTCTAAACTCATGCACGGACAATCCTTATGCTTCAAACATCGAGGCCAGCTCCTTAAGCTCACTCTAGTTACTCATGCGTCATATATGCTTCTCTTCGCCAATTAGCTTGATAATAGCAATGCAACTCTTGCATTACCAACTTGTTTGCACTGTTAGACTTTGGCCATGTCTTGAACTAATGCATAGACTAACTCTTAGTCTTTTGCACTATTAGACTTTGGCCCTGTCTTGAACTAATGCATAGACTAACTCTTAGTCTATTCTTCGCTCTTGTATCATCCTTGAGTTTGGGACAACTCAATTCCACGGATATGCATCAATGCCAACATCGCATGTTGCATCTGTCAACTTTGGCCTCGTTTTTCCTTTCCTTCAATGAAGCCTTATTATGTCGGCCAATAAGCTTTATTCCTTAGCCAAATGTCTTTACAATGTAGCGCCACTCTTGCGCTTCATTGGCCCTGTAGAGTTATGCCATTTTTGACACTTGACGGTCTATATAGTATACTGCTATTATGGCTTCGCAATGCGCCATTACGGCTGAACACTGACTTGGCCTGAAACTCTGTAACGCATCATCATTATGCGTCACTTGTAGTACCATAACACTAGCTGAGGTTAAGGGGAGCTACCATCTGGGTGGTTCTTGAACATTTGGGCGTCTGAATCCTGCCCTAAAACTATAACCTAACCTAAGCCGAGAGAAGTTTATTCTCTCAATCATTTCATCCCTGAAATAAAGAAAATAGGCAGCAGCTGCTGCAATCGTTACTAATACTATACCGAGAAGAGAAATCGAAAGAAATTGGAAAGGATATCAAGAACAAAAGAATTAAGGTTCGAAGTTGTTAAAGCTGGTGAGTTACATGGGTTGGTGGAGCTGTTGAAGGTGATTTAGGGTTTGAGATGATATTGCAAATGGAAATTTGATTGAACTAAAGAAGGAATTGAAGCTGAAATTGAGATGGGAATTCCTCAATTTAGATTTAACAGTGAAGAATTGGAGTTGTTATCGTCGAACGCAGTGGATGGAAGAGATGGAGAAGAAGAACAATTGTGGTCTACTACTGAAGTTAAGATGAAAGAAGAGATGGTTCTGACCGAGAATCTAATATTGCTACGATGGATTGTATGGATGAATCAGATGGTTTTGAGTTGGAAGAGATTTTCGTTGAAGATTGAAGTTATGGAGGTGAGCTGCAGCTGTAATAATTTGGCAATAAGGAATGGGTGATGGATAAAATGGGTCTGTGGCGTTGCTGGAATACCAGAGTTGGAATCTATTGCCGTGACAGTACAATGGGTTAGTGATGCTGATGATGCTGTAGGAATAAAGGTTGTTTGAAGCAGTAATATGTGATGAATGCCTGAATTACATTAGATATATGTGTTAGGTTCTTGACAGGTGAAGAAAGAAAGGCCTGAAATTGGTCGAAAATCAGCCAAAAACATGGGAGGTTCTGCTGAAATTGCTACTTGACTGAGTTAACTTAGTACCGGCCGACCCAATCTAATTATACCAATCAGCCAAGTTAGACAGCTGACTCGGAGTCTGATTTTACTTCCCCTTGACTGTTGACCATTATCTTGTCCGTTAACTTTGACTGTTCAGTTACGGAATATACCTTTACCGGGGAAGGATCTCAGTGACTGGTGGTGACTTTGCTCGTCGGATTCCGGTAGCACCATGATTTCTCCAGCGACCCAATTTGTGCATAATTTTGTGAAGAGTATTCTAGACTCATGGGTGTGAAGACTTGGACTTAAAATTGGATGAAGAATTTGGTTTGAATTTGGAGAAAAGAAGATGGAAGATTTGAGAAAGACTTGGATTTGGAAATGGAGCTATAATGGGAAATGGATTCTATTCCCAAGAGGATTGCTAGCAAATTGAAGCCTATAAATAGAGAAGTTCTCTACTTTTCTATATACACTTTTACACCTCTACACACACAACACCTCTATTTCTTAATTCTTTGTGTGAACTCTTTAGCATGAGTAGCTAATTTTCTTATTGATTGAGGATGAATTCCTAGTTCTTAACATGTTTTGAGTTTTGTTTTAAATCTACTTTGAATTTTCACATGATTATCGTTTGTTTTTACTAATATGAGTGTTTATGATTGATTGATTGATAGATTGTTTAGAGTGCACGCTAAATTGATTTGTTAATTTGATATAAAGCTAGTGAAAGTTAGGGGATAAGTAATCGTTTCTTGACTATTTACATAAGTAGAAAACACGAGACCTTGCAGAGGGATTCCGTGGAGAAATTGTGTGTGAAAAAAATGCTAGAAAGTGAACCGAGCAAACCGAGTCTAACTACTAGTATTAAACCTAAATTCATAAATCTTAATGCGTTCGGGGAATTACATCTTGTAAGCGAACCTCAAGGTGGTTCTTTTGAATAGAATTCGATAACTAAGCGGACATGTTATTCAGTGAAACGAGGAATTTTTGGGTTAGCTAAGTGAACATGTTATCCTACGGTTGGTGATAATTTGTGACTAATAAGAAGTGGAAAAGAACATAACTTGAATCATTGTTTTGCAAAGAATAAGGATTTCTTGATCTTGTCTCTCTTATTGATTTCAGCTTTATCTTTTTAATTGCTTTGTTTATTTATTTTGCTTTATAAAATCTAAAACCAAAACCCCCCTTTTGTGACATTTTAAGACAACTAAAACCTCTTGCTCCTCGTGGGAACGAACTTGACTACACTATATTACTTGTTAATTAGGTGGAAAAATATAAATTAATTTGTTGTAGTTACAACACGCATCAATCAGGAGGATTTTACTGCCAATTTTTTAACGGCATAGCCGAAAAGGTTCGATATGACCTGTAAGTATCACTTTTGAGTCACGTCAACCCAAGAGGGAGATGACAAGGAATACTTTTAACATCCGGCGCAAGCACTTCAGCAGGATGTGCGTTTATAGATGAAGGGGCTCGCGTTGCTCTTGAACGCCTATTAGAAGGGAATCAACAATCCAATTTCACCACACGTAAAGATCAGGAATGACTTCCCCAAAATCAAGGCAAAGGAAATTAGTAACCCTCTTGAATTCACAGAGACCCTCTTCCCGTCAGGAGATGCATGATTTCTGGGGACTTCGCCCACAAAATTGTGCAGTCTATGATGAAACAATTATGTGAGATTCTATATTTCTCCAAGGCGTAGCGTCAAGACATATTTTCATCCCTCAACCGCATTTCATTAGGAAAGCATCCTTTTCCAGCCAGGGAAGCCGTTCCCAAACCTCAACCTCTCTTGGAAAGCACGATCGATAGATGGAACTAGGGACTCCTAACCACTGTTCACTTGAGAGATGTCGAGTTTTTACAGAACCATGAGTGACGCAGTCTCCGGCTTCAACATTGTAACCGTCAAGGCGCCATTTTGACATTCCCTCCATAAGTGGCTCCTCTTCAATATTCTATGGAAGTGGCTCCGCTTCAACGTTCGCTTCATCATTATATCCATAAACTGCTCCAGGATCCGAAACAACATTTGGGTCCTTAAGTTTCAACGTCCTCTCCAAGAGACAAAGCCGCTTCAACATTACTCCTTCCTACAAAGGGTCGTGCCACCACACTCCCCATGTCAATAATCATGATCGCAGCCAACCAATCTTCGTAGTCATGGCCACCTTTTGATTCATCCCTCCAAAAACTCGTGACCATGGACAGTTTGCTCGCTTATGCATCCAGCCAATCATTTTACTTCCACGGATGCCCATACAATTTTAGCCAACTTACTTTGTTCCCGCAATAATGTAGTCTCTTATGATTACATCTGCTACCAAGAACTTTTGCCGCTCATTTTTTTTTATACCAGCCAGAGCTTCACCGCAGCAGCAATCACTACAAAGGTAACCCGTACTCCTCCATATTTTAGTTTCACGTGGAAGAAGTAACAAAATCACCAGTACGAACGCACGATGGTGATGTCTTTATCATGTTCAACCAACTGACCATACAAGATGAAAACAAGTAAACCATACTTGGGGACCGAGGATCTACACGGAATCCTTTCACTGTCAAAGCTCGGAAGACACAGTCAACCAAAAGGCCATAACCACAACAAGGTCATCTACTCTTAAAGGGTGTAGCACAAGAATATCATCACCTCTCTGTCTAGAAGACACCTTCAACACTTTACGAGGCCACGGCGGATCCCAAGCCTGCTCAGAGGAAAACAACTTCAGAAACTAAAGAAAAATGCGACTAGGGACTTCTCATCGTACTTCATCCCGACGACCATCAAAGACTCATGAGATAACTCTAGAGACTCAACTGAAACATTTTCTTGAAGAAACAGAGGGAGCCATGATAAACAACATAACTCTCTCATTCCTGCCTCTTCGCTATCCAGAATATTTCATCCATGTGCATCCCAACGTCACATCCAGAAAAGTACAATAAGCTTGTATCAAATCTCGTGGACATGGATTCAAGGCGATGCGATGAAAGTAAGATACACATAGGGACTACCAGAATGAGACGCTTTCACTCCCCTAAACTTGGTTATTTAGGATTTCAACATCATCACTGCCGAAGTTTTACGAGCCGCGAGAATTTCTCATCATGAAGCCGTACATGTGCATCGGAAACTCCAAAAGCACGCCACAAAGATACATTCACATATTCGGCCGTGCCATCGGATCTAACAGAAATATAACTGGGGACTGCTCACCGCATCCCATTCCATATGATAGTCCAAGATTCAGAAGATGGTTCGAAGGATGTCGCTTGGAACAAATCCCTTGAAGACTTGATAGCAACACATCGGCAACAGAACGTCTCCCAACCCATCTATTTCATCCAGTAGCTCCGAAAGATTTCTACCATACAATCATCCACAACATATCAATCATCGCGAACAGAAGGTCCAGACACTGAACAACCTAAAGTCAAGGATGGAGTGACAACGCAACAACAATCTCCAAGATTAGCCCTGACATGACCGTTGCCGAGCATATGTTTCATTCATGCATCCCAAGAATGCAATGGAGTTTTGGTAAATTTTGGAATCCACTGGAGAGACGCTGCAGACGAAAGCACAGATCCAGATGGGCAACAGAAAAGGGACGATACCTCTTTTCATACGGACGGAGTTTCTAGAGTTTGAACATAATGAAGATTCCTTCTTGCTCCATGAACGGGAATAGGTGACTAGGCGCGACTATGCCACCTCGGACCCGCAACATTCCTCCTGAATTGTACTGTCGAGCTGTTTTTACCTCCCGAACGAGATCAAAACTTAAGCATTCTTGCGTAGGGAGATAGAATATTTTTTTCCATTCAGAATGGAGGGACGGACCGTCAAAATCCGAGTCCGTACGAGAATTCTATAGCGATTCTAGTAAAGGGCGCTAATTAGGATTTCAACATGCCAAACCCTAATTTAGACAAAGTTGCCATCATTCCACGGAACTGAAACTGGTCGTCATCCTTTCATAGAACTGAAGCCAGTCGTTATCCTTCCGAGGAACTCAAGATAGCTCCATTCCAAGCCGACCAATGTTGATGGCTCCATTCCAAGATGACCAATGCTGACGGCTCCATTCCAAGACGACAAACGTTGATGGATCTTTCTAAGCCAATCCAACGCTCACGGCTCCTTTCCAAGATGCACGATACCTGCGGTCCCATTCCAAGCCGATCCAGTGTTAACGGCTCCAAGTCCAAGCCGACCAGTGCTAGCAGCTTCCCTTCACACCAAATCTACACTAGCGGCTCCGTTCCAGCCTAATCTACAGTACCACGAGCAGAATTTATGCAAAGCCGCCAAATACGAGGATCACAGATTCTCCTTACTTCCCGAAAAAGGTTAGTTGGACTTTCCTGGCCATCTTGCATGATTTACGTTTCGATTCTGTCCATGTCTGTCACCATCTTATGCTTACCTCGCAACAATGCCCTTGTTCCGAGCTAAGCAGGGGACTTAATGTTGATGGTGGTTTTTAGCTTAGGGTTAATATCGTAAAACCATAGTCGGACAGTGACATCACAGAATTTGAGTAATAATGTCTCCACTGAATGCATTTATTGAACCCTTTAATATGTCTGCGAGAAAATTACCAGGGTACCATTTTTTAATACTAATTAGGGTTTCGATAGGATAAACCCTAATTCCCACACCACATGTGCCAATGGCATGCCGTGATAGCCACATCTACCATGCCAAGGCATGCCAACCATGCTAGCCGCATCACTGTGCCAATGGCAAACCATGCCAGCCACATCTACCACACCAAGGAATGCCAACCATACCAGCCGCACCACATGTGCCAATGGAAAACCATGCCAACCAAATCTAACGTGCCAAGGCATGCCAACCATACCAGCCGCACCACATGTGCCAATGGAAAACCATGCCAGACACATCCACCGCACCAAGGCATGCCAACCATGCTAGCCGCACCACATGCGCCAATGGCAAACCATTTCATCCACATGTACCGCGCCAAGTCATGCCAACCATGCCATCCGCACCACATGTGCCAATGGCAAACCATTCCAGCCACATCCACCGCGCCAATGCATGCCAACCATGCTAGCCGCACCACATATTCCAATGGAATGCCGTGCCATCCACCTTGTCGTGCCATACCGTGTTGGCCTTCCCAATGAGGCTACCAAAACAAAGGCCAGCAACAATCAACGACCATCTCTCCATCTAAGATGCAAATCTTAGCCGTCCAAGGTCACCAACCAACGCATGGTAACCTTTGGCCCAACGGCAAAACCCTAGTTTTGGCCACACCTAAACCGCATCAAGGCATGTCGACCATGCCACATGTGCCAATGGCATGCCGTACCATCCACCTTGCCGTACCAGCCACCTTAATGCCCCATACCGTGTTGGCCTTCCCCATGTGGCTACCAAAACAAAGGCCTGCAACAATCAACGTCCATCTCTCCATATAAGATGCAAATCTTAGCCGTCCAAGGTCACCAACCAACGCATGGTAACCTTTGGCCCAACGCCAAAACCCTAGTTTTGGTTACACCTAAAACCGCACCAAGTCATGCCGACCATGCCACATGTGCCAATGGCATGCCATGCCATCCATCTTGCCGCGCCATACCGTGTTGGCCTTCCCCATACGGCTACCAAAACAAAGGCCTGCAATAATCAATGGCCATCTCTCCATCTAAGATACAAATCTTAGCCATCCAAGGTCACCAACCAACGCACGGTAACCTTAGGTCCAACGCCTAAACCGCGCCAAGGCATGCCGACCATGCCACATGTGTTAATGTCATGTCGTGCCAGCCACCTGGCCGCCCCATACCGTGTTGACCTTCCCCATGTGGCTACCAAAGCAAAGGCCTGCAATAATCAACGACCATCTTTCCATCTAAGATGTGAGTTTTAGCCGTCCAAGGTTGCCAAACAACGCACCTTAGAATTCTTCCTGATTTTTACTTTCGGGTTGTTTCATCTCCCGAACGAGCTTAAAACCTAAATATTCTGGTGTAAGGAGATAGAAAATTCTTTTCCGTACATAATGGAGGGGAGGACCATCAAAATCTGAGTCCGTATGAGAATTCTACATCGATTCTAGTAAAGACGCTAATTAGGGTTTCAACATACCAAACCCTAATTTAGACAAAGCCACAAGCGCTTCCCTTCCAGGCCACACACTGCCAGTGTCTCCACTCCAAGATAAAGCCATGTCGGACATGATTTCATTCTGTTGGCTACCAAACAAAGGGTTACAACGATCAACGGCAACCCTTCCGTTTAAAATGTAGATCTTAGCCGTCCAAGGTCACCAGCTAACGCATGTCCACCTTTTGCCCAACGCCAAAATCCTAGCCTGGCCACGCCAAAATCCTAGCCTGGTCATGTCAAAATCCTAGCCTGGTCACGCCAAAATCCTAGCCTGGTCACGCCCAAAATCCTAGATTGGCCACGCCAAAATCCTAACCTGGATACGACGCCTATCCCTTGGCCACGGAGCCAACCTGGCTACGACGTCTATCCTTTGGTAACGACACCAACCTGTCTACGACACCTATCCTTTGGTCACGACACTAACCTGGCTACGATGCCTATCCTTTGGTCACGTCACCAACTTGGATACAAACGCCAAATCCTTTGGCCACGACACACGTTGCTACATATTTTCCACGAAAACACTCGAGACACCAACGCATGTCACAAACTGGGGGATGCTCATTGGGTATTGGTTTGGCGGTTTACAGCATGCGGGGTACACTACGGCCGTTATAAGAAAGTGTCATAAGGATGAGGCGGTTGGTAAATACAAGGAGTAATAGTGAAACGCTTTCTTTTATGGAACATAAATTCCAGGCGTTATCGGTGATGAGTGCCAAATATTGCATATTCATACACCTTTTCATTGGCACTTAACTCATCTTTCGCGCTTCAAAGTCATATATTATCCCAAATTCTGCATTCTTACCATCTTCAAGAATAAATATTTGTATTAATTAATTTTGTGTTTTTAAGTACTAAATAAAGCTTGGAAGAATTGAGAAGACAAAAGAGAATAAAGTTGGAAGCATTGAAACCCGCTCGCGCATCAGTGGAATCCTGTTTACAAATTCATGGGATTAAAAAAACCCATGATCCAAAACCCAAGACCCAAATCCATTTCCACCTCACCCCCATTGTATTCTTTCCAAAACATCCACCTCACTCCCATTGGATTCTTTCCAAAACATCCACCTCACCCCCATTGTATTCCATTTCATCCATCAATTAAAGAAAACATCCCCATTCTCTCACTCAATCACTCCCAATTTGTTTCCCACAACCAAATATATTCCATTCAATCCATCAATTAAGAAAACATGTTTTGTTGAGTGGATGCTTTCCAAATTTCGAATCCAAGTGCTTGAGGGAATTTTGTGTATAAATAGAGAGGGTTGTTGTGTTGAAAAACCATCCAAGAATAGCTTGTTCATGTTAGTTTATCAAATTTCAATTTTGTTGTAATGTTCTTCATGTTCTAATTTCATTTACTAGGGTTTAGATGAAGCCCTAATCTCATTGGTATGTATTCATATCTTGTATCTTGTTCTTGAAAGTTTAGAATTGTTTAAAGATATAATTTAATCCAAGTTTTTCAACATCTTGCTCTCACAATGTATGCCATGTATCCATTGTAGTTAGAATATCTCTATGTTGATTATGCTACAACTCATGCTTAACCAAATATTGATCTTTAGATTAGTTGTGCTTAATTAGACAATTAATGCTTTGGAGAAATACTTTAGTTGTGATTAAATTATCCATTGGAGAAACACCTTAGTTATACGGTAGACTTGAATCTACTATAAGGACAAGAATAATATTACAAGTTGAATGCATATCATAGGTTATTGGTGGATTTGAATACCCTAGTATCCATATTATCATTGTTTACATATCTTGTTATTTGCATCTTTTACTTTTATTATTTCAGTCACTTGAAAATCATATCGTCGTATCGACAAAATCAAACCCCTTTTGGTTACTCTCTGAACCAGGATTTAGAATCAACTTCTACACTCTCCAAGTCTCTGTGGTTCGACCTGTGCTTGCCATGTGTTGCTTGTCGACACTGTGCACTTGAAGTTTATACATAGAAGTAGGTATCTTTCCGAGCCTACCAAGTTTTTGGCGCCGTTGCCGGGGACTTGGTAGCGGTGTAGTTGAAGTTTCTATCTCCTGTCACTATTCATATTTCATTGTAGCATAAACCACTGTACATATTTCACTGTACAACAGGTATTTTACTGTAGCAGCGTAACTATTCACAATCAATTTTACACTTATTTTTTGATATTTTTTTTTATTTTGCTTTTCCTTTAAAACTTCGAAACCCTAACTACCTCTTTTGAGCTCAACAGGTTCCTGAGTAGCTGTTGTAAAGGCGAAGGAAAGGAAGCGAAAGAAAGCGGAAGAAGTTTTTATTTTAATAAAAAAAAAAAAGAGTTTATTTTATTTATCTATTTTTAGTTTGTATTAGGATTCCTTTACTCTTGTAATTTTATTTTTCTTTTGCACTTTATTTTGGACTTTGGACTTGGACATTCTATTTTTATTTTTATTTTTAAACCCTACGGAAGGGTAGTATTAAATATCAAACTGTTTGTAGAGAAGGACGGTGATTACAATATCACCTCGGCCCCTCGGGTTCGTTCATGACATAGGAGTCGTGGCCCGAGTCGACAACAACGGTTCATCCCCCATCTGGTACGGGAGGTAAGTTTGTCGAAACATTCGCGAATCCCTTGTTAGCGAGTTACTGTATTCCTTCGTTTGCATATATGTTGAGGAATTGAATACGGCTGTTTTATTTTCCTAGTAAAGGGCAAGGACTGGCCATACAAGATAAGAGTTCGGATTTCATCACCGTTCTCTTCTTGCCCGCCTTAGGAAAACGATACCTAACGTGAACCTAAGCTTTAAAATTTGGAATAAAACGAGACCTATAAGGTAACGAGCTTAGTAGGAAAGTCGTTCGAAAAATATTGGTTACTCTTTAAGCATACTTCAAAGTTCATGATAGTTTCTGTAAGTTGAATGCGTGATTGCGCCGCCTTGTAATACGGTGAGGCCTTGGGTATCAAAGCTCTAGCAGCTTCCCTCGCCTCTATTCAATTTACTTAAACTCGATTGATTCCAGAGGGGTTTGCTCAGATTGTAACGAATTCCCTTTCGAAGGATTAGAAGTCTGGTCTAGAAAACAATCTAAGTGGATCCATCATGCTTTTTGTTTGCTAGAAATCAGTAAGTTTACTATGGTGGAGTCACCTTGTTTGCGATTGCATAGAACTTCCTTCCGTTTATGATTTTTCTTCTTTTATTTTGTTTGTCTAATGTATGCCCGAGGTAATTAGAGAACGGGCTTGTCAAAAAAAAAAAAAAAAAAAAAAAAAAAAAAACCAATAATGAAAAAAAAAATATTGGTCTGTTTTCAGTGTGTACATACCAATATCTGCAACAAGCCTAGTGCTAGTTAGAGATCATGTCAGGATTCTGGTCTGCAGGTGGGGATGGAAACAAATCCATCAGATAGCTTGCTTACGGGCATGCTTCACATTATGAAACTCCAACAGACCATGATGTCACTAGTTATAGGGATTATTATGGAAATTTTCACAGTCCTGAGCATCAATACATGAACCCTAGTAACTACTCACACATGTATCATCCACCACAGGGTGAAAATGAACATCTTTACAGTGCCCAACTCTCACAATCATCACTTTTGGACCAGTTAGAAGCTAGAACTGCAGCTTTAGAAATGCAAATGCATGAATCTGTCGCATATAATTCTTCTAGGCAATATGAAATCTATGCTTGTACCTTATGTGGAGGCTTAGGCCATCCTGCTGAGAATTGCTATATTTTGCATGATTTTAGGCAATCTAGAGAATATCATGAAAATCCAAAATATGAAATGCCAACAGATTACAAAGATGATAGTCATTGGGACCATAATCAACCTTTCGAAGGTTGCGATCAATATTTTATAGACCCTAATGACCCTGCACACATGTATCATCCACCACAGTGGGAAGTTGAACAATTTTGTACTTCTCAATCTGTGGAGGAATATCTCAGACTCATCGAACAAAATAATGCTAGGAGTGTATTGCATGATAAACCATATAGCATTAATTATGAATTTCCTACTGTTGAAGACTCTCATTCCATTGAACAACTTAATGCATTATTAAAAATGAATTTGATTCATTTACAAAATGTAGGAAAGGAGGAGTTTCAGGATGAAATGTTTGTTTGTCCTAATGAAATAAAATGTGAAAATAGTATGCCTAGTCTTACTCGTGCAACTGATATTGCATATGAACCTGTTTTAAATGAAGGGACTAGAAATACTACGATTTTGAATAGGGAAAAGCATTTCTGTGATGATAATGATGATGATGTTATGTTAGAAGAACATGTTTTTACTGAAAATATTGTCGAACCTTTGGGTTCAGAGACAATAGGCTTCTCTGCCTCGACCTTAATGAGTGATGTTTCTTCTAATGTTCCATATACATGGGATGTTGATACTGATCTTGAGCATGTGCAATTTTCCTGTGAACAAGAGCATGACACATTTCTTGTGTCTGACTTAGAAAATGTTGAATCTCCTGTCGACACTAATGATCTTAAGCATGAAAATATAATTGGCGTGTCTGATTCTATACCTAGGTCACAACATGATGTCTCTTTGGATCTGTCCATGCATGAGAATAAAACTTTGGATGATGATGATTATGAACTAGATCTTGATGAATTGTTCTATGAATGTGAGCATGCTGCGACATTGGCAAATGATTTAGGAGTTATAGATGTGACTAATAATGATGTGCCTACCTCCCTGCCCATGTCACAAACTGGTAATCTTGCACCCAACCTAGATTTGATTTGTAAAGTTATTGTTAAACCTTTTTTTTTAAGAGTACCTAATCTAGGATTGGAACTGTGTGCCTCTCAAGTCCTCTTGGACTATTTTGCAGCTAAATATAATACCTTTGATGATCCACGGTTGGAGTTTACTCATGTCTCTCCATCCATCCCTGACAAAATCCACTTTAAACTAGATCTTGTGCATGATGCACCCTTGAAATTGTTAGATTTTGTACCCAAAAGTTTATCTATTGAAAAATCTAGGTTTGGGGGTAACTCATTCACATATGCAGTCTCACTTGCATTGTTGTCCTATTATAAATATGTAAGGCTATTGATGTTTCCGCATTCCGTCTTTTGGGTTGATCCTCAACTTTTTAGATTGTTGGTGTTTGGGGAGTCATCATTGTATAATCTAGTAGGTAAATTTTGAATCTTGTTGATATATTTGTGTGCTAACCGAACTTTTTGTCTTGCTCTCATATTGTTTGCTTTCATAGCATTCATTCAATTATGGTTAGCACCAACCTTTTTGCATCTGGTATTCTCTTTCATTTGAATCTGTTTTGTTCTCACGTTTTGTTGTTGTTTCTGTTATCTTTTGAAACATTGAGGACAATGTTAGATTTAGGTTTGGGGGAGTATTTGCATTTAGCGTTGTGAGTCTTTTTATGACCAGCTGTGGAGAGGGTCTTTTGTAGGTTTTCTTTTGTAGTCTTTTGCATCTTTTTATGACCAGCTGTGGAGCGGGTCTTCTGTAGGATCCTTTGTAGTCTTTTGCATTTTTTGAGTCTTTTGTTGTTATTTTTTATGACCAGCTGTGTAGCGGGTCTTTTGTAGGATCTTTTGTAGTCTTTTGCATTTTTTTTGTTATCTGATGACCAGCTGTGGAGCGGGTCTTTTGTAGTGTGTTATCTGATGACCAGCTGTGTAGCGGGTCACTAAAAAAAATGATGATCAGCTATGTAGCGGGTCTTAAAAAAAAAAAATATTGGTTACAAATTTTCATGGTTCTACGAAATTCCGAAGTTCATCATCTACAGTTGAAGACCGAAGACGAAGACATTTCTATGGATGCTCTGAAATTGGAGAAGGTTTTGTGGGTACATCTTTAGTAGGCCCTCACGAGACTACAACTCGTCCACTAGGGACACCTAGGGGTTTAAAGGCTTAGTGCATACGCTAAATGCATTCGAGAGACCAGCGACAGTGGTATAGTTAGGATTTCTTAAGTTCTGTTTCACTTGAGGACAAGTAAAATTCAGGTTTGGGGGTATTTGATGAGTGCCAAATATTGCATATTCATACACCTTTTCATTGGCACTTAACTCATCTTTCGCGCTTCAAAGTCATATATTATCCCAAATTCTGCATTCTTACCATCTTCAAGAATAAATATTTGTATTAATTAATTTTGTGTTTTTAAGTACTAAATAAAGCTTGGAAGAATTGAGAAGACCAAAGAGAATAAAGTTGGAAGCATTGAAACCCGCTCGCGCATCAGTGGAATCTTGTTTACAAATTCATGGGATTAAAAAAACCCATGATCCAAAACCCAAGACCCAAATCCATTTCCACCTCACTCCCATTGGATTCTTTCCAAAACATCCACCTCACCCCCATTGTATTCCATTTCATCCATCAATTAAAGAAAACATCCCCATTCTCTCACTCAATCACTCCCAATTTGTTTCCCACAACCAAATATATTCCATTCAATCCATCAATTAAGAAAACATGTTTTGTTGAGTGGATGCTTTCCAAATTTCGAATCCAAGTGCTTGAGGGAATTTTGTGTATAAATAGAGAGGGTTGTTGTGTTGAAAAACCATCCAAGAATAGCTTGTTCATGTTAGTTTATCAAATTTCAATTTTGTTGTAATGTTCTTCATATTCTAATTTCATTTACTAGGGTTTAGATGAAGCCCTAATCTCATTGGTATGTATTCATATCTTGTATCTTGTTCTTGAAAGTTTAGAATTGTTTAAAGATATAATTTAATCCAAGTTTTTCAACATCTTGCTCTCACAATGTATGCCATGTATCCATTGTAGTTAGAATATCTCTATGTTGATTATGCTACAACTCATGCTTAACCAAATATTGATCTTTAGATTAGTTGTGCTTAATTAGACAATTAATGCTTTGGAGAAATACTTTAGTTGTGATTAAATTATCCATTGGAGAAACACCTTAGTTATACGGTAGACTTGAATCTACTATAAGGACAAGAATAATATTACAAGTTGAATGCATATCATAGGTTATTGGTGGATTTGAATACCCTAGTATCCATATTATCATTGTTTACATATCTTGTTATTTGCATCTTTTACTTTTATTATTTCAGTCACTTGAAAATCATATCGTCGTATCGACAAAATCAAACCCCTTTTGGTTACTCTCTGAACCAGGATTTAGAATCAACTTCTACACTCTCCAAGTCTCTGTGGTTCGACCTGTGCTTGCCATGTGTTGCTTGTCGACACTGTGCACTTGCAGTTTATACATAGAAGTAGGTATCTTTCCGAGCCTACCAACCGGTTACCACCTCCTCCCATTTACTCACCCGTTTTCTATTTCTTAATGAGACCAGAGTACGTTTCACTTCGACTTGTATAAATAGGCATTATCATACAACACTCAGAAAACATTTTTTAGCTTTCCATCTGTTAGCTTCCCACTTTCTGATACAAGTCGTAAAACAACTACTCTTCCAGAATCAACTATTCTGGTCTCAACACTTTCTTCGCTTCCCTCCCCATAACCAACCCTTCTCATTCACTTTGTGACTGAAGCAAGTCTGGAACAGCCATTTCTTGGTTTAGGATGTATTTGTACAGATTGATCTCTCGAATCTAAAGTACTCCCTTGCAGTACATTGTTTAGGGTTTAAATTCGTTTCTCACCCACACACCCGAAATTACCAAAATCAGCAGAAACCGTTTTCACCCTCAAACACCTACCTAAGTATGTGAACGGGTACACGTACTTAAGTTACCGGATTGAGTTTATTTTTAATTCCAAACTCTAGCAGAAATTCACGAACGTGAACTTTCATCCAGTACGCGTACGGGTACGCATACTTTGGGTTCCCGGTTTTGGACCTTTACAAAAATATGAAAAACACACTATACTTATATCCAAAGATGGTTACATGTTCTAAACTCTCATTTCAATCATTAAAACATTCTTAGAGGATGTTATATAGTTGTTATTCACAAACTATTTTTTATCAAAGCGATTTTCAAGATATTGAAATAACCAACATGACTTTCGTCACGAGTAAAGATGAACTTGGCCAAAGCGAAAGCTTACCAACACACATTTCGAGAAATAGATAAGCGAGATAAACTCGGCTCGAAATAGTGAATGTGTATAATCGAAGTCTATATAGCAATACGACTTTTGTATCAAGATATGAGATAAAATAGATAGACTTTTGAGTGATTGCTAAGTTCAAGTCTGCACATACCTTTTTGTCGATGAAGTTCCACCAGTTCCTTGAGTAGTTCTTTATCTTTGCATGATGAACGTCATGGAGTCTAGAGCTCGACTACACTTACTATCCTAGTCCGAGACTTAGCTATAAGTATACTAAAAATCAAGACTTATAGTTTTGGCAACTAAACTTGACAAACAAGTTTGAGATGGAAACACTTGCGAGTTCGACCGAGCAATGCTCTAACAATCTCCCCCATTGTCAATTTTAGTGACAAAACTATCAATCATATGGAATAAAAAATAAATAAACTTTGCAGCTTCTCATCCACGTGCTTGATCTCCTTGGTTCTTCAACATTACTTGAAATCTTCGTCACTTCCAAGTACTCCAATGATTCCAAAGATATTAAATTTAACATTATCGTTGTTCAAGATCTGTAGCCATAACAATGAGAAAACAATAGCTCTCAATCATTGTTATACAGTGTCATAGTATTATTACACATCATCAAATTTCAAACGGTTGGAAGATATTAGCTTGAATTTAATATCTTTTAAGTTGTTGTTATCTACCCCTCGTTCGCGATCACTGAACCACCATCTGTGATTCTGCATGTAGTTAACTTTTCAACATTAGTCCACGATAACAATTAGAAAATCGACTAGGACGAACTTAGCGGATACAATAGAAACTCTATTAATTAATACTCGATTATTTAATAAACTCTCTTAAATAATATTTTTAGTCGGTCCCGAGTCGGGGACACCGTGCCAAATTAATAATTCGCTAAAATTTTAAATTAATACATTTTTTATTACCTATGTAGAGCCCATATGAAATATAAATTAATAATCCACTATATCATGTAGATTTCTTGAAAAATGAATCAATTATCTTCTTTTTTTTGTTAAAATCAATATCACATTGAACTAATTTTTCTTATCATCGTAAGAATTTCTAGCGTTGTTTCTCACAGCCAGCGAAAAATTATGCAATATGATTGTCGCTTTAACAACCTAGTTTTGTGAAGGGGGATATTTGCAGAACTTTCATCATCTTTTTTTTCCATCTTTATCAGTTCCCATAACGCTCTCAATTGTTTCTTCATCATTCAACAATTGTGTAACTTCATTTTCTTTCAGATATTTAGGACATCTTGACATTCACTGAATTGCAACAACCCAACTTTTCGATCAAATTTTGCGAGTCTTGAGTGATATCACCATTTAACTGTTCATCCGAACTATCTAAACCTATGTTATCTGTTGATCAAAGTTAAATTTATCTATAAGTTAATAAAATAATAATTAATAGTGTTCTTAAGAACCATCATTTGGGGCATACATATGGATGACCCTAACTAGTGTGGGTGATAAGGGGTGTCTAATGAGTGGTTAAGTTACTTAGATACCCTTGATTCATTAATTTATTTTTAATTATTATTATTTTGATTTTTTTGACTTTTTTTCCTTCTTTTTTTTGTTATTGCATGGAATTTGTTTTTACGACAATTACAGATCAAAGTTCAGCTAATAATAAAATAAAATTATCGGCCGAACTTCTCATTTTTTTCATCCTGAAAGTGTCGATGAACAGTTCGGCTGATAATTAAACACCAAGATGTTAGCCGAACTTCACTTTATGAAGAATAATACTAAGTTTGGATGTCTTATTTCTTTTATCGAATATGCCGAACCTATGTATGTTTTCACAAAACACAAGTTCGGCTGACATAGTATCAGCCGAACCTACGTATGTTTTAAGAAAACTTAGGTTCAACATATCACTTGTCAGCCGAACTTAGGTTCGTAAATAAAAAATATTTAACATAAAAAAAAAGTAAAAAGTAAAAAATAAAAAAATAAAAAAAATAATTTTAATTTAAAAAATAATTATAAATTATAAATTATGAGAACATTTTTGCCATTATGAAAAATGACTAGATAAGGGGCATTACAAAAACACTATTTAACATCCTGGTTTTGTCTTATTTTATATGCCCCAATTTTTTTGGGTATGCCCCAAATGATGGTCCGTTCTTAATTATTTTCAATGTCTCCAGGACATTCTTCATTCCACTGCCTTGGTAAGAATAACCCGGCAGCCTGCAATGCAACCCCAAAAGGCCAAAGGGAAAATTAGGCGCAGGCCCAAAAAAAATAATATTCTCATTGTCAGGCGCCCACAATTAATTTTAGGTACCGTGACACCCATAATTATTTCCGCGACACCCATAATTATATGAAATTATTAAACATGTATGCATGACGGATTATGCATCCGCATGACAGGTTATGCATCAGGGGTATAATTGGCAACGCAACTTGGATATAACATATCTAAAAATCCGCGCCTTGGAATTTTACAAATTTTATATCGTTGGAAATCTTTTTAAGAGAGCAACGCAACGAGTACAAACAAGAATATCAAATTTTTGTTTTTCACGAAAAAATCGGAGTTGATCATCATTTTAGGCAAATTTTTCGAAAACTTGATACATAACCATTATGCAACCACCAAAAAAGATGCATAACACATTCTGCAGACGCATAACGAATTATGCAACCATTTTCTCCACTGCATAACAAATTATGCATTTGGATAACAAAGTTATGCATCTATAACAAGTTATGTAACCAATGTTTTGGTTTATTTTAGTGCGTACATAAAAACATTGATGCATAATGCAGTATGCATCCATATTTACGGATGCATATCAGGTTATGCATCTATTTTCCGATGCATAAAAGATTGTGCAATAATTTTTCTCGATGCATAATGCATTATGCAGTCATATTTTCGGATGCATAACAGGTTATGCATCAATTTTCACGACTGCATAACATGTTATGTAGATATTATTGTAGGTGCATGACAAGTTATGCAGTCTTATTTTTTGTTGGTTTCAATACTAAAAAAAAAAAGTAGCTGCATAAGGGGTTATGCAAATGTTTTCTAGACTGCATAACAAGTTATGCAACAACTTTTGTTTATGCATCTATTTTCGTAGCTGCATAACAAGTTATGCAACACCTTTCTGGACTTTCACTACAAAAACCTAAGAAATGAGAAATAAGGAAAGAGTTAAACCCAATGGACAACAAATGGAGGATAGCATGAGAAGGCAAAGAAATGATAATATCAATTTTATCAACAATCTCTACTAACAGTTCCACAAGTTTTGCACCAAATACATATTGGGATTTAATCTTTAAGAAATAGGCTGGACGGCAACAACATGTCAACAACCATCTCAGTTGTTCTCCCTGTGTTCAAGAACCTGAATCTATATTGAAACACAAATTCATCTCTACCTTGTTCTGGCAATAACTCATCTCAAATTCTACAACAATCACCAGTTTGCACCATCTGCAAAAAGGGGATGCACAAGTTTCTCTAAAGACGTCATCTTGATGCTTGCATTGAAGAGTTGAATGCATAACGCGAAAAAGTGAGCATGGAGGCAAGCAATACTGACGATCCTGAACAGCATAAACAAATGATGACATCTTAATAACAACAATAAAAAAAATGATTGTTATCTACTAAGATGTTCCTTGCATTAATGCTTACAAACTTAAACTTCTTTACAAAACACACACAAAAAAATGCTTCATTAGAATAATCCAAACTCATTTTCAATTTCTTCTAATTCCTTTCCTCATATTCACCCACCATCTCACCATGAACCCTATAAAAACATATAAACACAAACTATATACTTACACAGTTACAGACAAAACATTAACCACAACAAAAACAAAACTCAAAATCCCGCCAAACCTATTTCATTTCCCTGACCTCATATCTGAAGTTGGCATCTTCAATAATAAGTTGTCTTAGTCATTACACAAGTTACAATCCTTTCCATGTGAAAAGATTTTAAATGTCAAACACATTCATTCTCAAATAACAGTCGGAAATTCATAAATGCCTAAAACATATAGCAAACCAACAAACAATCGGAAGGGATAATTCGTTCTTTTCACCACTAATCAACCCATAGATTTTCTCCGGTAAAAAATTAAGCCAATCAACTCACACACTACTCATGCTGGACAATTTCCACCAAGTTAACATAAAGTTTTTTGACTAATCTCATATGGAAACTCTTTTCCTATACACGTTCCATTTGAAATCAAAATTAGTATCATCCCTACTGTAGGTTGTAGAATGAGGGCCTATAAGCAGTGATCCTAGTTTAGTCCAGAGATGAGAACAAGGAACTGAAAATTGTCATTTTTGTTATCTTCATTAATTGCATAGTAAAGTGTCATTAATAAGATTCTCTCCATCTTTAAATGGGTGGGTGGGTTTTACAAATGGGAACTTTTCCATAAGAAATAAACAAATTTGAGGATAAGGACGGATGGGAATCAGTAGTCATCCACGTTTGTGTTTGTTTTCTGGTATTATTAGTAAGACAAATAGGTGGAAGAACAAGTCATTCTAAAATCACTAGGACTTGGTCATCTAGGGAGGGAGTATTGTTCAATTGCCCTGTAAATGTAATACAAATTAAAAGCAATTAGAGTTCAGAAATTCATACATACCTATTTTGAGGAGGGGGTTGGTTAATTTGATGAGAAATCAAACCTTGAACACTTGTATTATAGCCAAAAAAGAGAGATCTGGTATGAAAAATCCATACATACCTAAGACACGGGCAATGGCCATTACATTAAATTAACTATGTAATTATGCTCAATCTATGAATAGACAACAATTAGAACAACTCAATAAACAAATAAATCAAGAAAAAAAAATCAAACAAGGGTTTCACCACTAACTCTTGAAAAAAAGATTAGAGAGATGAGAAAAGATATTACTTGATGCATGTTCGTGACTCTGCTCAAAGTTCTTCAGTCTCTCAATTTTCCACTCAAACCTCAGCCTCCTGTTTATCTCTGTTCGTGACTCTAGATGCTCAAAGCACATATCGAAAACCTAAAAAGCATAAAAGCGAAATTGAGATTGGACTAAAACTAAAAGTAAAAAAATTCTAAGGCCAAATCTCGGCTCTGCAACATAGGTTTTCGATTTTGAAAGGAGATCTCCTCTCTCTATCTCGTCTTCTTTGATAGAATAAGAAAAATAAAATTACAGTTTTAGAAAATATGGGCTTGAGATTAATTTTTTCTTAAAAATCGGGTGCGAGGGTGAACTTTTCGGACCATGGGTTTGTCAGTGGAGAAAATCTTAAGAATGGGTGTGAGTGTAGTTTTCACAAGGCCAAAACCGTTCGTAAATTTCTCTTCCCAACAAAATCGAAGCCAGGCCCAGACGGTAGAGCCCAAGATGTAACTTGAATCTACTGGATTTTGCTTTTTGGTGGATTCTGGCATTATGCTATAAACGAGTCCAATTTTTGCACACTTCTTTTTGAAGAGTGTGCACCCAAGGGCGGAACTATTCCCAGACTAGGGCTGGCTTGAGCAAGCCCTAGAAGCCCAAAAACCCTTTTATTCACTACCTATTTTACTTGGACTGATAAAAATAAGCCAAATTAATAGGCTTAAGCCACCCCTAAAAACCCAAAGCCACCCCAAGTTAAATTTTCAGTTCCGCCACTGCGTGCACCAAACAATGAACATCAAGTGACGCGAGTATCAGTCATTTGCATTTTGAAAAATTCTAAGTATGTATATAATTAATTCATCGAAAAGGTCAGCAGCTAGTAATCCATATGATGAGTCAGAATCATTTTAGATGTAACTTATTGCTTATTACTAACTACTAAGTCACCTTCTGTAGGATCGCTGAAATTTGTTTGCTTAAATGCCGTGATGATGCCCACTTCAAAACGAGACATGTTCTTTTTATTTCTTTATAATATAATGGAAGTGGCCTCGTTACCATTTCACCGCGCTAAATCAAAGTCAGATACATTACATGGTCCATCTAAAGCTACTTGGTACTTGATCAACTCTTTGTGTTGCAACTTCTTTAATTACACGGTCCATTTAAAGATATATATATATATATATGTTTGTCACTTCTCCAGAATTCACATAAAAACTAGAATATCTCTTTAATCTACACTAGTATAATGCTTCTGCAATTCTTATTGTTGTTGCAGCTCTCAGGGCTAATCCTAACATCATCAACAACTCTGTCGCCGCAGGCTAAGCCTGATTGCGAAGCCGGATGTGGTGATGTCCCAATTCCGTACCCGTTTGGTATAGGTCCCAGCGAGAATGGGTGCTCCTTCACCGGAGATGGAACACAGCTCTACAACGTCACATGCGATACATCTTTCTACCCTCCAAAACCATTCTTATCGCTTGGTCGAAACAGAACTTCAGGTAAATATAATATGGTTGAATTGGTAGGTATATCAGATGCCGAAGTACGTGTAAAAAACGTACTAGCTACCATCTGTTATCAATACAAAACTGGTATTGTAACTTTGGATGAATCCTTAAAGTTTATGAGTACCAGAAATACCCCATTTACCATTTCATCAACCAAGAACAAATTATTCGGGATCGGTTGTTATTCCATGGCATTTGTTTCAGAGCCAAATCTTAACGTCACCACAAACTCACATCTTGTAAAACTAGGGAAACTATAATAGATGGGTCTTGTTCTGGAAGTGGGTGTTGTCAAGTATCATTACCTAAAGGTATCAAGAGGTTTATAAACATGTTGATTCTTTAAACTCAAAATCAAAGACTATATCGTTTAGTCCTTGTAGTTATGCATTCATAGGTGAGACTAATATGTACACATTTAGTGCTTCCGATATAGGTGGTACAAGATTTCGTACCAAAGTAAACGATGTGCCGGTGGTGCTTGATTGGGCTATCGGTAATAAGACTTGTCAAGAAGCTCAATCCGATTTGTCTACATTTGCATGCCAAAAGAATAGTTATTGTAGCAAGTAGTAATTGAACTTTTGTCCCTCCTTTTGATGGGTCTTCATAAATATCTCTAACAAACTTTACAAATGTCCCTGATGGCATAATTGAAATTTTGTTTAAAAAAATTATTTTGATGATTTCCATTTTTAGCCCTATGTGTTTATAATTCATCTTCTTCTTCAATTCTGAGAAGAAACTTCATTCTTCTTCTCTATCGTCGCCACCACAAACCAGCTCCGCCGCATCTCCATCGTTCCCACCACCACCACTCTAATACAATATTCTGAATAAGACGAGACACATCGACTTATAACTTATCTCTTTAATATCAGATCTGTAATCTCTGATTATATGTATCTTTCAGCTTTAAGAGATTCTAATATTATCAATATCAAGATTATTCATACAAAGAATTAATCCAATTAAATTATGCATCAGCTTTAAAGGATTTTAACATCATCATCATTAAGATTATTCTTACAAAATTCTACATAAATCCAATAAATACAATGGAAAACAATATTACAGGGGATTGTCAAAGATCTGGCTGTATTTACCTGTTTAGCAAGAGTACAAGCACAATCAGGAGAGTTCAAGATCTCGTAATAGAAGACAGAGAAGTTAAGAGCAAGTCCTAGTTGGATCGGGTGAGTTGGTGCCAACTCAGTCATGGCAATATCCTGTATCAACAAATCAAATCAAAACAACATCAACGATTCAACAAATCACAATCAAAAACATCAAAACAAAACAAAAAATAAATAAAATAAAAATATACTTGAGCAGATTTGTAAGCAGAGAGTGTAGATTCAAAGCAGCTTCTTTGCGTTCAGACCTGTTTTAAACTCAGCAAGATAACGATGATAATCACCCTTCATCTTCAAATAAAAGACCTTAGAATCACCAAAGACCGAGATGGAATCAATCTAGAATCGAGCAATTTCAAAATACCATCACGGATACCGTTAATTCAGTCTCAATCTTAGATCTGTAAATCTCGATGATATTGACATGATCTTCATTACCACGACTCTCTTCTTTCTGTTCAATAGATGATATGATTCTCCATGATGCTCTTCTAGCACCAATAACATTCTTATATGCTACTGATAATAGATTTCTTTCTTCGACTGTGAGTTCTACTGATAATAGTGTTAATTTATAATTGACTTGTTGTTACTTTGATACTGATGTTAGCTTGTTATACCATGTGCATATTCGAAACAAAAAGGCTAGAAGATATCTAAGTAATATGAGGAAGAAAACACCAGTCCCTTTCTCGCAGAAGTTTCCTGATGCAGATCCGTTGGCTCTTCAATTACTTGAGCGGTTACTCGCTTTTGATCCGAAAGATCATCCATCAGCTGAAGATGTAATCAATAAATGTTGCAGTTCACTTTAGAAAATAAATCATATGTGTAAGTCGGAAGAGGATCTACTTTAGTCAAGCGAGGTGATATTGGATTAACTATGGTTGTTGATCCATATATTTTGGATCAACAATGGTTGTTGATCCAACTGCAATGGATAAACATCCACTGTTGATCCAAATGAGATTGGTTTTGAAGCTGGTATTGGAGCTGTTGGTTTTTATGAAGCTACAGGTAATGAAATATGGTGGTTATCTGGGTTGAAGCAAGCAGTGATATTGGATCAACTATGGTTGTTGATCCATATATTTTGGATCAACTATGGTTGTTGATCCATCTATATGGGATCAACCACTGTTGTTGATCCTTTGAACTCATGTTTTGTAGTTTAAATCATGTAAATTTGTTCTAATGTTGAACTTGTGGTGCAATGGTAGCATGACTGACTCCATGTCAGATGATGTGTGTTCGACTCACGCCAAGTTCACTCCATTTTACATGGATAAACTATCATTATTGATCCAATTTTACATGGATCAACTTCCATTGTTGATCCACTAAAATTGGATCAAATTCTACTGTTGATCCTTTTTTCTTGGATAAACTAGATAAACTTCTACTGTTGATGGTTTTGTTGGTGGATCTCAAACTGCAGCTGATGAAGTGGTAGCATTTTTCCATCAGCATGGATAAACATCCATTGTTGATCCAACTGCAATGGATAAATTTCTATTGTTGATCCAACTGCAATGGATAAACATCCATTGTTTGATCCAACTGAAATGGATCAACTACTTTTTGTTGATACAAAAAAATTTGAACCACCGGCGGCGGTGGTGGCGGCGGCGGCGGCGACGACGAATTCGTGGTGGTGGCGGCGACAGACTAGTGGTGGTGTAATGGTGGCGGTAAAGGAGTGGTGGTGGAAAATTAGTGGTGTTGGCGGTTGGTAGGTGGTGGTTGTTGAACGGTGGTGGTGGTGGAATGGTAGTTGAATGTTGGTGGTGGTGGTTCTAGTGGTGGTGGTGAAGTGGTAGAGGAAGAAATTTGTTATATTTTGAAAAAAAGAAAAATATTATATGAGTGAGGGTATTAAGGTAATCTAATATTAAATGGATAAAGTTATAAAAAAGGAGGGACATATTTATTGTTGCATAAGGATATATTTGTAGGAAGTTAAAAGTAGGGACATATAATTAATATACCCTTGTAGCAATTCAGAAAAGGTTCCCGGATATCTTTGCACTTGTAACCCAGGTTTCGTGGGGAATCCTTATCTAACTGGATGCGAAGGTTTGGCTGGGTAAATTAAAATTTATTAATCCACCGTATCAGTTGAAGAATAAATAAATAAAAATCTCCTCAAAAAAAAAAAAAAAAAAAAAAGTCGGTCGAAGAATTGTTTGTATATGACCTAGAAAAATAAAACACACAAAAGACATTCCAAACAAACTAACAATAGGCCAAACACAAGGCACCACCTATTTCAGATACACACCAAACAGATCTCAAACTCAAAAATTCTTGGTGTATCTCCCCCATAAACACCTTAAAAACCGTTCCCTCAAAGTGTCTGGGATGGCGGTCTGTCTAGAACGATTGTCTCAAATTTTAGGGGAGAGAATATCCCACCTATACGGTTATGCATTTAATATTGGTTTTATTTGGAGAAGATGTTACAATTACTAGGTGTTCGTGGGCACTCACCTCGGTTAATCATGAATTGTGTTTCTTCTATAAGTTTTTCTATTTTATTGAATGGTGTTTCAAAGGGATTTTTCATGGATAAAAGGGGTTTACGTCAAGGTTGTCCGTTATCCCCATCTCTTTTTATAATCTACTCTCAGGGTCTTTCTTTACTGATGAGAAAATACGAAGAAGAAGGATTATACCAAGGTTTAAAGATAAATAGATGGGCACCTATGATCTCTCACTTAATGTTCGCAGATGATTTGTTCTTCTTTGGGAAAAATGACAGAAGCAATGCTATTAATCTAAAAAAATTGATTAAACAATACTCAGATTGGTCAAGACAGCAAATTAATTTCAGTAAGTCTGCAGTGGTGTTCAGTGGTGGTGTTGAAGAATTTAGAAAAGCAACCATTCTGTCAGATTTGGGTGTTAGAGAGATGAGGAAGAATGAAAAATACTTGGGAATTTTTCCATTGTTAGCAGATTCAAGAATTACAAGTTTTGATTTTCTTATTGACAAATTTAAATCAATACTTTCTGGATGGAGGAATCATTTTCTATCTCAAGCAGGTACTACGGTTCTATCAAAATCAGTTATTTCTTCTATCCCAATATATTATTCTTTGGTACTTTTTTAACTCCAAAGTCAGTGTTGAATATGATCAAAAGAATACAATGCTCGTTCTGGTGGGGTCATGAAATGGAGATGAAGAAACTACATTTTATAAATTGGGAAAAAATCTGTAAATCAAAAGATGATGGTGGTCTGGGTATCAGAGATATGGAGTTGGTGAATAAATCTTTGATGTGTAAGTTAGTGTTTAGATTTCTCACAAATAAAAATGCAATGTGGGTGCGTTTTTTATCTGCCAAGTATCTGAAGGTGAATCTTTTTGGAATTCTAAGGAAATTAATCTTTGTTCTTCAACCTGGAGAGGAATGCTACAAGTTAGAGAATATATGGAAAGCAATATCTGCTGGCTCATTAATAAGGGTGATGAAGTGAATATATGGGATGATCAGTGGGTGCCAAATCTCTTGGGCGGTCGGCTAAGAAATATGGATTTTTATTCTTCTGAATTTACGTGGTGGCATATTTAATTGATCAGAATACAAATACCTGGAATATGGAAGTTTTAAAAGATATATTTCCTCGGGATATCGTGGAGAAGATATCAAATTTATACTTATTTGTTGAGAACAACATGGAGGATTCTTTAATGTGGCTTAAAACTCCCTATGACAGTTTCACTACAAAATCTTGTTATAAACTCCTGGCCGATAATTCTGCATCTTCTTCTTCTTTAAGTAGTTTCCCGTGGAAGAAACTCTGGAAAGTTAAAGATATTTCTCCAAGAATCTTGTTGTTTATCTGGAAAGTGGTATATAATGGAGTAGCAGTCAAGGAAAACATCGCAAGATTTAATTCTTCAATTGATAATCTATGCATTTTTTGTTCACAGTCCACGAAATCTGTTTATCATCTATTCTTTGGTTGTTGGTTCACAAAGAATGTCTTTTATAACTTTCCTTTTAACTTCCCGGATATCTCAGGATCTCAGGATGTCTAACATATTATTACTACTTGGCTGCAGGTTTGTGATGGTGGTAATACATTTATTCTGGGTTCTTGTTTACTGTGGAATATATGGAAGATGCATAATGATATGGTTTTCAATGATGTTCAGTTCTCTAAGGAAATGTGTATGAAGTTGTCTTGGGATGATTACAGAAAAAACTGTCATCAGCTATCTCCATCACAACATAATCATTCTCAGGAAATCCAACATATTGAAGTAGAAACTTGGGTTCCTCCACCCGCTTTCTATGTTAAAGTGAATGTCGATGCTTCTTTCAGATTAAATAAGGGTGTTGTGTCTGTTGTGGCTCAGGATAGCGAAATGAATTTTCTTGGTTACATCACATATTGTTTTACAGACACATCGTCATTAAAAGCTGAAGTTAGGGCGTACAACTTAGGAGTTTATCTGGCGAGAAGTCTTAACTTGGAGAAAGTTATCGTAGAAGGTGATGCTGAAAGTGTTTCTACTACAATCAATGGTCTGATTAATCAAGGCCCATCAAATATTAAGATGGAGATCTTAAAAGCAAAAGAAAGTTGCTGTGAGTTTGAAAATATTGCGTTTAAATCTGTTCCTAGAAGTGCTAATGAAATAACACATGTTTTATGTCAATATGCTATTGAAGAAAATGTAACTATGAGTTGGTCTACACGTGATCCTCCTCTCTGTATCTTACCCTTTCTCTTGATATAGAATGAGGGGTATTTGATCTGTTTATAAATAAAAACGTTTTCTCCTTCAAAAATAAAATAAAATTGGTAGAATACCATGCATGCTTATTTAAGCAAATGAAGATTCACGTCCATGGTACTCTTTTCCAATGTCTTTTGAACCCCCGTAGGATTAGATACTTGTTCATTAGCTTTCTAATTATTATTTTTCCCAACGGTTTCAATAGCTTAGCATATTCTGAGATTTCCTCATCTACATCTTTATCAATATCTGAGTCACCTTCATCAGAAAGTTCACTTAACTGTTCTTCTAGGCGTGTTTCCCAGTTATCAACAGTTTCTACATCAAGAAGATGCTTAGATATTGATCTAGATATGACAGTTTCCACAGGTGTTGGATCCAAACTTTGAACAAAATAACTGGTTGATTCTGAACTGGTGATACGTTAATAGAGATAAAACGTTTGTCCATAATATCAAATTACTTCAAACACATGAAAATTATCCTTAGGGAAATCCTTTGGTTTAGCACTACTCTTTATAAATTCAACTTTTTTGATATGTGAGTGCCCAACATATGGACCCAGGGCGATATTTGTACTGTAATTGCCTATGGGTCTACTCCAAGAGGAACAAAAAGTTCTCTTTTGATGCATTTTTCTACTTCAGGTGAGTTTGAGGTATTGGAATTAGCTGAGGCATGGATATAGCGGACAAGAGACAAATAGATATTAGGTGTTTGATGATTTGATTGTGAAAAAGGATTTTGAAAGCAGAGAGAAAAAAGAAGAGAAGAACATGATTATGATGATGTGAAGAAAAGAGAGTAAGTTTGGATGGGTTGGAATCGATGCCACAATAACATTTCTTAATATTTCTGGGGTTTTGCGTGGAAATTTTGATGCGGGTTTGGTTTTTTTTTTTTTTTTTTGGGACTTAAAAATAATAAAATGACTCGATAGTGAGTTGTCCCAGATGCATTGAAGCAATTTTGTTTTCCCGAACATGGGTGCAAAGTTTTTAGACTGAGTTGGAAAGCTATGAATGAAGATTTACCTACCTTCACTCTACTACATAAAATTCACCTCACTACCTCAAACCTTTATCCTAGTTGTAATATATCTCCAGAAATAACTCAACATATCTTCTTCACATATACTAAAGAAATTGGGATCTGCTTGTGATCATCCATTGTTAATAGACTTCGTTCTGTGATCATAAGGGAATCAAGTTATTTGTGCAGGTTCATTGAAACTGAATATTTAAAGACAATAATACTTTTGATTGGTTTCTGATATTTGTGATATACTTCGTGCACACTTAATTGACTCAGATCCTACATAACTTTTTTTTATGTTATAGACATCGTATAGCTTATTTTAGAGATTGATGATTTATCATTTGGTAGTTCTCTTTGGGATCCGAATCCGATAGGTTGTAAACTAAGATTTGAGTATCTCGATAATCAAGATATTGGTCGATATAAACTTATAGAAAGAAGTTTAAGCTTTTAAATCGAAGATCCTTTGTATAACTCAACAACATCTATGATTTAGTTCTTGATATTTATAGATGTTAATGAATATTGTTTATTCCTTTATGATTCAGAATACTATCCAAAGGAGTCTTTACAAACGCTGAAGCAACTTAAGATAATTGAATTTATCTTAGATTCACGTGTGTTGACCACATTGGTAGTAGACACATGGATACTGGGGGAACTAGGTAACTTGGAGTTAGTTTACTTGGTTTTTACTATACGAAGTTGGTAGTAGTCTTTGTATAGCGGCTTAAATCTAAGAGTATTCGAAATTGGACTAGCTCCAAGGTTTTTATGTATTTGCGATTTAATCATTAACAAAATCTTGTGTCATGTTATTTTATTTTATTTTCCGAAATTATAATTATTGTCTTAGTTATAATTAAAGTAAATACACTTGTATGTTAATCAAACACTTGGTTTGATCCCATATAGTTGGTTCAGTTCCAACTTATACTATATACCAAGTGGACATTTTGTGGTTGTTATTTTCTTGACAGTCTCTGTCTATATTAGATGACGCAACATGTGCCATTTTAGTTGATATAAAAAAGATTGTAGTGTACTTGGTACCCTCATAATTTCCGCTTATATATGTATATATTTTATTTTATTTTTTGAGGAAAAGGGTTGAGATTGTATTAAAGAAAAAAATGTAATAAGGTCGGAGCTCCCATTATCTGTACAAGACTACCTTCTGTCAATACATACTTTCTAGTGTGTTATAAGTTCTCTAAAAATGATTGCAAAAAACCACTTTTCCTTCCCACCCCATGTTATTAAAAGTTTCACCTCATTTATTGTTTCTAGAACTGTTTTGGGTCTTTTCTGAGTCATTACTCGTTTGTTCCTCTTGTTCCATATGTCAAAAATTTAGTATAGGCCATATCTCTCTTCCTCTTTATCGACCCCTTCTGAATTTCCAGGATTGTAGTTGATCAACGATAGTTCCACTTTTCACCCACATAGTGTCATAGCCCCCAATGAAATATGATCATATTTTATGAGAATACTCATAGTAAAGAAGAAGATGATTTACAGTTTCTTCCTAAGAGTTGCACAGAGAACACATTGTGGATTGAATTTGACATCCCCTTCTATTGAGATTGTCCATAGTTGGGATTGAATTATGTGTTGTAGACCATAATAAGAATTGTACTTTGGGTGGCACATGCTGAATCTATATGCATGAGTAAGGAACCATAATGAATGTGATAGGAAGTTGTTCCACCATCCATGAGTAATAAGATTTTTCACTGAATCCCCTGTAAGATTGCATATGACTGTATCTTCTTCCTCTTTCATTTAGTGTGGGAGGAGTTTCCAGCACTTGAAATATTTCTAGAATTTCTGTTATTTCTGAATCTCTCAAATTTCTTTTCAACTTTAGATTTCATGCACCATTCTGAATCATATCTCTTATTGAGCCATTTTTCAGAGTTGACAACTTGTAGATATTTGAAATGAGACTTTTAATGTTTGGGTACCTCTCCATTTGTCCCACCAGAATTTTACAGCATTCCCCTTATGAATTTCAGTGGTGGTTATTGCTTCTAATATTTCCTTTTGCTTTTGTATTCCTGTACATATACTTCTGCCCTGAGTTGCATTTGTGTCTTTCACCCACAAGTCTTCATTTTGAGCTCTCATTTTTTCCTTAATATTCTTCTCCATAACTGAGATTTCTCAGTTGCGAATCTCCATGTCCATTTGGTTAGTAGTGCTTTGTTTGATAGTTTCAAGTTCCTTATTCCAACACCCCCTATTTTCTTTGGTCTACACATTCTTTCCCATGTTATCCAACTGATTTTTTCTTTTTTTGGAGAAGAACCCCATAGAAAATTCATCATTATTTGTTTCAGCCTTTTCTCTACACTTGCAGGCATAGCAAAGATGGACATGTAGTACACTGGTAGATTGGATCGTGTGGCGTTGATTAACTAAATTCTCCTAGCTTTAGTGAAGAATCTTATTTTCCAAAGTGCAAGCTTCTTGGAATTTCTCTATCACTGTGTCCCTGAATGAGCTTTCTCTTGTCTTTGCTCCCACTTACATGCCAAGATACTTCAAAGGAAGTTTTTCAACCTTGCATTTTAGGATTCCATTAATACTTTCTATTTTTTGTTCTGCTCCAATGCTTATAACAACACTCTTGTTGAAATTGACACCCAATCCTGTTATAGCCTCAAAAATTTGTAGGATCAAGAGAAGATTTTCTTCTTCTTCTTTTGTGCCATCTAAGAATACTAGTGTATCATCAGTGATTTGCAAGTGTGAGACTTGGACTAAGTTAATTGAAAAACCAAATATCATGTTCATATTCGCTACATTCTTCATAAGCTTTGTAACTAGAATAAAGAGAAAAGGTGATAAGGGGTCACGTTGTCTCAACCCTTTTTGACGCTTGAACCTTCTTGTGTATATATATATATATATATTAAAGTAATAGTTCTATAAGACATAATACTAAAGTGTTAAGATGGTATGTTATGGCAGTTGTGGAAATGCAAGTGCAATAAAGTTTTTGAAAACATTTAAGGATCTATAACCCAAGTGGCTTAATTTATTAACAGGGATTCTGCAGATTGGAATGTAATTCAAGTTACTCCCTTGTTACATCATCATGTATCAGCTGAAATTAGAGTACAAATGGGAGAAGGCTACTTATAGCTAAGTTTCAGATAAGGATAGTAAGTGTATTTGAGCTCTAGACTCCACGACGTTCATCGTGCAAAGACGAAGAACTACTCAAGGAACTTGTGTAACTTCATCAACAAAAAGGTATGTAGAGACTTGAACTTATCTATCACTCAAAAGTTTATCTATTATATCTCCTATCTTGAGACAAAAGTCGTATTGTATATAGACTTCGATTATACACATTTTCTATTTTGAGCCGAGTTTATCTCGCATATCTATTTCTCGAAATATGTGTTGGTAAGCTTTCGCTCTATGCAAGTTCATCTTTACTCGTGACGAAAGTCATGTTGAATATTTCAATAACTTGAAAATCGCTTTGATGAAAAATAGTTTGTGAATAACAACTATATAAAATCCACTAAGAAAGTTTCAATGATTGAAATGAGAGTTTAGAACATGTAACCACCTTTGGATATAAACATGGTGTTTTCTCACATTTGTGTAAAATTCCAAAACCGGGAACCCAAAGTATGCGTACCCGTACGTGTACTGGCGGTTATTGGAAATCAGGGTAAGTATGCGTACCCTTACGCATACTGGCAAAAAGTTCACGTCCGTGAATTTCTGCTGGAGTTTTCAAGTGAAAACAAACTCAATCCGGTTACTTAAGTACATGTACCCATATGCATACTTAAGTAGGTTACTTTCTGAAATCGGTTTGTTCATGAACTAAAAACATTTATATATTAAGGAATGCAATCTTTGCAAACTGTGGCTATAATGTTCATGAATCGATTCGAGTGAATCAAAACCTATTTTGATTCGATTGTGTATTATATACTTATATAAGATCTAAGCAATTGAACAACTCTCTAACTAGTTCATTTAAGTCATTTGAACTAGTTATGGTGAAGATGAATGAGGTTGATATGAAAGTGCTCATATGGCTAACCATTGATTAACTACTGTTGAACCAACTAAGTGTATACGTTTAGGTATGGTTACTTAAACCTAAATGGAGTTAGATTTTATTTGTGTATAACAAGCTAAGTTTGATCTAACGATATAAAGATATTAGCTTGAATCTAATCAGGTTTTCATCTAACGGTGAATATTAAATGCTTTGTTACCAAGGTAACTTAGATTGCCAACCATGATTTGGAGACTATATAAAGGAGAACTCTAGCAACTGGGAAACCTAATCCCCACACCTCCTGTGTGATACTAGTTGTATAAGCTAGAGTCGATTCTCCTTTACCCTTAGGTTTCTCACGAGACCTTGTAGGTTAACGACTTAAAGACTTCATTGGGATTGTGAAGCCAAACCCAACTATTTTCTCTGTAGTTGCGTGATTTGATCTTGATGTTTTCATCGTGATTGAGTACAATCGTAAGATTGGCTTGGGATTTATATTTTCGATAGTCAAGATAAAAAAGTAGTCACAAACACCTTCGTCTCATCGTTTGTGATTCTACAATATCTTGTTTCGCTAGTCGATTAAGATTATTGTGAGGTGATTGATATTTCTAGGCTGTTTTTCGGGAATATAAGTCCGGTATGTCAATTGGTTCCCGTTCACCTTGATTTATCAATAGACTTAGAAAAACTTGTAGGTGTTTCTGTGGGAGACAGATTTATCTATTCCTATATAGACTTTTCTGTGTGATACAGATTTTTTTTATCAAGTCTTCGACTTTGGGTCGTAGCAACTCTTATTTGTGGGTGAGATCATCTAAGGGAATCAAGTGTGTAGTATCCTGCTGGGATCAGAGACGTAAGGAGCGAAAATGTACCTTGAATCAGTGTGAGATTGATTGGGGGTTCAACTATAGTCCAGACCGAAGTTAATTTGTAGTAAAATAGTGTTTGTAGCGGCTTAATACAATATGGTGTTCAATCTGGACTAGGTCCGGGGATTTTTCCGCATTTGCAGTTTCCTCGTTAACAAAACTTCTGGTGTCTGTGTTATATCTTTTCCGCATTATATTTTGTTATATAATTGAAATATCACATGTTGTGCATTGAATCGATCAATTGGTAAATCCAACCTTTGGTTGCTGATTGAAATTGATTGATCCTTGAACATTGGTCAAGTACCTCTTACATTCAATCGGGCTCGCAAATTATTATCTGTTTGATTGCAGATTGAATTGAGAGATTGAGGTATAACTCTTTGATATACTTTTTATAAGATTGAGTCTAACTGTCTAGTTGATTCTTTTGTAAGTTTATTGGAGTTAGTCCATACATATTTCTAAGCGAAAAATTGGGTGAGGTTGTTAGACCCCCGCTTTTTCAAGGATGTTGGCATGTTTCTATAGCTTTGAAGATTAATGCAATATTGTGGAACTTTATAGTTTTCCTTACTAATGCATGGGGAGAAAATATTCTTTCATCTTCTTGGGATGAAAATTAGACTTAGGAAGATTTTTTTGTATTACTTTTTGTGTGTAGTTTCAGTGTGTATATAAACACGATTGTTTTCTGTTTTTCTTTATTTCTAGTATCTATAGAACTGTTGCTATAAAGACTTGCTAATCGCGTGCAACTCTTCTTTTTTTTTCAGCAATAAATTCAAGCACTAATGGAAACCCTCAACACAACAGAACCTCATTACATTCGTTGTGTGAAGCTCAACTCTTTGAATCGACCTCAGAGGTTTGAGAATCTGAGTATCTTGCAACAACTACGGTGGGGTTAGTTTAGTCCCTTCTTATCTTTATGTCATAATAATGAAGTTTAAATTTCTAATGGTTCAATGTTATCTGGAGTCTTGGCCTGCTAATTTAATTAATTTATTTTATTTTATTGTGACCAATTTTAATGGCTTCCAAATTAAACCCTAGTTCGTTGACAGTAGGTCGATTTTATTTTCAGGGTGTTCTAGAGGCTATTTGTATTAGTCTTGCAGGTTATCCTACACGTAGGACTTACTCTGAGTTTGTTGATCGCTTTGGTCTCTTATATCTATAACTTATGGACGGAAGGTAGTTAATTTCTTCGATCAACTATTTTGGTTTGATTTTTTTTTTTGTTCGTTTTATATTCTTTCTGGTGATGTTTAGTTATCAGTGTCCTTGTCTGTCCTTGTCATATAGCATGTACTTTATTTATGTCTTACATATCTCAGAATTTTTATTTCACCTTTTAAGCATATAATTAAATTGTTCTGCAGAGAAGTTCTATTAGTCAGTATATACTCAGACACTTCCTTAAAGTGATGATTTCCTTTTTGTTTCTCTTACTTCGCAGTTATGATGATAAAGCTTTGACGAAGAAGATTTTGCACAAGAGAAGTTGCAGCAGCTGTGTTAACTCAAAAATAAACCCGCAGATGGCTACTTCGGCGTGCATGTGTGCAACTATACTCATCTATTATTTGTGTACAGTCTAAAGTATTTGCACCAAAAGGAACATTAAACTTCCACACAGATACTGGTAATCAAATGTGCTTTGTCCAAACTTTATGGTTATACCTATTTTACCGAGTTATTATATACACCAATCTTTTTGGATATGTTCTGTGGCGTGATGTTCTATTGGTAATTTCTAATTTATAACAAAATAGAAAACTGAAAACAGAACATAGAAAATTAGAAAGAGGAATAAATCCTCAATGCAATTTCCATGTGGGGTATTGAATTTCTAAACAAATTTCTCAAGTATGAGCCGGAAGTGTCTAATTTACCACTCTAATTTTTCCAATTCATTGCCTTGCAGATCGGAAGATGGTGGTTGGTTTTCTTGCAGAAGGTGCTCACAACTAGGACCTTGTTCAGGTGCATAACTCAAAAGTGTTGCAGATTTGAGAGACAAACATGATGCAAGAGAAGGAAAAGACTATTATGTGAGTTATGCGTCTTCTAGTTTATTTATATGCTATCTCTTTAAATTTCTAAAAAGATATTGTATTCCCTCAAACTTAGGAATTCTCTCAAGTATTAAACTGCTTGATGAAAATAAAAGAGTGTTTAGGAATTCTCTTAAGTTCTAAGTCAATGACTTGGTTGAATGTCATAGAATTTGGTTGTGCTGAATGAAAGAATATAATAAGTTTTATTGATGTTAAATGTATTGTAGAATATGGTTAGATTGAATGAAAGATTTATGCAGGTATTTTTGTTGAATTCCGGTGTATTTTCCGGCAGAAAATGAACTGTCGGTCAACCTTGACTTGACCAATTTTGACCAGGTTAATGTTGACTGGCAGTAATTTTTTTGCAGTTACAATTTTTTTTATAACGGCTTGAACATCTTACGACACTATAGTTACGAAAATTTCATAACGGCTCTCACTTGTTACCACGTGTCAAATCGTAATGGCTTAACTCTGTTACTAACGCCGTTACAACCTAAAATTTGTAACGTCTCCATTGTCGTTACAAAATATTTGTAATACGCCCTTTTGAAACATGCAATGGCCGTTACAACCCCGATTCGTAACGGCTCAGTTCTGTTTCTAATCCAAAAATTTGGTGTAGTGTGATGCCCTCTGGGGAAGGTCGAGAGGATTAGCGAGTTCAACACTCAACCCTATCATGAAAGCATTTTTGATTTATAGTTATCCGACAATCTTATAATTTATACCATGGAAATAAAAAATAAGATTTATATTAAAGCATTTGAAGCAACTCATAATCGAGTCATTTTATTATCTTAAGACCAAGTCCTATGAGAGAGAGCGTCAACTTACTATCGAGTTGTTTTCACATCTTAAGAGCGGATCCTATGAAATAGAATGTAAAGACACTCCATCTTTATCAAAACAGATTAGTTATGTAAAAGTAGTGAAATAGAAACACATATTTTTCTGTGTTTTTTTCTTCCTTTTTTCTTAAAATAAATATGGATAAACAGTTGAGGATCCAACTGAATATTAAAATACAGAAAATCTTCCTTCCATACCCTATATGGATGGTAAATTGTTTGGCTATTTAGTTGACTTTCTAATATTATTGAAGACTGTTCCAATTTACTTTTTGAATTTCATTTCATGGAAGTATACTTTTACACCAAAGGATAACAACAGTGTAACTCATGAATTATCTAAACATGCTAGTAATAGAGAGACCCCTAAGAAAAAATATTTTTCTATTGTTTTTCTTAAGCGTTTGCGTTTTTTCTTAAGGGTTTTTTCGGAGCTCCCAAGCTCAAGTTGAGCATTTATTACATATGCTACTAGTAGGTGTAGTAGGGTGTTTTATCCTTGAGGCATCCGCCCTGTGAGGGCTATAGCGCTTTTCGGTGTAGCCGGGCATCAATGTCTTAAGGAAGCGTGTTGAACACGTGACTCGCTCTGTTTTTTTCCCTAAGTTTTACCATGTTGTTGTTGCGGAGACCTAGGGAGCTCGCCTGTTTCGCCAAATTGACCACTTCCATTATAAAGGAGGATGGATGGATGGATGGATTATCAATAACTTTTATTTATTTTATTTTTACTTGTTTTTGATTATTGCACCCAACAATGGAAGAGTGACAAGAGGATGGATAGAAGATTCAATCCTAAGTAGGCCTATCAATGGATATCCGATAGTCATTTCTAAATATCCAAATTCCGTTAGGTTAACTTCGACATAACGGTTAACGGATATCGGAATTGGAAAAATTATAGGAACTTTTAGTGTTATCGTAACAGAACCGAATGTGCCAGTTTCCGTTAGGTTAATATCCGATACCGATAGTGTATAACTATATCAGTAAATTATCGAAAATTTCCGATACGTAATACCCTTTAGGTTTACTCTTTTGTCATTTGATTTCATCTCTCCCAAGTAAATATCGGAAATTATCGAAAATTATTGGGAGATTTTTGGATCATGAGTAGATATCGGAAAAATATCGGATATCTGATAACCTTATCGTAACGGAATCAGAATGATTTTTAATATTCCGTCGGAAGATATCAGATATCCGTTAATTCTTAACTAACGGTAGTGGATGAGCCACTATCCGTTTCGTTAAGTGTCGTTGACTGCCCTAATCCTAAGGATGAAATTATTCGAAATTCTATTTAATTTTAATAAAAAAAATCTCCTTCCGTATTAAAAAAAAAGTTAGGAGTAAACCGTACTGGAAAATTAGGCGCAAGCCAAACAAAATAATATTCTCATTGTCAGGCCCACAATGAATTTTAGGTACCGTGACACCCATAATTATTTCCGTGAAACCCATAATTATATGAAATTATTAAAAATGTTTGCATGACGGATTATGCATTCGCATGACGGGTTATGCATCATGGGTATAATTGGCAACACAACTTAGATATAACATATCTAAAAATCCGCGCCTTGGAATTTTTTAAATTTTATATCGTTGGAAATCTTTCTAAGAGAGCTACGCAACGAGTACAAACAACAATATCAAATTTTTGTTTTTCACGAAAAAATTGGAGGTGATCATCATTTTAGGCAAAATTTCGAAAACTGACTACATAACCATTATGCAGCCACCAAAAACGATGCATGACACATTATGCAGACGCATAACGAATTATGCAACCATTTTCTCGACTGCATAACAACTTATGCATCTATAATAAATTATGTAACCATTGTTTTGGTTGATTTTAGTGTGTACATAAAAAATTGATGCATAATGAAGTATGCATCCATATTTACGGATGCATATCAGGTTATGCATCTATTTTCTCGATGCATAAAAGATTGTGCAGTCATATTTTCGGATGCATAACAGGTTATGCATCCATTTTCACGACTGCATAACATGTTATGTAGATATTATTGTAGGTGCATGACAAGTTATGCAACCTTATTTTTTGTTGGTTTCAATACTAAGAAGAAAAAAAAGCCGCAGAACGTGTTATGCAACCATTTTCGGGACTGCATAACAAGTTATGCAACAATTTTTTTAAATGCATAACAGCTTATGCAACCATTTTCATAAAAGATTATTCAACCATTATGACCAATACCAACACTAATACATATGTAGATTCCCAAACAACAACACCAATTCCTTCAAATCAGTTTATCCAACCATTATCCTCCATCCCCTTGAACCATCTCAGCAATCTGACAGCAAAACTCCAAACTTAGACTCACCACTGCATTCTACTAACACACCACCAGTTTGCGTCTCATACACAATTTAGTCTATTGATCTGTCAACTTCATCTTGCTAATGTTGCACCACCATTCCATTTATTTCACCTGCAATATCCTGGAAACAACTGACAACAATACAACTTGAGCCATTCTTTATAACCTGCAATCCTAGCTCATTCTCAGCTCAACACACTAGTCCTAACATTCATTCACTCATTCCTTCCTTCAACCAAGCCCTTCTTCCATTTGTTATAGTTCATCCACCAACTCTCATCGCGACCCTGGATAGCATCTTCTCTTCTCTGTAACAGTAACCCACACATTTGAGCAAAAGAACTCACCAAATTTTTTTATCTTGTTTCATTCCATTCAAAACATCACCACCATTCTCAGCTCTTGTAGCAAAGCACTTCAAACTTAGCTCATGTACCACCAACAAAAACTAACAACACCGATAAATCTTTAATTAATCACCTGTCTTCTAGTAGTTCATCTTTTCCCTGTAATTGATGGCGAACCCAAACTTCAATTTCATTAATCTTTAATCAATCACCAAATTACGGCATAATCTGTTCTTCATTCAGAACTTCATCTAATCACATAATCCCTAATTTCCCAGTCTTCTCAACCAAACCCTAATTGCTTCACACTACCACATAATTACCACCAGACCCATCTTCTTATTACTGAATTCGAACTCAGTTCCATCTGATTCATTCACACAGTCAACTTCAAGCAAAACCCATTCATAATCTTTTCCAAATCTCTATTTTTTCATATGTTTTCAACTGATATAGCAGACCCTAGCTTAAATCAGATAAAATCAAACCACCGTGTCTTTCCTTCTTGTAGATCTGTCGATAGAGATCGAAAACCTCGATCAAACTCGATCGAGGAACAAACTGACGTGAAATTCGTCCTAACGTTTTTAAAACTTTGAATACCTGAATAACGAAGAATGAAATAAGATTAGAGCGAAACCTAGAATGAGTTTCAGTTGATTCAAAATGAAATTGAACTTTCAGCTCCTCCGACAGAGAAAATCAAATGACTGCTTGAAAACTAAAAAGAAAAAGAAAAACAAGGACAGATACAAACAAAAAGCATAATTTCGGAAAATATGGGCATGTAAATAATTTTTCCCCCTAAAATAGGTGCGCGCCTGAAGTTTTCAGGGTATGGGTTTGACAGTGGAAAAAATCTGAAAAATGGGCAAACTACATTCGTGAGACAAATTGGGCCACACTAATTCATTTTGGAGTAGTGGCTCCTCCCCCGTTGGATTTGCTATATGAAGCAACTCGTTAACGAGTCGTTTTATTTTCTTTAAGAAGGTCTCAGAATAGCATCCAAACTGCATCAAAATTTCCCCGCCAAATCCCAGAAATCTTAAGAAATGTTACTGCGGCAGCGATTCCTTCCCCTCCAAACGTACTCTCTTTTCTCCGCTTCTTCATCATCTGCTTCTCTTCCCTTTTCTCTCTATTTTCAAAAACCTCTCTCACACTCAATTTATCAAACACCTAATCTCTCTTCACCTTCATCTGTACATCATATCCATGCCTCAGCTTCAAAGACCTCAAACTCACCTGAAGCAGCAAAATTCATCAAAAGAGAACTTTTTGTTCCTCCTGGAGTAGACCCAGAGGCAATTACAGGAGATATGATTCTTCCTGGTTCAAATATCGTTTTGGGTCCATATGCTGGGCACTCGCATATCAAAGAAGTTGAATTTATAAAGAGTAGTGCTAAACCAAAGGATTGCCCTAAGGATAATTTTCCCGAATTTGCGATTCTAGGTCGATCTAATGTCGGTAAATCATCGCTTATTAATGCGCTTGTTCGCAAGAAAGAAGTTGCTCTTACTTCCAAGAAACCAGGTTTTATGACTTTGCATTTTAATTTAGTGCTGAATTTGATAGTTGGTTAGTTTTGTTTTCTTGTAAATTTGATCAATTTTTGTGTAATTTATGTAGGGAAGACTCAACTTATAAATCATTTTTTGGTTAACAAAAGCTGGTACATTGTGGATTTGCCTGGTTATGGGTAAGTTCAACACAATCATAAGAGTGGCATCCTTTAGAGTCTGGGAGTTTTGGATGGTGATAATAATAGCCTCTCTTGCACTATGCTTGAAGTTTTTTGACGTCACTTGCGCTTCTAACCACTAGCTTATCGAAGTTGTGAATCCTAATATAGTGGTGTATTTATTGTTTTTATGTTCATCGTACAGGAATTTGAGTTGCTAAAACTACAAATGAAGTTTTCATGGCGATAATAACAAGCTTGCTTGCATTATGCTTATTGCTTTTTGATGTCACGTGCGCTTCTAACCACTAGCTTAGCGAAGTTGAGAATCCTAAAATAGTGATGTGTGTTTACCGTGTAGGAATTTGAGTTGATAAAACTACAAATGTAGCATATATTGACTCATATGGGATTGAATTTTTAAGGAGTTATCGGCTTTTGGGGTATGATTCTAAAAGTTTATTAGTGATTCGGAATACAGATATTATAGATTAGCTATTCATGAGTTTTATGATGGCTATATGAACTGTGAACTCTATTTAGATGATATTAACCCTAAATGACTTTCTGTAGTCTGGGATTTAACTGCACAGACACATGTCAGCAATTGTATTAGCTAAAAATAAAGAAAACTAGTACGCCAATATATCCGTTGAAGGTTATCTCTGAGTTCTTATATGGCTTGTCAGCTGTGAGTATGTATGACTTTTCTTTTTCCTGCAGGTTTGCAAATGCTCCTGAATCTACTCGGATGGACTGGTCTGCATTCACCAAAGGTTACTTTTTAAACAGAGATACTCTTGTTGCTGTATTGCTACTTGTTGATGCTAGTATTCCTGCTCGGAAGATTGACCTTGATTGTGCTAATTGGCTTGGTCGCAACGAGGTATGCTTCTTACTTCTCTTTTCTGTGTGTTTTATCTACCCAAAACATTGCAATTGCTTTCATTTTGTTTACTTTTAACTGTGATCTTTAGAATTCAACAGGGATGTGAAATTGTGGATGCACCGAAACTGCTACTTCCACTACTAATTTTTGAGTTTTTCACCCCTCTCATTCATTGTTTTCACTTCCTTGAGGATTTCAGATACCCATGACTTTTGTGTTTACCAAGTGCGACAAGTCGAAGAACAAAAAAGGAAACAGGCCCGAAGAGAACATCAAGGATTTTCAAGACATAATTAGAGAAAACTACCGACAACCTCCACCATGGATCATGACAAGTAGTGTCAGCGGCTTGGGAAGGGATGAGCTTCTTCTTCATATGTCGCAGCTAAGGAACTATTGGGATCAGTAATAAACACTGCAACATCTCCTGGACGTAATCTAATATAGAAGGCCTCTTAAAGTTGGCTAATTACTAATCATCATCACGTAACAAAAGATTACATTTTCTTTTTGCTGCTTTTTGTAAGGATGAAACACAAGTAACATGGGTTTGGTTGTTGCATAATTTCTAGTGTTTTTTGTCACTGTGCCTGCACAGTCTTGCATATTCGATTAATAGCATTATGCATGGAACTTGGTTTGGTTAATAATCTCACTGTGAAAACTACAGTAGATTAGAGGTATCACCAAATCTCTCTTTTTATTCCGTTGAAAAGAGGCAGAGATTGCTAGGAAGAAAAAGGAAAAAAAAACAAAGGTAATTAGGTAAAGTAACGATAAATGAGCAGAAATCAAAAGAAAAAGGGGATACTCGAGAGAAAGACAAGATAAAGGAGACGAGGGTCGAATCAAAAGGTGGGTGCAATAAACAAGTCTTTGGTTTGACTGAGATTCAGTATTTGGTCTCTAGTATTTTTTTCATTTCCGCTATCGGAGGTGTCAATTTTATTAGGGGGTATACCAATCTAATGGCCAGATGTGTTTTCTCCTACATAGATTTTTGTAGTACCCCCGAGTAATTTAATATCCCCTAATAGCAATGTTGTTTTTCTCCCAAGAAAGAGACATTCCTCTACTACAGCTATATCTTCCCTCAATTTGCTCAGAAATTTTTTCTTCTCGTAATAATATTAGTGGTAGTGGTGGTGGTTGTCGCATCATTTCAAGAACTAGAACACATACAGTTTTTATATATGAATGGATTTGAAAGAGCTGAGCGCCTGAGCCTAACCAACTTATAGGCCATAATGATAATTAGCTAAGGTTTATTTGTTTTTATTTAGTCCATCAATGCTTTTCTCGAGTGTTTAAGCCAATTTTCCCATTCTCCGTATTATTATATGAACCAAATATATTTGGCCTTTACGTTATTTCTTTTTCTGGGTGGGAAGCATATTTTTCACTAATTTCCAATAAATTTACTCAAAAATTTTCTTCCCTCCATCTCTTTCTTCATTATGACTTCGAATTCTTTTCAGAGTACCATCTCATCCACTTCTATTCGTATCTCTCTCTTTCCGTGGAGTCTCTCAGGCTCTCAGCCAAGTGTGTTAATTACATTATGAGTCAGTACTCTATTATATATATAAGTTGTTTTTTTATTTTTAAAAATAAAAATATCAGAAATTAGTTTGGGTATCCAATTTAAAAACGTCATCTATAAACAAAAAAATTAACTTTGTGAATTAAAAACATTTTGACTTTTATTATTGACGTGGGAGACAATCAATACTGCAAAAGGGCATAATACAAAGGGCTCCACCTATTTGACACCCTCACTTTTCCTAATTGCCACTCTCATTAAATTCCACCCATATTTATCCTATTTGCCATCCCTATGCCTTTTCATTTGTCCTCAATATTATTTTTTGACTTTTTTTTTTACAACCAACAATAAATGATTAAATAAAACCCACCACCATTTGTAAACCTTTATCACATGACTCCTCACCATTAATGGTGAACATATTAGGACTTTTAAGTGATACGACTACCATTAGAACAACATTACTTGACCATGATCACCACCGTTAAAATCGTCATTGCTAAGACCATAATCATCACCCGTTTCTCCATATCAAAATTTAATGAGTAAAACAATTGAGTAGTAAAGCAGAATCAATCATATCTAACTTTGATTATTTAATTATCCCTTTCATAGCCCAAACTTATTCGATTGGATCCCTTATCAATTCTGTAATATGTAACCATTCATGTAAGCAAGTAACAGACGCAGGGATAAAACAAATTGGATCTGAAAGTTCAACTTTACATATTGGTGTCAATTGTCAAAATCATCTAGCCCATTGTAAGTAATGATCATCAGATCAATTTATATAAGAACTAAGAAAATATATGCCCATGTCCCTTTGAAATCCATATCCTGTGAAATACAAGGATACATGAAACCCTAACTTTTTAAGAGGGAAGAAGAAATAGTACATGTAGATAATGATTTCGGATCCCTCCCACCATTCTTGTAGAGCGAAGCTCAGGGAAATTACTCATTCCCACTAAAGGTACTAATATAGTTGAAATCGTTGAAAACTATCAATAATGTGCGCGTTGAACTCGGTTTCACCTGCCGAGTGAGTTACATAAATTTTTGACTAATTTAGCCTCCATGGTCGAGTTAATATATGGAGTTAGGTTATAGAAAATGGTTGGTACTCTGGTTCTTTCCGCCGATGGACTTGTGATGAGTTAAGCGAGAGAGAGAGACAGTGAAGAGACAAATTCAATCCTCTGTTAATAATATCTTCCATACTTCAAAGTTTTTTCGTCAACTTGAACACAAGTTCACAACTTGCAGAAATTCGATGAGCTTACATAAAGAAGTGGAGAAAATCAAATACCCATAAGCTAGAAAACTTGCTCAAACGATTGAGAGACTACCAGTACAAGTTGGTTTTTTTATATCCATTTGTATTCCGTATTGTCGTTGATGATGATGATATATAGCTATCAATTTTGGTGGATTTATGATTTTTTTTAGTGGCATCGCATTCAGCTAATTTACTTAAATTTTAGTCACTACGCTAGTAGATTTTTTTTTTTTTTTGTGAATTAAATTGGGAAAGTGGGTTTGATGATCTTCTCATAACTAGAAATTTGGTTATGTAAACCCTATACTTTCTGGCGTTCGATCTTTGCATGGGAACTGTGGATGAATTTCTAAACTAGCATGCTAACTATTCGTTAAAATGGCAAAAGAAGCTTTGAATTCGAAACTCCAATGGTAGCCGAAAGTTTGACAAATACCTTATTCCATCAAAAATTATGGCATAAAATTCTTTGCTTTCTATTAAAATTTAGTGATACAAGTCTTGATTTTACTCTACTGTATTATACTTGGTACCGAATTTGAACATATGTTTTGGTGGAAGATTGATGAGTTTGGGGTGGTAATTTGTGAGTGTTATGAGCCAATAGTTTTCTCAGTAGCGGGAAATGAGGCTATGTTTTCTATCATTCATCCTGATTTAGGGATGGGTAGAGAGACACGACCTTGTTAAGAACATGTAGAGGCAAAGTTCTTAGTGGTGGGATAATTAGAAATTTGAATCATAAAGTGTTAATTTGTGTCTTTCTATTAGCTTCGAGTATTAGTGCTTTGTTAGGAGGATTCAATCGAATAAGTTTTGACCGCATCACACACTGTATGAGTATTATTTATACAACAGAATTGTTTACTATGTTCTTTTTGAGCAAGAGGGTGATGTAATATCTTAAGTTTTTCCATACTAATGCCTTCGTTCATTCTACCTAATGTGCACCATGTAACGTAGACTTGTACTCTATTTTTTGTTTTAAGTCCGCTTTCATTTCTTTTCATTTGTTTGATTTGTACCCAAAGATGATAAGGCTCCCTGCATATCTAATTTGGTTGCATTTGAAAATTTCTTGTTAGCCACAATATGCGTATGATAAGCTCCATCTCTAATTATGTGGCTCATGGTGTTTGAAGAAATAAATAGACCGTTCCATTTTCTGTTGGAAATTTTGGGTATAAAACAGAGGATGATAACACTAAAAGAAATTGTTGTTGTACTCAAAAGCTTTCAAGGCTCGGGTGATTTCTTTTAGACGATTATTTCTACCCTCCCAATATAAATTGGCGATTGCAACAGGTATGCGAAATAATGCCTTCAAGATATAATGAAAGCCCTACAAAAGGAAATTGGATTCAAGGTTTGCACCCCTTGACCCAACCAAGAACACATGAGAGAGATTTCTGATGATGCTTTAGATGGAGAGAAAACAGGTTGAATTCATTCTCAAGAATGGGAGAATTCCTTCACTATTTATAGGGTTATTCATGCCTATTGGAGATGCCTCTTCACTTCCAAAAGACACATAAGGTGTCTGTTGGGAATGGTTGTGTCCTTTATGAACCATCACACCTATTAGAGGTGTTCCTTCATCTCCAACTAACATCCATTGTGTTTATCCAACACAGAACACTTCCCCATCATAGTGACAAACCAAAAACGAAAACAGTTTTATTTTCTAAGTTATTGAAAATATCCAACAATCTCCCCCTATTTTCAAAAACCAAAAAAAACATAAAATAAAATAAAACTTATAAAACCGGAGTGGCTACATCACTCAAGTGACTGCCTACGTACCCGAGTGGGATCAAGCCAATGCAGTTCAAGCACAATTGGGACTAAGCATCATCGCTGAAATCAATACATAAATGATAGGTACCTTCTGGGTTTGAACCTTCACTTAGTGTAAGAAACTCAAAGCCTTATCGAGATTCTATGGTGAAACCAATCTTGAACCAAGTATCCCTTATGATAAAACCGGAGTCTCCACACATATTGATTCCATAAATCATGTGTTCTGTAGCCAAGCACTATAAAGGCCTTGTGCTTATATCCTTATTCATGAGTCTTCTTTAGAGAACGGTCTTCTTCTCTTAGAAAACGGCCCACATTTCCATACTCATATAGGTAAGTCTCAAAGGTGTTTCTGCGAGACACCTTTTACTAATCACAGACTCATTAAGGATTTACATCCATCCTATTTTCTTGCAGAAAAACCAAAGACTAACTTGAAATGGGAAGTTTTATGTTAGTGCTCCATAATCTACATCCATAACTTGTTGGTACCACATTGAACCTTGTTTATCTTTTTCAAAACATAGGTTGGGTTTCTGCTATGGGAGATCAACCTTCCTTCACAGACCTTAGTCCCATTTCTATATACTTCATTGAAATTAATTCCTTTGGGAGACTCTTCATAAGTAGGTCTACCAAGCTTTTCTCCGTTTCAATGGTTAACTGCAATTACTCCTTTCTTGAGTAATTGACTTACCGTTCAATGTCCAAGACCTTGCATGTCTTGACTTTTCATTATAAGTCTTTGTTAAAGACGTTATAGATCATAGCCTGATTCACAACTAATCAAGACCGCTTGAGATGGCTTCTTCCAAAAATGGGATCTCTACAAGTTAGGTTCTAAGCCATTCCTCCTCATTAATTTCATCTACTCATGCAATCAATTCCAAAAAAAATGTTCCTATTTGATTTTACAAAATAATTGTAACTTCTCTAGTGATCTTAATTAACATTTGCGGTTAATTCACAAGAAGTCATTATAGACTTGCATACACTAGAGGCATAGAAAATTTGTAGGCAATTTACTTGCTATTTCAACAAGCACATTATTACGATGAGTAACTCCTCTACTCATGCCCAATCTTCTACAAATTTATACCCAAATACATAGACAATGTCAATTTAACATTTCACATTATGTAATGCAAATGTTCATAATTTATGCATCGGTAATATCGTAACACCTAATCATAGGATATTTGGTCGCGCGCCCAATCTTCCAATACGTTACATATCAACCGGTATTGCACTTCTTTTGATATCATTTAAGACATCCCATTTTCCAAATTTTGGAACATAAAATTCTTATTGAACTATGCTCATATCGCGCAATTGGTATATCGACAATAATGACGATCTTGGTTGTAAAATTAACAACCGAAAATATTATGACATTGTCATAAAATTTCTCCCCCCGTTCGCGATAATTCTTAAACGCAGAAAAGCAAATAATTTCTTAACCGTCATGAAGCATAATTGCTTGCGGACTTGCGTACACCCATAATTTCTAAATAGAAATCTTCAAATCCAATGCATTGGTACAAATACCATTCTTTGGACTTGGCTCTTGTACACATGAAAAATAGATACTCATGTCCGTATCCCCTGTACACAATTTGATTGTTTACAAATTATCTTATGTGTCCGTACAGGCATAAAACACCACTATTGATTTGTGTCAAGCACATGACACTCATGGTTTCTAAGTAGAAATCCTCAAATCCATACCAGTATGGATACTATCTTTATGGATTTGGTTTTGCTTTTCAAACATTCCAATCGATGCCTGCACATAATTCCTAAATAAAGGAAATCTTCAAACCCATATAGCAATTTCTGTTACTAGTGTTTTGGGTCCGGCTCTCTTTTGACAACATTTCTGTCAATGCCAGCATGCATCACAATGCCTGGAACACCATGGGCAGTTCTCAAATTTCAACACAAATGTGTCTTATGCATTTGTTCTAATAATTACTAATCAGAAATTCATTAACCAAATAATTGGCCGTTCCAAAATGCATGAACCATGGAATCAAAAGCACTAAAAATTTGTCTTAACTAACGTTCAAAATCTACGAATAAGATAGAGCAATTGGTTACTTATCTCGTAATTATGATGGTTCCGGAGTTAGCACGTATGGTACTATACCCTGCATAGTCAGATCCATCTAGTTTTCGCCTCCCTTGTTAAGACCAAATATCATTATCACAAATACTCGCATCTTCCTCCCCACAAAATTTCCTGAATAGAAATCTTCAAATCCAAATTAGTTGTGGATTTGGATGTGGCACCTTTTAATCCAACTAAAACACCCACGATATTACGATTGTTAATTAGTACAGATAAAACTTATGCAATCGTCTCACTGGAATTACACAAGTATCATTCCAACCAAAAGCCACTGTTAGTAGTTGGTACTACCACTTATCACAAAATATACAGAAGTCAACATGCAACAAACACTCCTCCTAGTTTTCATAAGTCACACAGAGAACTCAATATGTGCCTCAAGGCTAGATCATGTAACCTTACAACTAGTTACATCACAATCCTAATATTGATCTAACTAGTCTAGTATTAAGAAACCATGCCCCTTAAATAACTAAAAAATGCATCCCTATCTGTTGTTGGCTTCAGGTCTCTCACATGGCAAAGGTGACCTACCAACTATGCATGTATGGGCCTGTAAATTTCCATTTTCAAGTCAAATTTTTATAATGACATTTCCAACAACAAGTCCTTTTAATGGAGATTTACATCTATCTGGGCATCCTCAGTCCAATTATGAAGAGAACACTCGTTCACAATTCACAAGGAATGTCTTTGCATATACATGCCTTTCCAGAATCCTAACATTATCATTCATAGTAATACTAGGAATCGTTAATAGGGACGAAGAACCTCATAGATAAATGCATGTATCGAGGATTTTTAATTAAGACCCTCACACTACGATCAAACGTAACTTATCATAATATTGGAGAATCTCTACGGAAAGAAAACAAGATTGGATATGATTCACTTATCTGATTGACGACAATTTCCCCCGGCAGTAACTTTTTCGTATACGCACCAATTGATTTTGTGATGGCCAGATGATGGTTAGAGTTGCGATTTCCATCTTACTTTTTATTACCAGGATTACCAGGAATTCCCAATTTACAGGAAACAATTGATCAGGATGCAAATCAACAGCGAAACCCCAAATCATTTTCTTCTGAATTCCGCAGCATATGATCAGGTTGGTGGCCTCTACTTAAAGCCCAATTTCTGGAAATACAATAAAAGCCCAAGTTGACAAATTGTCCACATACAATAAAAGCCCAAGTTGACAAATTGTCCACGCCTGTACAACTTGTTCACGCCTGTATTCAGAGTATTTCAGAAGAACGGTTCAACTCTCTATTATATTTCTTGAAGACTCTTCCCGGAAGCCGTCCTTAGGAAACTCACATGAAGTTTCATCCTCTATTCTCTAGAAATTTAATCGTCTAAAACTGTTGGAAATTTTGGGTATAAAACAAAGGATGATAACACTAAAAGAAATTGTTGTTGTACTCAAAAGCTTTCAAGGCTCGGGTGATTTCTTTTAGACGATTATTTCTACCCTCCCAATATAAATTGGCGATTGCAACAGGTATGCGAAATAATGCCTTCAGGATACAATGAAATCCCTACAACAGGAAATTGGATTCAAGGTTTGCACCCCTTGACCCAACCAAGAACACATGAGAGAGATTTCTGATGATGCTTTAGATGGAGAGAAAACAGGTTGAATTCATTATCAAGAATGGGATAATTCCTTCACTATTTATAGGGTTATTCATGCCTATTGGAGATGCCTCTTCACTTCCAAAAGACACATAAGGTGACTGTTGGGAATAGTTGTGTCCTTTATGAACCATCACACCTATTAGAGGTGTCCCTTCATCTCCAACTAACATCCATTGTGTTTATCCAACACAGAACACTTCCCCATCATAGTGACAAACCAAAAACGAAAACAATTTTATTTTCTAAGTTATTGAAAATATCCAACATTTTCATAGGGCCCCGCCATATATATTTACTACGGTTCCACAAACACCAACGGTTGCATTATCCTTTAAGCAAACATATGATGAACGAAAAAAGCTGGAGTTTTGTTTGATCAATTTTAGATTATGTTTTCATGTTTTGTGGTGTAAATATCTTTAGGAAATTGGACCATACAGACTTGTTTTTTCTATACGAATTATCTTTCATTCAGGTGGTAGCATTTAGAATTGATAATTAAGTTTATTTCTTTGGCAGATCCTACACGCACTCCTCCAGAAATTTACAGATTCGATGTCCAAATACATTAAATACCAAGATGACAATAGAGCACAAGCCATACAGATATTTGATTCATGGGCCACATAATTAAGACATGTAGATTTTGAAGAATTCAGTATGCCTTATCTAAAATAGATAGTCGATTCAGTGAAAGAGACCCGTCCACATCTACCACTAATTCTCTATGCAAGCGGGTAAAATATACCCTTTCAGTGCACATTAGGTAGAATGAACGAAGGCATTAGCATGGAAAAACCAATAGCAAAGTTAATTTCTTTCCAATATATATTTTTCTTTGATAGTTACCCCTTCATTTATCTGCATGCAGGTAGAGCTTTCAATAAGTTAGAATAGGGAAGCCATTCGATAAGCGCTGATGATTCTATCGGGTCATGGATTCATGGTTTACTTTACTTAGACCGTTGGATGACACTAGTCTCACTCCTAATATCTATAGGTAAATACTGAGGTACCGATACATTGTTGTGTCCTCATCAAGTGCACTATTACTTCGAAGGAGATGATGCTGAGCTTTCAATTTTTGGAAGAGCTAGGGCATGTGATGGAATGATTTCTACCCTTGTATGTACCAAAACTTACTTGTTTTATTTTTTTACTTATTTTTTACTTTGAAAGTCTTAGATTGCTTTCTTTTCTCTGCCATTAACTTTATATATTTTGGTTGACTTGATGTTCATTGCACAAGAATGGTTGTTTCTATCACTCATTAAGGTTTTTCGATCTGTGAAAACCAACCAGAAACTTGATGATTTCGAAGTACAATGAATTTCGCAGTACAATGAATTCTACAACTGCCACTGAATCAACAATGAAAACCAATCAGCTAAAGGAATAGGATTCCCTGGCAAAGTTTCCAGTGACAATGCATTAAGAAAAATCAAAAGTGAAACAATGGGTACCATTCATGTGTTGCTCGTTTGTGGTCTATTTGAAAACCCAGTCATAATATAAGTTCTAACATTTTTCTTAAAAAAACATGTCGATAGTTATACGGAGCCTTCGTAATCGATGTGTACACATACCTCTGTTGGAGGTGGATGACAAAAAAGAGGTACTTCTCTTAACATTTAGCTACGAAAAGCCTAGAACATATAACTGTCTAGTCTTTGTCAGAACATGAATTTACAGTTTAGTGTGAAACCAGGAACGCAAAAGAAAGACATGATGGAAACTTCACTATTCCAGAAGGACAACGTATCTTATGATCCAAATATGCTTACTGCAGACAGTCCAAATCTTAATTTTTTTAAATATGAAACTCTAGCTATTGCTGCAAAAAATTTCATTGGATCTAATAAGCTTGGTGCAGGAGGTTCTCGACCAGCGTACAAGGTAGATTCTTGTTCTTGGACGTCCTTTTTTAACATTATAAGATGGCAGTGACTTTACCTGCTTATTTCCAGGGAGCATTAGTGGGAAAGAAATAGAAGTAAAAAGGCTCTCGAAGGGATCTATACAGGGTCTATAAGAGTTTATGAGTGAAGTTATAGTGAGCTTAAAAACTCCAGCACCAATTCTCGTTAGGTTGTTGTGTGGAAGGGGATGAAAATATGCTGATATACGAGTACATGCCTAATAAAAGCTTGGATGCTTATCTTTGCAGTATGAGATTTTCTAACAATTTTAGTCACTCGGGAAATTTAGACCAAATACCTGACATCATGTTAAAACATCTTCCATACAAAACAGTTAACAATTCTTTTTTTGTACGACCATCTGACTCAGGAGCCCATTTTAATTTATACCACCGATTGCACCAGTTAACCATTTTATTCTATACGACCACTTGATTAGCATACCTTATTTATTTTTTCCGATCGATTTTGTTGTATACCCAATTTATTTTTATATGGTCGTTTTGTTGTGTACCCAATTTATTTTATACGACCATATGGAAGGCAATGTATGTGTTTTAGATAACATTTTATGGTTGGGTTGTACCAAAAAAATTCTTATAATATAAGCTGAATCTGACGATTTGTGGCGTATAAAGTAAAATAGGTACAGATTTGGATGGTATTATATATAATCAGTCAAGATTTGAGGTACTTGGAGTGTACAAGGATGAATACAGATAAAAAAATATTATGAATAGTTTTGTATTTCAGTTGCATTGCCGAACTACCCCAAACATCTGCAGAAATAGGCCTACGTGAAAGAAGATGAAGGAGAAACTGAAACAGAAATGGAAGAAAGTGAAACCACGTACTAACTTAACCCCTGTACCTAACTCGACTAGGGAGGGTAAATGGGTAAGAAATGAAATTGGTAACTCGGTGAGTCAGACTGAGTCGTGGCTCGCACATGGTTGTTAATTTTTTGCTGAGTTCGACCTTGACTACACCTTTCCGTAGAATATGCAATTTGTGTGACCTTTGCTCATTCTTGTACTCTATTGATCACCACCTTCACTCGTTATTGGTTTAATTTTTTTTCTTCTAATTATTTATTTTAAATGGAATTCTAACCAAGCCAGGGTTAAAAAAAATAGTGAATTTTTAACGAAAACAAATACCAATGAAGAAGAAGCAAATTAGGGTGATGATAATTATGGTCAAATTTAATTTGACTTTCATAGGTGGTAAATATGAAAAATAGAATTGAGAAAAACAATTATTTAAAAAAAAATTGATGAGGTGGTAAATAGGTAAAGTGTAGGTGGCAAATAGTTAAAGCCATACAAAGTTCCAAGCATAATTCCGTTTTTAAAATCAACGAAAGCCAGCATGGTATTCTTCGTATCCACGCCGATAATCTAGTCCAAGATTTTGGTTGGAGGGGATCGCAATTTGTGGGAGCTATTGAAGTTACTTGAAAATATATACAACCCTTAATTAATTAGATTGAGCAGCCCCCACTGAAAATTCAAATGAAGTTGGTTTAAGGGGAGACTTTTAGTTAGCATAGAGACGTGTACACAAACGCACACGTGAATGCACACGGAGAAAATATAGACAAGAAAACAAAAACAAACTATTCTTTATTCACAAATCTCTAAAATCAAATCAAATCCAACCAAATCCAGACAACAGGGGTCTTTAAAAAATACCTACCAAGTACCAACTTCTGTAAATACAACACCTGCTGCATACAATTTGGAAAACAAGAATACGTCATACACTGTAATCAAATACCCTACAATTTACATACAGGTTCGAAATTTGGAAAATGGCTTTTATTTGTTCGCAACCATATTTCTGGTTCATTTTTTAGGAGGAGGAGACATGAGTAACATGGGTCAGTGAGTGTTTTTGGTTACTGTGTCCGCACAGTTTCCTGGGTATCTTTTTTTTTTCTGGTGCCATTAAACACTTATTACATTCTGCACACATCCAAAAAGATAAATCCAGGAAAAAAATATTTTATACTCCAAGTTAAAGAGCATCCTAATTTTTTTTTAAATTTGCACCGCGGTTTGTAATGTTACCATGAAACAATTCTCTTGAAGATGCCAAAAACCTCAATGGGGTACCAATTTGATTCAAATGATGTTTTATCTTATTAGCATTTTGGTACACCCCGATCAAAACCAATCCCTCCTATTAGCAATTTTGGGGAAAACTACAGTAGAGTAGAAGAGATATCACCATCTGTTGAACCTAACTTTAGAAAAGAGGTAAAAGAAAGAATCCAGAAAAGAGGCATATAGACTATAGAGATTGCTGAGAAGAAAAACAAACAAAAATAAGGTAAAGTAATGAAGAGAAATGAGCGGAAAAGAAAAAGGGGCACACTCGAGAGAAAGACAAAATAAAGGACAAATTTGAGGAGTCGAATCAAAAGGTGCGGCAATAGGGGTTTGACTGAGATTCACTGTCTCGCAATTTGAGTATTTGGTCTCTCCCAAGAAGCCAGAAAACCGAGAGCCGTTTCCTCTACTCTACAACTCTAATTTCTTTTCTTCTCGAAACACTACTAGTAGTGCTAGTGGTGGTGGTGGTTGCCGCATCACTTTCAAGGACTAGAAAGAAAGAAGCCGAGCCTAGCCAACTAACTTAGAGATCACAATGATCATCAGTCCATTTAGGCGTGCATTTGCCAAACCCCTCGGCCCACACTTCATTTTTCGCTGCCTTTAATTAACTCGATTGATATTGATTTTTTGATTCTTTTTCCATATATCTCTACCACTGTATTGAATCTTTGTTTGTTTGCCTATTTTCTACACTCCCTTTATTAATTTCTTCATCGGCGACTTCAACTTCTTTTTTTGTTTGTTATTATTCCATTCTCTCATTTCATCAGCTTCTCTGTCTCTCTCTCGAGTCTCTGCAGTAAGTACATCTTCAGTCAGGTACTGCTTGTTCTCTGTCGAAGACAAACTAAAACTGCAAAAAGAGAAGAACATGTCGGAGGAATATTTTGATTCAGATCGAAATTTTTGGAGGTACAGTTGTTCATAATCATAACCACCACCACCAGCTGAAGCTAAACTACTAGTTGCACATCAGGTGAAAAAAGAGAGGTGGCTTGGTTCTTTGTTGTGGTGTTGCATGTACATATATGATATGGTTTTGTTAACAAGTCCTTGTAGTAGAAATAGAAAGGTGGTTGTGGTGGTATTAGTGGTTTTATTATATTTTGTGGTTCTGGGTGTTGGAGATTCTTCTTCTGATGACGATGAGGATGTTGCTGGATTGTTGTCTTTCAAAAGTTCTTCAATCAAAACTGATCCCACTGGTTTCTTAAGCACCTGGAAAACTTCTCATTCTAGTTCTCCATGTTCTTGGAAGGGTGTCATCTGTTCAACTATTACTAGTACTAGCAACAATGAACAAGTAGGAAGAGTGATTGGTTTGAATTTCACAAACGCTCGTCTCACCGGTCCGTTCCGTCTCGATGTTCTGATCAATTCTCTTCCTTACTTGACTGATCTTCATTTATCTTATAATTCTTTCTATGGTGATCTCTCCCTTAATATCAATACCAACAACTGTAATATTGAAACTCTTGATTTGTCATCTAATAACTTCTCTTCTTCTTCTTCTTCAAATAATCATCCTGGTACTTCTGTTTCATTCTTAGCATCATGCCGCCGTCTCAAGTTTCTCGATATATCTCGCAATCAAATTTCTGATCACAACCTTCTAAATTACTCCCTTTCCGGCAGTAACTGTGGTTTGGCTTCAACTCTCAATCATCTCAACTTCTCATACAACAAGTTCTCTGGTAAGTTACCTGCCTCCAGCTCTTCTTGTAATACACTCTCTTCTCTTTCAGTTGTAGACCTCTCCCGCAACATCTTGGATGGCAGTATTCCAACTGGCTTCTTTGCTTCATTTCCTTCTCTGAGTTACCTTGATCTGTCCAGTAATAACTTCACTGGTGATTTCTCCACCATTAAGTTTGGGGACTCAAACTCGAACAGCTGGTGTCGTAATCTCACCTACCTAAACCTCTCCCACAATTCTCTTTCTGCTGGATTCCCACCAACACTATCTACCAACTGCAATCTTCTGAATACACTAGACATCTCTCACAACTCCTTCCATTCAAATATCAATGATATCGTCCCGTCGTCGAACTACTTCGGAAACTTCCGCAATTTGCAGCATCTCTCTTTGTCCAACAATGGATTATCTGGTGACATACCTCCAGATATTGGTGTTACTTGTGGCTCTCTCGTCAACCTTGATCTCTCCGGTAATTTACTCACTGGCGGACTTCCTTCCACCTTTACCTCCTGCAGTTCCCTTGAAAGCCTCAATCTCGGCCATAATCAGCTCTCGGGTGATTTTCTCGATACCGTTGTCAGCACCATCTCATCTCTTAGACACCTCTACCTCCCTTTCAACAATATTACAGGTTCTATTCCTACTTCCTTGTTAACCAACAACACTCAGCTTCATATCCTGGACCTCAGTTCTAATGAGTTCTCTGGCAAAATCCCTCCTTTGTTCTGCTCTTCATTTTCGGTTTCTTCTTTGCAAAAGCTTCTCTTGCCCGGTAACTTCCTCTCAGGCAGTGTGCCTCCAGAGCTTGGGAACTGCAAGAACTTGAAGTCACTTGATCTTAGCTTCAACAGCATCACTGGTTCGATTCCTTTACAGGTTTGGGAGCTTCCTAATCTTACTGATTTAGTCATGTGGGCAAACAACATAACCGGTGAAATCCCAAACACAGTATGCGCCAATGGAAATACTTACTTAGAAACTCTGATTCTCAACGACAATTTGATGACCGGGAGACTCCCGGACTCCCTTGGCGCTTGCACTAAATTATTATGGGTGTCTTTATCCACCAACAGAATTAGTGGAAAAATTCCGTCCGGTATTGGCAACTTGAAGAACCTTGCCATTCTCCAATTGGGCAACAATTTACTCGACGGTGACATCCCGCCTGAGCTTGGGAATTGCGAGTCTCTCATATGGCTGGATCTGAATAGTAATGCCTTGACAGGGTCCCTACCACCCCAACTTGCTGATCAAGCTGATTTAATTACACCAGGCCTCGTCTCAGGCAAGCAATTTGCCTTTGTAAGGAATGAAGGGGGGACTTCTTGCAGAGGAGCCGGAGGGTTAACTGAATTCGAGGGAATTCGATCAGAGAGGCTGATAAGCTTACCTACATTACACTCTTGCCCTTCCATAAGGATATACACAGGTTTAACAGTGTATTCGTTTGTTAGCAATGGCAGCATGATCTACTTGGATGTCTCTTACAACTCATTGTCAGGAAACATCCCTAGTAGATTTGGGTCCATGAATTATCTTCAGGTATTGAATTTGGGACACAACAGACTCACTGGAAGTATCCCTGACAGCCTAGGTGATTTGAAACAGGTCGGCGTATTGGATCTTTCTCACAATTATCTTGAAGGGTATGTTCCTGGTTCCCTGGGAAGCCTTTCATTTCTCAGTGATTTGGACGTCTCCAATAACAACCTCACAGGTCCAATCCCTTCCGGAGGGCAGCTAATCACATTTCCTGCAGCAAGATATGAAAACAATTCTGGCCTTTGTGGTGTCCCCTTGCCACCTTGTGGTGCTGGTTCTTCGGGGTCTCGTTCAGATTTAAATCGACATAGAAAGAAGCAGCCGACTTCTATGGCAGGGGGAGTGATCATTGCGATCCTACTTGCCATGTTCTTCATAGTTGGGCTGATGTTCGCTCTTTACAAGGTGAAGCATTCACATCAGAAAGAGGTTAAGAGAGATAAATACATTGAGAGTCTTCCTACCTCGGGCAGTAGTAGCTGGAAACTATCAGGTGTGCTTGAGCCATTAAGTATCAACATCGCCACATTCGAGAAGCCATTGAGGAAACTGACATTTGGCCATTTGCTTGAAGCAACCAACGGTTTCAGTGCAGACAGCATGATTGGGTCTGGTGGGTTTGGGGAGGTATATAAGGCTCAGTTGAGAGATGGGTGCACCGTAGCTATCAAGAAGTTGATTCATGTTACGGGTCAGGGAGAGAGAGAATTCACTGCAGAAATGGAAACTATAGGGAAGATCAAGCATAGGAACCTTGTGCCATTGCTGGGTTATTGCAGGATTGGAGAAGAGAGATTACTTGTGTACGAGTATATGAAATGGGGAAGCTTAGAGTCGGTACTTCATGATGGAAAGCCAATGGGAGGTGGCTCTAAATTAGGGGGAGGTAGAATAAATTGGGCAGCAAGAAAAAAGGTTGCTATAGGGGCAGCGAGAGGGTTGGCATTCCTACACCACAGCTGCATACCACACATAATTCACAGGGACATGAAATCGAGCAATGTACTTTTGGATGAGAATTTCGAAGCAAGGGTGTCTGATTTTGGGATGGCAAGATTGGTGAATGCTGTGGACACTCATCTAAGTGTTAGCACACTTGCAGGAACGCCTGGATATGTTCCGCCTGAATACTACCAGAGCTTTAGGTGTACAACAAAAGGAGACGTCTATAGCTATGGTGTTATACTTCTGGAGCTTCTTTCAGGCAAGAGACCCATCGATCCTTCTGCTTTTGGTGATGACAACAATCTAGTGGGGTGGGCAAAGCAGTTACAGAGGGAGCAGAGATGTAGCGAAATAATTGAACCCGACCTCCTGCAAAAGACAACACCGTTTCCTCCACTCAATAGTCCCACTGCAACTAGCCATCACCATAATCGTGCCCAATCTTTTGGTGAGGCCGAGGCCAAGGCTGGGACAGCGGCCATAGATGAAGCTGAGCTACATCAATATCTGAAGATTGCTTTTGAATGCTTGGACGATAGGCCTTTCAGACGCCCCACCATGATTCAGGTAATGGCCATGTTCAAAGAACTTCAGATGGATTCAGAAAGTGATACTCTTGAAGGCTGCTTCTCTGTGAAAGAAACTGCCGACTTTGAAGAACCAAAAGAGAAAGCAGTACAACCTTGATTGATAAATTAGTAGTCCCTCGTGACTTGTTTGGGAATAAATCACTGTATTCCTGATTTTTGAAACTTATTTACTGTAAATATAGCACAGGAAACAAAGAGCATTTTTTTAATTGATATGCAGATGCAGATGTTTAGATTGAACGATAAAATGGCTCTCCTGTAATTTTTTTGTCAACTCGATTTTGCTAGCTCATAATTTTGTTAACTGTCAGTAGCCTTCTTCCTAATAAAAAAGAACTGTCTAAAACAACTAGGCTACTAAAAGTTTTGTTCTCGGAAGCTCTTACTTAGTTTATCCGGTTCATGGCACAGTGTTCTATAACCACAACTACATTTCAATCTTTATTGACTGCACTATGCAGGGGATAGAGAGTGGAAGGTGTAACATGTCAAGAAGGAACAAAAGAAGAAAAAAAAAAGACTTTTCATTATGACAAAGTAGAAAGCTAAAGAACACATCATTATCCTCAAATGAAAAAGGAGGACTTATTTCAAGATTTTCAAAAGAGAATAAGGAAAAGCACCTCTAAACTTTGAAGGTGCATGTGGTTGTCCTCTTCTCTTCTCGCCACTTTTTAGGACCCCGATCTTTTGTTAGCCTATTGAAAGACAAACAGGAACGGGGTAAAAAAAAAAAAAGGAAAAAGGGAGGCATTATTAGTTTAAAATTCAAATACTAAACACATTATTAACTATACCAATTTTCAATGAACTAATATGTGCAACTAGTATGCAAGTTAAATCGCATTTAAGACGCAAGAATTTACCAATCATGCAAGAATTTAATGTAGCCAGCCAGATTGGTCAAACATCATACCCCAACTCAAGATCTCTTCATCCTTGAGGTCTCGGTTGACTCCAAATCAGAAAACTCCAGGACCAACTAACTGATGGAAATTATTGTTCACACTGCCAGCTGATGACATTGCATTCAAGGGAACTGCACTTGTATGACGCCTCATTTTCTTTGTTGCTGATCTTTCCATCTGGTTATGTCATCCTTCTACTCAAAGGTTGCATCCAATTCCAACTTTGGCACACATGCTCGAATAACCGAACAGAAAGTAATAAGTCCGTCTGTCACAGATGAAAGCGTCTATAAACATGTATAACAGCAGTAGATTCAACTTTCCACGTCAACTAAAGATAAATCTAGAAAATTATCAAGCACAATGATGTTCCCATTGTACTGTAACACAAATTTGGAACTTCAGAATTGATGGCACTTCTGAAGTATGAAACTGAGGAAGCATAAGGGAGGGGCTCATAACAATTTTTGGGGCTTGTAAACAGAAGATGGCTTTGACTACAGCAGCCCATATTCATCAACGTCGAGAACAAACACAACAGCATTGACAAATTACTACTAATTACTCCACAGCGTTTATATGAATACAACCACACCATTTGGATATAGATAAATGCAAACCCAGGACAGCTCTTTTATACATTTGTTCATATGAAATACTTTTATAACAGAATCAAAAGAAATACTCTGTACCTCATTACCGCTGATGTTTAACTCATCGAGCAGTTTAGTCAAAACTTTAACAACCTCGAAATCAGGTCCCATTGTTTCATATTGACCACCAATATCGAAGTAGCATTAATAGAACTCACGATATCGACCCTTGGACGGGTTGTCCCTTCGATATACCTTAGAAATTTGGTACCTTTTGAATGAAGTGATACCAGATCATATACCAGGGAACGTAGCTCACCACCCTGTAAACATTTGAGCATGAATTAGTAATAAAGATAAAAATCAATAAACGTACCAAGAAAAGATGATCAATAAACGACAAAGATAAAAATCAAAATACCAAAGTAGAGGAGTTGCTTGCACCGACAACAAAGGATATATGATTACCTGGTCGGCAAGGTCATAAACCAGCTTCGAGTTCTCGCCATATTCTTCCCTGATTCTGCCGCTACTGAGAGCCAGTAAAGGTAAAAGAAATAGAACTAGACCGCTGCCACGGTGGGGGGCGACGAAGAAGAAAGACATGACCTAAGACAAACAACATCAAGTTATCAATTTCAATAAGAACCCATGTTACCATTTCTTAAAATTGTCCTGTAATTGTCATAAATTTCCCTGGTTCACTGCAAATGTTGTTGTCCAATTGGTTTTACTACAGTGGTGGTCTGTGTTATTTACCTTTTGACGCAGAATGTAGTGATGGCACTGAGCCACTGAGGTGATCTTATCTTTAATCATATCACGTATTTTGAAGTTATCTAATATTTCCTAAGGGCTCGAAATGAGAAGTAGGGGAGATAATAAAAATCTCCAGTACCTGTCTAGAAAGATACAACAACTAAACAATGAAATAAAGCCCATGGGAAAACCGAAGTATCATGGATAACCTAAAGAGGAACGAAAAGTGGAAAGTACCTTCACGCAAGGGAGATGACATTCTTCACAAGGCTGTGTTCTTACACTTTGATCTGCTCTCTAGGTTTGGCTTTTTAAAGCATCGCAAGGTTTTGTGCAATAGTGGTTAGGACAGCCAAGAAGGTTACTTAAGAGCAGACCATCTGCAGATGAAACATCACACACCCCTGTAAATACAGTACTAAGAACAAAAAAAAAAAAAAAAAAAAATTTGCTCGAAGATCAAGTCAGCATCTCATTCATTTCCAAAGGTTGTATAGACTTGTAAACAACTGGTCATATAATACAAGTTCTTTATAGGATCAGCACCAGGCTTGGTTAGGTGCAGTTGAGGTTGATGTGTGTAGAATTATGTGATTGTTTCACCTTCCATAAAAATGCCAAATTGTGCTGGTCTTGGGAATCTAGGAATGCTACAACTCTGCTCGTTCTTGGGATCTAATGTCAAAAGCGATTAATCGTCTCTCTATTCTACTTCTACTGGTTAATGTACTTATAACTTAATACTGCTTCAATCTTTCTAATATAGCTTTTCAGTTCAATAATCTAAAAAATACACTTAAAATTAGTCTGAAAAGAACAATTCAGTAGAGAACTTAGACACATCTTTCCAATCTCCTAATTTGGTCGAGCCTGATTTTTAGTAGGAGGCAACACCAATGAAGGATCATACACATCCTTGTTAATTATAAGTTGAACTTGCCAAAAGAGTGGTTAATTACTATGACTAAACTGATTGTTCTACAGAAATCAGTAAGAACAACAAATCAAGAAAACCAATAACTACCTAAGAAATTGAACCTAACAAAAAAAAATCAAACATAGTATACTTATTAGATTGAATTTGAGTTTGGTCAAGTACTTCATCTCGTTCCAGAAAAACCACCCAGTTCTTCAACTTCACCCTCTTCTTATTTCTTCTCTATAAAACCTCAAAAACCATATTCCACAACCATTTTTCCAGATTTAAATCATAACTAAACATGTGTTCTCGCCAGAATGTACTATACCACGGTCACTTAAGAAAACTCCAACAATTCACATTCATCAGAGATGCGATTATGAACTTGCTGGTGCTAGTCTAATATTTGAATGTCTTAGTTACAGTTAGTTACCAGTTTCATTCCTGCAGCACATACTGATAGACGAGTATCAATCTTTCCAGCTTTAGAGAAAAATTGCAGCGGGAACTGCCTATACATGTATCAAATGAACAAAGTTCGAAGAGACAATTTATCAAATAGTTAATCTACCATTAACAATGTATAAAAAAACAACAACCATTCTAATTTCGTAGAGAAGATTCAAAAATTTAGGGACGAACGTACCTTCCAAATGATCGAGAGATACTGGAAATGTCATAGTGTCAATGTGTTTTCTTTGTGTAACTGAACTTCAGTTTCTCTCTTTTTCTCTTAAATAACACCTGGTCCAATTTCTTATTTGTGCTTTCAATTATGTAGGAGTGGCGGAGCTCTGTGAAGCAGATGGCCGGCCCGTATGTGATGATCAGTATCAAGGGCCGATTCTGGCACGATCATTCTCTAGTTTTGGCCAGTCTCGGCAATGCTTCTCAAGCAGAGATTCCTGTAAGCACCTACCCCTAGTGTTATTGCTATAGGCTTGGCCGATTTTGGAGACATGCTCAGGAAATCTTGGAGCTGGATTTTTGAATATGAGAAAAAATTGGATGACAGCCCTGACTGGCTCACTCAACCACTTTGCATAATCCATGAAAATAGCTCTTTTCTGCACTTTTCTTGCACAAATAGAGGAGACGAGCCTCATTGAATTGAATTTTTTTGTCAGTTTTGGTCAAGAATTCGTTTGGTTTCCAACCATTAACAGTTTCATAGTGAATAAGATAAGTATGCAGCCTGCTTGTCAGAAGGCAAACCGGAACCGAAGTGTTTTCTCTTTGATTATGCTTATTGAGATAAAAGTTGTACAGGTAATACTTAAGCATAACCATTAAACATGCAATTATTAGCTATTATACAAGCAGTAACCAAAATTAGAGAAAATTACATCAAAATTTAGCAAACACAAAAAAGAGAGAAACACCAAAGATGTGGTTAACTAATGACACATACACATATACCGATCTTGTATTAGACTCCAAACAACGCGAACATGGATCCAGGACTTAAAAGAGGTGATGAAGCAGCAGAGCACCATGTATTCCAAGTCGTTGGCGACATCAATCCTATAGAAGTAAGTGCCGCTGCAACTGAAGGTGAATTACTACTTTCAAATAAATCGTCGGTGTTAACTTTAACAAGAGGCTCTGGTGATGAGAAGTCGATATCGTAATCTTCCTCTAACGGTATCTCATGATGTTCATATATAGTTTCTAATAGTTGTTGTTGCGGTTCTTGCTGCTGCTGCAGTTGTGGCTGTGGCTGCTGTAATTGTATTTGTTGTGACGAACTGTTATCAAATTGTTGCCGTGGTGACGGTTTAATAATGTTTATCGGTGGAGGAGCAAATTGTCGGAGACGATTCGGTTGAAATTTAGGAGCACCAGTGAGTTCTTGTACGACTTTCCGGAAACTAGATGACTCCACGCAATAAACTCTGATTTGTGGTGGCACCTGTTGGGATGGAACTGGTTTCTTCCATGGTTTTGATGATACTTTACGTACAGAATGTAGAGAAGACGATGATATATTACCTGAAACCTTATAAGAAGTGGATGAAGAAGAATAGTCATTCATTGCAGGCATTTTGCGATTATTTTTTTGATCGATAAAGAAGAATTTTGCGATTGTCTAAAGATGTTTGTTTCTGTTTATGTTTTGTGGCATCGGCCTACTTCTTATTTATATTACACTGGGGTTCTTCAATCTAGTAGAGAGGAGAGGGAGAGGAGTTGGTTAGATGGTGGACCACGCCTTGACCAAGCACAAGAGAATCTATCATAATACATTTTTGTTTGATTTTCAAAAAATAATAATTGATATTTGTTTTTCTAATAATTCTAATTCAGAATATGACATTTGTTTATTCATCATCATTGAGGTCAGCACAATTCTAATGGTCAAACAAATAATTTTTGACTGGGTGTTAGATCTCTCAATAATCTTAATCTTGTAAGGAAAGTCTATATAACATTATCCCGTTCAATCCTTATGTTATGTACATTCTAAGAGAAATCGAGAGACCTTTATGTATCCTTTAAGAGAAATGCGGAGATTTTCGATTTCGAAAATTTATTTAGAACATGTTTTTAAATTGGATGTTGAAAATTTTATTTTTGTATTTTATCATCTAAATTAAAATTTTACACTAAATGAGATTATTTTGTTCTATTCTTATACATTTTCTGAAAAAAATCAAATTTTATCGCTAAGTTGGGTATAAAATCAAATGACTTTTATTGTAAAATATACATGTTTCAAACGCCGTTGTAAGTTGGGTATAAAAGTGCCATTTCTCAATTTATCACACGAGACCAAATTTGAACTATGATGTAAAATGAAATAAATATAAATAAGAAAATTTATCAATAAAACAAAATATAATATTGCAGTACAAATAAAATTTGGGTATGAAAGTAGTGTTTTCTGATTAAAAGGAGATGAACACTACCATAGCTAGATCTGTTCAGTATCCTATCATGTTTGGACATCCGACTTTCATCTTAAAGACATTCAAATCTGACTGCATATAGAGTGTGAGATGGTCTTTGGATGTGGTGGCTGACCTTCACTTCTTGTGCAAGTTCCATATTTTGTCATTAAACATTCTCTCCTTACACATGGCATAAGGGGGCAAGTCCCAAATGCAGTGCTGCATGGATGGCACGTAACACTAGTCAACGGTCATCGGCTGCACAGCCAGTGGCTACGTTACAGCAAACAGTCATCGACGTAGTGTATTAGAACAGCAAGAATTAAATGAATAGCTACAGAGTTACTGTCAAGAAGCTATAGCAGAAGCAGCCGCCGAAAAACAACTGGGTCCCGTTGCAGAAGAAGTCCCTTGACTAGGATACAAATTTGATTATATATTCAATTTGTGGTTTTGTGTTTGGAATTCAAAGAACTCCCGATGGATATTATGATTTAATGAAACAATACGATAGACGAGAATCCAACCCAATCCAAAGAGCCTGCTAGCTTGGACTGTGCATGACGATTGAATGGCGTAATCGCTTAGCTACCGACGATCGCACAAACAATATAAAATGGGTTAGAAACGGGCATCTAACACGTGGACAATTAAAATCGGATGACGTGGAGTAAAGGCGTGGTCAAATGACTCGTCGCGATACCATGTTAGTTTCTTATTTTTAAAAGACATTTATCTCAAATGGATAAAAATATAAAAATAATCATCAAGTTTCATCCTACCCATTTTTAAATTTTTTAATTTTTAATTTTCCTCAGATAAATCCAGTTTATCCTCACTATTTTTTAAGTTTAAGCCAAGATGAATCCAGTTTCATCCTTCTTCTTTTTTGTCCATTTCACACATAATTTTTTTTACTCTCCATTAGAACCATGTTTTAAAAATATTTGGACAAATAACCCATTTTCCGGTTAGAATACAGTCATCCAACTCAAAACCAATTATCTATGAGCGGAGAGGACCATAAAGTTATAAACCGCGGGATCTTAGATTTCCCAGACAGTGTGGACTAATAATCTCAACAAAATGCAATAAGAGGAACACTTTAATTTAAGCTGGTTAGGTTATTACTTATAAGATGAGATTGAAACTTGTTGATCAACTCCATGTTGCTTCTACCGAATCAAGTTGTGTTACCCAGATTCAGATTTGAGGTCAGATGTTTAAATCCCATGAACCCTTGTCCGTTGTAACTCAGTACAGTATGTTGCTAAATTAATCATCCAAATCTAAACTCTTCAGTGACAAATAATAGTATGTCGACTGATATCTCCCTTTTCTTTTTGCAAAATTCTTCAGTGACAAATAAAATCTAGTCCAAAACTCAATCCATCATGCGGCAACATTCGATTGGCTGCGTTTCTTTCAAGCAAAGCATTATTAAACAAAAATATCTCATTAACCTGCAACTATCCTGAGAAAAACAATCAAACACGTGGTTTGGACTATGTCTACCGCCAATCCAGGCGATGACAAGTGTTTTTGATTTTAGAATGGCCCTAGCACGTAGCTCACTCTCGCTGTATGCCAACTAGGTGCATTGCATATCACCCTGAACATGAGTTAACAGTGAGTCAGTGCCTTCAGTGATTCTTGATATTTTCGGATACAATGAATGATTTTACTATTTGTCGTTGTTCATTTGAGTCTGTCCCTATTCACAGATATGTACGTACCCAGTGAAAATGTGGAACTATCTTCTCTTCGAATTGGCCCTGAAATAATATGTACCAGCCCCAAGGTCTGGCTTGCTTGGTTCTTAACAGAAAATGGTCAATATCGCAAACTCCTTGTGAAGTAATAGGTATTCTGAAACATCCACCCTGAAGCTATAGATGGATCCATCAAATTATATGAATAAGGCTTGATTAAGAAAGAATTATTTTAACTAATACTAATTAAGTAAGTTAATTTGACCACATTATTTTAATTATGCTTCTCTAATACTTATCTAAATGCAGTGGTATAGCAATCACTGTAGTGATCCTCATATCTTGTAATGTTTATTTGAATACGGGCACTCAAGACTAGGTTGCCCGAGTTCATTTTCTTTTCTTCCTTCGCCAAAATTCAAACTTTATACAACTAATTATTGGACAAGGATATATATAATTAAACTCGGAAAACATTACAGGGAACGGATCTGTCTTTTCCTGCTGAAATGTTCGTGTCTTCTTAATTTTTTCCGGTCAAACGAAACTAATTTCCACAAATTAAATTAATTAATTAAATAAATTATCTCAGTTACAAAGAAAATCAATCAGCACGGGATAATTTGTGTTTCAGATGTCGACCTTTTTTTTCTAATTTCAGTAGACTTGTAAAATGCATTTGATTTTGTGTTAACCATGAAAACATCTTGCTGGAAGTGATGTATGTTTAAGACAGGTGTTGCAAGAAAAAGGAATTCACGTGATAAATGCTCACTTGGTGAAGAAACTTCGTATGAAAAATTCAAGAACTAACGGAAGAAAATGAGAAAACTTTAAAAATCATCGCAAAAACTTCTATGAAATCTCACTCTCTCCGTCGTTCCGTGGCCTTGCAGTGTATACTAAGGAAAACTTGATGGCTAAGATAACTTGATATGCACTTATAACTAACTATCCAAATGTCCATATCTCCAACCTCATTACCTAAGTTCCGAGAAGCCGTATCAATCATCTCTCAAGTCATTATCGTGTTTAATTTTTTTTTTTATAATCAAAGTTACGTTTCAATATCATCTTTATGCATAAAAAGCTTTACAACTGGGTGGCAGCCGAATGAGGCGACATACTGAGCTATTGGTCCAGTTAAGTAGTTTCAAATACATAAAATGGGCTATATAGCCAAAAGTGTAAGTTTTTTGGGCCATATGGAATGTAAAAATTAGGTCTGGGTCAAATCTCCAAAGGAATATTTTAATTAAAACCGAATCTAATCTTCTCACAAAACCCGATTTTTTCTCTATAATTGATGAGAAAAGAAAAAACCCCACCATCGTTCTTTCTTCTTTTCTTCTTCAAGATGCAAAACTGCGATAACATCAGTTCTCCTCTATTTAGCATACCTTGGCAAGAAATAATGAAAACAAAAACATAAATCCAACGAGAAACAAAAAGTAATTATGTTTCTGTAAACTAACTATGTTTTTGTAAACAGAGAACAGTACCATCTCCACCACCTCAAACTCTGAAAGGTATGGCTCTAAATGAAGAAACCGATATCACGCTTGACAAAACCATCATCGAGAACTAACAAACGAAAACGGGTCTAAAGACCCAAAGGGCCATATCATCATAGTTGAATTTGGTTTCCAAAAAACACGAGAAAACATAAGGCAACAATATAGGCTAAGGTGTCCCACAAGAGGTTACCCTGCAACATAAAACTGACCCAATTACCCTTTTATAATTGATGAGAAAAGAAAAAACCCACCATCGTTCTTTCTTCTTCTTCTTCTTCATCTTCTCACAAAACCTGATAACATCAATTTTCTCTATTACGACCACTGCTACCATCTCCACCACCTCAAACTCCTTTCATCGTAAATCGACCATATCCGTTTTCCACAAAACCATCATATTAGTTGAATTTGGTTTCACCACAACCACCACCAAGCATTAATATTATCGAAAGGTAAAATCAATTTCTCCATCGTCTCCTCACTAACAAAGCGACATCAACAAAATCATCATAGTTGAATTTGGTTTAATAGCCATCTAAAACACCGATACCAACATGCAACATGAAAGATTTCTAACTTAATTAGGGTTTCGATCTATTAATTTCACAAAATGTCTCCTAGAAATCGTAAGTTTCCAAACCCTAACTATGTTCTGATTTTAATTTCAGAATCGTATGATTGAATTGTTGAATTGCTTGATTTTATTTTCATTTCACTGAATGTAATTGGATTTTAGTTGGGTTGCTGTAAATAATTTTATGTTTATGTTTTGGATGAAACTGGATTGCATCTGTTATATGAATTCTATGTTTTTGATGAAAATAGTTTGCATTTGGTTATATGAATTGTATTCTAAGAATAGGCATAATCGAACTCATGCTCAACAGGTGTTTGTAAGAATGCATTTGTTGGTGTATTTAGGATGTAACTGGTTTACATCTAACTTTAAGTTAATTTGATAGGATGTAACTGGTTTCCATGTTTATCTTGATTGGAATAATTTGGGTTCATCCTGTTTTAAATTTGCATATTGACATTGTTTTGTAGGTTGGTTGAATTTATATTTTATGCTGAGATAAAACTGATTTCATCGTGTCTTAAATTGGGTTTAATTTGGCTTCACCCATTTTAACTCGGATGAAACTGGTTTCATTGTGTGTTTAGACTATGTTGAATTTGGTTTCACACATTTATAACTGGGATGAAACTAGTTTCATTGTGTTTTAGGTTGGGTTTACCCATTTTAAACTAGGATGAAACTGGTTTCATCTGATTTAAGATTGGGATGGAAACTAATTTAATCCCGCTTAAACTGTTTTTATGTTTCATATTCATGGTATTTAATCCCGCTTAACATATAGAAACTGAGTTTCATCTAGCTTTAATATATATGATGTATCTGGTTTTCATCTGATACCTGCAGGAAATAGGATGAAGCTGATTTTCATCCATCTTTAAATGAAGCTAATTTTCATCCAACTTTAAAATAGGATTTAACTGATTTTGATTTAAATTTTTGCAGGAAGCAATATCAAGAAGGGTGTTGGTGCTGAAAGAAGTACCAAGAATAGGCATGATGTGAACATGGGGTGGCGACTCAAGCAAAAGGAATATAGATGATGTGAATGTGGATGGAGAAATGGATGATGTGAATGTGGATGGAAAATAGATATCGCATATGAAATCCTCAATGATGAGAATAATTTCTGGAAAGTTTGATGTATTTAGGTTGTTTAGCAAAATAGGTCGTTAGAATTTTTTTATTAATGTAGTTCATCTAGAAGTACTTTTATTTTGTGGAACTCTATCTTCACATACATTTATGATCGGGGATTCGTCTATATCTTAATTGCAGGTTAATTAAATATGATTTTTTTACTGAAAATTGCATATACTTCAATTATATCAGTATAGGTTATCTTCAATCTGCATATGTGTTTGAATATGTTAGCCAGAAAATGATTAGATTTGCAGGTTGAATTTTTTTTTTTTTTTTGTCAGAATGTAACCAGGCTTGGATGAAACCCAGTTACATCCTTGCCTGTACAAAACTGCAATTTTTTGTCAGAATGTAACCAGGCTTGGATGAAACCCGGTTACATCCTTGCCTGTACAAAACTGCAAATTTTTGTCAGAATGTAACCAGGCTTGGATGAAACCCGGTTACATCCTTGCCTGTACAAAACTGCAATTTTTCGTCAGAATGTAACCAGGCTTGGATGAAACCCGGTTACATCCTAGCCTGTACAAAACTGCAATTTTTTGTCAAAATGTAACCAGGCTTGGATGAAACCCAGTTACATCCTAGCCTGGCCAAAAACTGTTTTCAGAGTGTACAATTAAACTAAATCAACACATTCAATTTTTACAGTGAACACTGAAGGGAATGTACAAAATATGTTACATCCTGATGAAACCAGTTACAAAAATTGTTTTCTCTTAAGTGACTTCAAGGGCCCAATCCAGTACATATTACTAATTTGAACTTCCAAATACAAATTCTGCCAAATCCGGCCACAACATCGATTCCTCGTGTCCGTCCTTCTCCACTAACTGCAACTGGGTCCAACTGGGGTCCCTCTGCTCATGTTTATCCGCAGTGCAAATATCAGCAGCACCTTCCAAACTCCTGCCATAGAAAACAAAGGGAGAAACGGTAAAACTCACATTCTTTTTGAGACGACACCATTTCTGAATACAGAACATTAAAAAAATTATTACCATGCTGAGAATCGTGCTGATGACGTGAGCACTGGGGTTTATCTACCTTAACTTCATACTCAATTCTGTAAAAATTCAAAAAAGAACAAATTTCAAAATGTAAGGAAACTAAACCAAAATCCAGGAGCGGATTAGTCTATAGACTCTATACAAAGAGAGCATAGCAAATGCTGGATGTAACATAGTTACTGAACTATCAAGATCATATCCTCCAACACCGAGAAAAAAGTTCATGTCGACAACTCCAAACTTAGCTTGTTTGATATGTGCCATGCTATTGATACCATGCAACGAATGCCTCCAAATTAGTCGAGCAACAGATGCTCCCAAATTAGTAAAACTTGGTTTAACTTCATCCAAATGATGTGTCACATGCTTACAATCAACTAAGGTAACAACTCCATTGAGTTTCACATATTTGGAGAGTATTTCATCAGTGCAAAATATTTCAATCACAGGAGATGGTTTTGCAAGACCTACAGATACATAACATTAAAGCTACCACAATCATAAATTTCCCTTGAAACCAACTAGCTTGACAAAACCATCAAGCATATGTGCACTAGTTCCTACTGCCAAACTACACTTTAAAACAATTCAAATGAAATACACAAACCTGTTGTTTCAATAAAGATATGATCGAATTTGTCTCGCTTCTTCTTAACCAATTCCAAGAACATTTTAACTAAATCCCCTATCACAGTACAACACAGACATCCATTATTGACCATAACAATGTCTTCAGCAACAGAAGAATGACTAGCAATCAATGAACTATCAATATTGAGAAACTAATTCTAGCATTGGTACATGCAACTCTCAAACTTCGCATATATTTTCAAGCACATAAGGTCAAAGTGTTAACGAAAGTGACAATTGAGTCAGTAATGAAAAATTCAAAAAGATCAGGCAGAGTTGAGAGATGGAATGCACATGTAGCACACTTTGATATACAATATGAAATTTTATCCTCGCCAAAACCACACGTCATCGCAGAGTTCTTAGCTGAATTTCCTTTAGAAGATGATGAAGCTGTGGAGGAAATGATGGATGTAGAAGATGAATGCGGAGATCCAAAAGAGCTAACAGATGGGAAATATTAGTGGATGGATCATCCAACGGAGAAGGAAATGGAATTTGAGTTATTTTCATATCGCCAGAAGGAGAAAAAACAGCTTTTTCATTTAGATTAGAATTTGCATCCACTAATAATGAAACAGAGTATGAAGCTGTGATCCATGCTTTAAAATTCGCGATAGAAATGAATTTGGAAAATGCCAGAATCACCAGTGATTCATAATTGGTTATTCGTCAGATAAAAGGGGAGTACACAACAAATGAACCATCCCTGATAAAATACAAAAGACTCGTTGAAGAATTATCTGCGAAAATTACAAAAATAAAATGGAGACACATATCAAGGAAAGATAATAGGCTCGCAGATGATTTCGACTTCATATCTAGTATGATGAGAAATCCATTGGCGAGATGCATAAAAATTCAAACACTTTCATTTCCATCGATAAACAAAGAAGAAGAAGAGACATATGTAATGATGGTAGAAGCTGGCGAGGGAGAACCCACGAGCAATATCACGGATTGGCGAGAATATCTTCATGCATACTTAGCGAGAGGAGAAATTCCACGAAATAGATTGGAAGCACACAAGTTGAAAAGTAGGGCAACCAATTATGAGCTAAGAGATGGAGTGTTATATCGCAGATCTTTTAATGGACCATCGCTAAGATGTTTGAAGAGAGAAAAAGGACAAAAGGTATTAAAGATGTTACATAGTGGTGACGCTGATAATTACAGTGGAGGAAGATCTTTAGCATATAGAAACAAAAATGCAGGGTTATTACTGGCCATATATGCAAGAGGATGCAAAGTAGCTCTCAAGGCGTTGCGAAGATTGCCAGCGATACGGAAAAAAGATACATGCACCAGGAGCACCATTATCATCTTCAACAAGTGTATGGCCTTTTGGGAAATGGGGGTTAGATATTGTGGGACCATTTGTACCTGGTTCTGGACAGAGAAAATATATGATTGTCGCAACAGATTATTTCACAAAATGGGGAAAAGTAAAGGCAGTACAACATATTCGCGATAAAGATATTTTTACATTCATCTTTGAAAATATAATCTGCAGATTTGGGATTCCAGCACAATTAGTATCCGATAATGGAAAGCAGTTTGAGGGACAGAATATAGAATTGTTACTCAATGCATTTAAGATAAAATGTGGAAAGTCTACTCCTTTATACCCACAAGCAAATGGTCAAGCTGAGGCAACTAATAAAACAATCGCAGACATCTTGAAAAAGAAGTTATAAGGATACCACAGAGCATGGTGTGAGCAAGTACATAATACAATATGGGCTTATAACACAATTAGACGAGAAGCAACTGGAATGTCACTATTTTGTTTGACATATGGGGTAGAAGCTGTATTACCAACAGAAGTTGTTATTCCTACAACAAAAAGAGAAGCATGGGAAAAAAAATTTAAGTGCCGGTATGATACTGAATAAGTTGGATGAATTATAAGAAAAAAGAGAACAAACTCTACAACATATGGAGAATTATCAACGTAGATTAGCTCGTGAGTACAATAAACGTGTTAAGAAGCGCGAATTTCGACCTGGCGATCTAGTGCTACGAGAAACACCAAGTTATCAGCGAGAGAGTGGTGGAAAGTTGGCGAGAAAATGGGATGGACCATATATCATCAAAGAGATAATTGGAACTAGGGCATACAAACTAATGGATCCTGAAGGAAGAGATGTTGGTCAAAGACTCGATAGACCATGGAATAGATTATTTTTGAAAAGATATTATCAATGACATCTTCTACAAGATAAGAGATAATGGTATGTTATATGATGAAATAGGTAACAAATTCTTCAATCTCTATTTACAACTGAAAATTTCTTCTGATAACAAAGCACAACAAAAACAGCGAGCATTATCGCAAGAAAAGCGAATACAAATTTCGCAGAAATTAATAGAATGGGACGAACCTTTATGGCGTGCACCCTAGTTCGCGAATAAAATTTTGCAAGAGGCAAATGTAAGACCTAATAACACATCATAGGAGGGGGTATATCTTGACATGATTCAGGGGTAAGGTTATACCGCTGCTGGATCCTGAGTCATGCATATGTTGGGGTTAAAGAAAACCTATCCGGGAGAGAGATCTTGGATTTCCAACTATATATGGTTATACCCTGGTTGGATGACCGATAATCTCTTCCAAGAAGTGCAAAGTATGACCAAGGCACCGAGGTACACGGTTGAGACAAGGATGCCAAGGGCGTACGAAACTCCCTTGCCATTCTTGGTAAGTCTTGGCTATGATGCACTTGGCCTGAAGAAAACCCCACTTAGGGTGAAGTCTTGTAACTATAAGCCATATAGGCATAAAGTACAAGAGGCTACGAAAACAGCTGGTTGTTGGTAAATCTGGATGGGAGGAGCTAGTCTTGTATGGCCGATGTGCCCTCCTTGAAGGGGCAACCAGGGGGAAGATAAGGGCGGCACCCTCCATTAGGGAGCTGATAAGTGTCTTAAGACGGCAATGTCATGGGAATTTATGATAGCAAGAACATTTAGGCCTGTCATATTGTCGCGTGACGTAAATGATACAGAGGCAACAAGCCCAAAGAGAAAAGTTAAGATTGGATCAATGGGTTTTTACATGAAAGTGTAAAGACGTCCTGCGATTTCATCGCAAGACGGCAATGTCACGAGGCTTTGGTATCGCGAGAGAGCTTAGACTTGTCATATTGTCGTAATACAATCAAAGAAGAAAGATAAGGCAAGATCAATGGGTCAATACATGCAAATGTAAAGACGTCCTGCGATTTTGTCGTAAAAAGAAAAAAGTTTGACAAAATAAGACCGTTAACTAGGAAGGCCAAATAAGACCAAAAGAATAATCCTAATTAACTATTCTATTTTAAGATTGCAGGAAATATTCATTCATCACAGAGTAATGTATAAGAAGGCAAATTCATAATATTGAATTTTTCAGAACAGTATTCATCGCATCGCAGATACAAATAAAAGGAAAATTCAATATTTCAAGAAAGATAATAAAGGGCAGATAAGGGAATGGAGAAGTACATTTAATTATCTTCCTTGAAAATATTCCAAGTAAACCAAGTTGAAAGTTAAATTCTAAATGTCTCAAAAATTACATCGCTCGCAAGAAAGAAGAAGAAAAAGAAAGCAAAGATAAAGTTCAAATTTCAGCGATGGCTTCGCCAGATTTATTCTTCTTGCTCGTCAGATTTATTATTTTCACCAGAGTTATCAGATTCATCAGCATCCTTCTCATCATGAGTCTCTCCTTATTTTGAGTCTTCATCAACATTTACTCCGCTACCCGCAGCTGCTTCTTTGGGAGGACTTCTTTTTTCTTCTTCTTCACCATCTTCTTGAGTGGTATTTTCTTCATCATTAGAAAACTCTAAATCTTCATCCATGGGAAGAGGAATTTCATCATCATCAACCTTTAAAGGAGGAACAGATACAAGAGGGATAGAATTGGAGAACAGAATCTCGTTCACAAGAACTTCAGCACGGAGGTGGACCTAGAGAAGGAGACTTCTATCACGATTCCTAATCTCTATGTTTTTAAAGTACTCGAGATAATCAAGTCTTCTTTCTGCTTTGTCGCGGGAATCAAGATAATTAGAAACATGATATTTATTCTCTTTGCGAACTTTATCCAATTTAGCGGTCAGATCAGCGATGGAAGAATGAAGATTTCTTTCGGATTCTGCGAGCAACAAAATAATAACAGATCAGTTAGACAAAAATTTCACAAGGAATATAACACAAAATTTTATAAGAAGATCAACAAGAGAGGCAGTCAATTGACTACCTTCTTTTTGTGAGGTTAAGTTTTGGATTAATGCAAATAAACAGTTCTCCCATTGATTCATGGAATCATCAAATCTATCGCCAACCATACCCTTCAGACGAGATTTCATGCTTTCTTCTTTATTGCGAAGATATGAGTTTTCCTTTGCTAGTGAAGAATGAGATTCCTTTAATTGAGAGTATTGGTCTTGAAGTTCGCTGGCTCTTAAACTAAGAGTTAGTCTACCCTTGATAAGTTTATCCTTCTCGGCAGCAGATGATTCAGTTAATTCCTTGAGCTCATTCTTAAGAGAGCGAAGAGATTGCTCTTGATTATTACACATGCTTTGAAGTTTACTTAATTGCTGCGAGGAAATCTCCATCAAGCTTGAAATTCTATGTTTTTTTTAGGACAAAGTTTTATTCTCATCTGATAAAGATTCCATCGCCAAATTAGCCTTAAAAAACAAGTATGAGAGGCGATCAACCTCGCCACTTAATAAATTCTGCCTTTGCAATAATTGATTATTCTCATTAGTAAGACTATTTATGTGATCAATTGAATAAATGTAAAGATTGTCTAGTCTAGTATGTTGGTACATCCAAGAATCTCTTTCAACGCGAGCTTCTTCAGCGATAGATTCAAATTTGAGTCTTTCTATGAAACGAGTCCGATTTGAAACTAATATATGAATCAAGAATTTATGAAGGGATCCTAAGTATAGAAAATATAAAAGTAAAACAAGAAAACCCAAAGAGCAGAGGCAAGAAAAATGTACCTTTCAGCTCATCATTTTTCCTGCAAAGATTATCACAGTCTAGAGAAGAGTTGCGAAGCATATGATTCAAAGTATCACATTCAGCAGTTTTAGTTTGAAGGCTTTTCCTCAGAGCTTCAATATCATTTTCCAAAGATGCTCGCGAAGAATTACCATCAGAGCCAAAATACTTGAGTAGAGTCTCGCAAGCTTCATGCTGGAGAGGGTCAGTGGAAGATTTTCTAGCATTGTCTAAAATATTAGACAAGATTTTAAAAACAACATCAACACCTACAAAAGTCTCGCTTGAAGAAGGAAGGGGTGTAGAAGATGAAGTAGTAATGAGATCAAGTTGACGATCATTTGTGATGGTTGAGTTGTCAGGAGGAGTATGTGGAAAAACAACAGTTGAAGGCCGTAAAGGACTATAAGGAGTCTCAATCACAGCAACTTTAGGAGTCTGATTTGTCAAAGAAGTAAAAGTATGGGTAGCGGTATTCTCGCAAACAGAAGTAGAAAGATTTGGTTGCGATGGTGTGGGAGTAATCTTCACGGATGTTAATGTGGGCATAACGAGATCTTCCCCAAGTGTCTTAAAATGGCGAGATCTTTTGGGAGGCTTAACAGGGTTCTCGTCATTCTGCGAATAATAACTCAGATAAGAAACAGAGGCAACAATATTGTTATAAGGAAATATAATATGTTTCTTACTACCTTATCATTCGCAGAAATCCTCTTCTTCTTCTCTACTAGTCTTTTGCGAGTATTAGGGTTTTGGATCATGGACTGTTTAGTTCCGCTGAAAAGAAAACATAACATGGAAGTTATGAAGAATCAAATAAGAAAGATTAGAGAATGAAAGTAAAAATTGGCTTAAGAAAATATCATAAGTCAAGAAACATACCTCGGTGACTCCATTATAGCAGTAGCATAAAGATATGAAGAAGAAGAAAAGTTGCAGACGGAAGATGAAATAGACAAATAAAGAAAATGAAGAAACAGAAGAAGAAAATTAGTTTTGAAACTTAAGTCTACCTTTTATAGGCAAAATAGGTGGGCCTATTGAGCAGAGACGTGTCAATAAATGAAGGAATTCACAACACGTGTAAGAAAGGCTAGATTAGCGGAATCATGTAGAGAAGAAAGTATAAAAGAGAAAGAAGTTGTGAGGATAATAAAGAATATTGGTTCTCATGATCTTCTCTTCCTCGCAGAAAAGACATGGGAAGAGGCAAGATGTAGGACCATAATATCGCTACAACGCTATTCTTGCGATATTAACAACGTTTCTGCGAGCGTCACTACCAATTCTTTAACAACATTTCACGAGCGTCACAGAACATCCAAAAGAAACTGACGATGGAAGAAATAAAAGAAGAATGTGTTGATCCTGCGATGATCATCATTCTTGCGATAGAGAATATTGTAGCGATCGCGATAAGATCGCAAAATAGATCCAAAATAGGAGGAAAACTTAGCTGTCATCCATTATGTAAATCCCTATATAAAGGGCTCGATAGATCCAGAAAAGGATGATGTATTTCTTGAGAGTTGAAAGATTCTTGAAGAGAGAGAAACTCCAAGAGAATATTTGTAATCTTGATTTCTCTCAATTCTGTAAACATTTCTGAGATTTGAATAGTAAAGTGTCGTTTAAATCTTTGAAGTTTAATTGATTTCCAAGAGATTTCTATAGAATCTTAACAAGGGTGTAGTGTGGGAATTGCTGCAACTACATTTAAAAAAAAAATGTAGGACCAGAAAAGGATATTGTTAATATCGTGCTAAAGCGACATTCTTGAAAAAAAAAAAAAAAAAAAAAAGGTCGCTGGTGACAAAGCTCTTATGCTAGATATTGATTTTCATACACCTACCAACCAAGGTCCTCGCCATTATAGCGATGACAAGTGGTTCATCTTTCCATTATGTCTTGAAGGTCCTTATATATCTGGTTCTCGTGAACTTCCCGCGAATCTTGCAGAATATCAACCTTGGGTCTTTAATTGGCCTGAGAGAACTAAAGAGGTACTAACCTCTCTGAATTTTCATATTATTATCATTTACTGTCTTCTTTATATTCTCGCTAACTATTTTGATTTTTTCTCAGATTTATAGAATGAAACTCAGCTATCAAGCTCTTAGGAAACCCAACACTTTCTTGGCTCTGAAATCTTTCACGGATGAAGTAAGAAATATCTATTCATAAATTTTAAAAATATAGATGTATGACCAGAATGTCGCTACAACGCTATTCTTGCGATATTAACAGCGCTTCTGCGAGCATCACTACCAATTCTTTAACAACGTCTCACGAGCGTCACAGAATACTCAAAAGAAACTGAGGATGAAAGAAGTAAAATAAGAATACGTTGATCTTGCGATGGTCATCATTCTTGCGATAAATAATATTATAGTAATTGCGATAAAATCGCAGAATAGATCCGAAATAGGAGGAAAACTTAGCTGTCATCCATTATGTAAATCCCTATATAATAGGCTCGGTAGATCCAGAAAATGATGATGTATTTTTGAGAGTTGAAAGAGTCTTGAAGAGAGAGAAACTCCAAGAGAATATTTGTAATCTTGATTTCTCTCAATTCTGTAAACATTTCTGAGATTTGAATAGTAAAGTGTCGTTTAAATCTTTGAAGTTTAATTGATTTCCAATAGATTTCTATAGAATCTTAACAAGGGTGTAGTGTGGGAATTCCTGCAACTACATTTTGGCGCCAGAAACAGGGAGAATCAAGCTAAGAAATCTCTAATTACAACTTGAAAATTTGAAGAAATTGTTAGAATTGAAGAAATGGCTAGAAGAAGAAGAAACACATCAGAACCACCAACAACTGTGAGGAGAAGTAAAAGACTTGCTGGTGAAGGAACATGTGAATTAGAAGAATCTTTAAGGATAAGATCAGGAAGAAATAGAACAAGAAATGAAGCATAAAGTTCAATTCAACAGCCGAATCAACAAGCACAAACGCAAGATAGGGATGTGGATTATGATAGAGTGAGTGTGCATACTTGGAGGTCAGATTCGATAGAAGAAGCAGAAAATCGATAATTGAGAAATGAAGAAGAAGGAGAAAGGAATCAAGAAATGGTTGGAGGATTAATTTATGAAGAACGTGAAATAGTAGATGATTTGAGACAAAGAATACAAGAAGAAAGAAGATTAGAGGCAGAAGAGCGTGCGAATTTAACAAGACAAAATCATGAGCTAAGAATGGAGAATTTGAGGTTACAAAGAAGGAGATCAAGAAGTACTGTTAGATCAAATTCAAGATCATTCAGAGAAGAACCAAGACAAAATTCCCCTATAAGAAATGTTAGAGAAAATACTCGAGGAGAAGTGCAAAATAGAGAAGAAGAGATAATTGGTAATCGCTATAATCCGCGCGACAATATAAATCAAGAGGGAAGAAACAATCAAATTGAAGAAGAAAATCCCGAAGAAGGTAGGAGGATATTACATGGGCGAGAGAATCAAAGAATGATTGAAGAAGAAATTGAGAATCATTACGCTGAACAAGCACGTATAGCTCGCGAGAGAGAAAGATTAAGAGCAGAAGTAGAAGAACATGAATTTCGAGAAGCAGTGCGACAAAATAATCATGAAAATCGAGAAAGGATACGTACGCAAAATCGCTACAATGGTAATATTCAGGAGGAATATGATAGGATACAGAGGAGAATAGAGAGACAGCGAAGAGAAATAAGGAGAAATGAAGAAATTCGCAGAGAAGAAGATAGTCAGGTACGACATCAAGAGGAAGATGAAAGAGAAAATCGTAGAGAAAGATGAAATGATGATGAATAAGAAGAAGATACACAAAATCTCGCAAGACAAGAAAGGCAAGAACGCATAAGAAGGGAAACAACATTAAAAAGGCCAATGGAACAAAACTCAGCTGAGAATGAGCAAATATTGAGAGAATTAGCAGAAATGCGAGGAATGATAAACAATAGAAGAGAAGGAGGTAGAAGGAAACTTGATGAAGCTATTGAAGAAGCTGCGAGAACTCCATTTACCCAAGAAGTACAGTTAAGAGGGATACCTCCAAAATGCAATTTACCAGCATTAACCAGCATTTTTGATGGAACTACTTGTGCTGTTCAACTCGTCAAAGCTTATGTTAGATGTATGCTACAGTGGGAAAATCATGATGCTGTGCTATGCAAATATTTTGCATCCAGCTTAACTGGCGAGGCGTTGAAATGGTTCGAAGGATTACCAAAAAATACCATAACTTCTTTTGATCATTTACAAGCTACATTTTTAGGAGCGTATATTATCAACAATTCATTGCGGCCGGGTATTGAAGATGTATTTGGGTTAAAACAGAGAGTTGGAGAGAGTTTGAAACATTTAACCATAAGATGGAAGACAATGTGCAGTGAGATGGCAGGAAGAGTTGACGATAGATATCTTATCTTGTCTTTTATTAATGCAATGTTCGCGACCAATCTACTGTACATACAAAATTTCAGAGTCAAGAATACAATCACTATGACTGAACTGCGAGAACTACAGGAAGAATACATTGCTTTGGAGGAGAAACAAAATGAGATGGAATCATACCCAATCGCGAACACCAGCTCGCTAACGGCAAGTGGAAGTTTTCTCCCTAAAATGATAAATAATGTGGCGAGAACCTCGCAGCCACAACAAGAGAAGGTGGTAAGTGAAAACCAACAAAAAATGGTAGCAATGGGAAGTCGAGATCAAGATGAATATGAAAGGGAGAAGAATTATTACAATCGCGGTGGAAATAATAAGATTCAAAGACTTGATCAGCCGCAAGAAACTTATGGCGGACAAAGGCAGAATAACTTTAGAGGGCAAGGAAATCAAAAGATAATATGGGAAGAAATTAAGATGCCACCTCTTAATTCTAGTATAGAAAAAATCTGGGAAGCTATCATTTTAATGGAAAATATACCATCCCCATGGAACATGGGAAAAGAACCACATCCTAACAATCACAGTCAAGAATTTTGTCCTTACCATCATTTTCATGGCCACACAGTAAATGACTGCAAGAATGTAAAGAGAATAATTTTAAGGATGATCGAACAAGGAAATCTAAATCACTTTTTAGTAGGACGCCCACAATCTCAGCGATTGCCTCTAGCACCAGAAACTCGCAGAGTGAATGCTGTAAAAGGAGCAGAAACATTCGTGATAGAAGTTGGGGCTAAAGCAAAGAATTTGTTTTGTAATTCCATAGTACATTCATACAGAACTATAGAAGATTTCCATGATAATGTTTTAAGCAGAGTCTTCGCGAAAAATTCATATGGAATAGAGATAATGAATATTACGAGAGCCTCGCCATTAGAAGAATGGCAAAAACAAACTATATCTTTCAGTGCACAAGATGTACCAGGGCTTGGCGAGCATCATGATAACCCATTAGTAGTAAGGCTAGAGATAAACCCAAAGCCAATACCAGAAGAAGATGAAGAAAATGATGGTAAAATTGAAGACTCTTGGGCCATCAACAGAGTCTTAATAGACACTGGGAGTTCAGTTGATATCTTATTCTATCATACCTATAGAACCATGGGCAGAAGAGATGAAGATTTGATACCATCAATGTATAAAATTTATGGATTTAACGGTACAACTAACAAACCAAAGGGGGAAATTGAAATGCAGATACCGTTGAAAGGAATATCTTCGAAAATATTATTCTGTGTTGTGGATATTGAATCACCTTATAATGCTTTGATAGGATGACCTTGGTTACACAGGATATTGGGTGTAGCGTCTACTTATCACTAGTGTATCAAGTTCCCTCATCCTAAAGGTGTTGGAATTATTAAAGGAGATTGGGGAGAAAGCAGGAAATGTTATGGAATTGATATGAAGTCTTGCGAAGAAAGAGCTGAGAAGAATAGCAGTTGGAAATACAAAATCAAACAATAACAGAGATGTGAAAGGTTAATGATTTATACAATAGAGCGGAAAAAGGATGTGAAAGCTGATGGCGAGCGTCTCGCAGAAAAAGGAACAACAACAAAACGTAGCAGAAAAACAGAATCAGAAAATAGTAAGTAGAGAGGTAAAATGATGAACTTTAGAGAACTCTATGAATGATTTGTTTGAAGAATATGTAATTGAACAGAATATTCTGCTTGAAAGAATCGCAAGATTTTACAAAAAGAAAGAAGATCAAAGATATGAAATTCTATCAGAGTTACAATACTCGCGAGAGGCGCGAATAAAATTTCTCAGAGATTAAAGAATGGGACGAACCTTTATGGCGTGCACCCTAGTTCACGAATAAAATTTCGCAAGAGGAAAATGTAAGACCTAATAGCACGTCATAGGAGGGGGTATCTCTTGACATGATTCAGGGGTATGGTTATACCGCTGCTGGATCCTGAGTCATGCATATGTTGGGGTTAAAGAAAACCTATCCGGGAGAGAGATCTTGGATTTCCAACTATATATGGTTATACCCTGGTTGGAAGACCGAGAATCTCTTCCAAGAAGTTCAAAGTATGACCAAGGCGCCGAGGTACATGGTTGATCCAAGGGTGCCAAGGGCGTACGAAACTCCCTTGCCATTCTTGGTAAGTCTTGGCTATGATGCACTTAGCCTGAAGAAAACCCCACTTAGGGTGCAGTCTTGTAACTATAAGCCATATAGGCATAAAGGACAAGAGGCTGCGAAAACAGCTGGTTGTTGGTAAATCTGGATGGGAGGAGCTAGTCTTGTATGGCTGATGTGCCCTGTAGTTGCGGATTATCTCACAACTACACCCACATAAGAATCCAATATGATGATCTCAATTGTTTGATGTGAAGATGAAGATTAAAGTACTAAAATTATAAAAAGACACAAAGATTTTTATGTGGTTCGATCAATGTGATCTACATCCACGATGCTTCACTAGTGATTGTATGTGATTACATGATTTTACAATTGAGACTCCATTAATGAATATTTGGAGCTCTAGAATTTTAGGGAAGAAGATGATAAAGAAAATAAATCCCTCTCTTAACAATTTTCTCTCTCCTCCTAAAATTATCTATCCCTCCCCTACTTCTCATGCCTAAATGGCTATTTATACAATCTTACAAAATATGACAGTTGTGTTGTCCCGCCATTTCGGATTTGAAAATTATCTTGCGAACCTTCGTAACTTCACTTCGCGAACTTCTTTTGGTTTCCTTGTGACTTCCTTTGCTCGCAAAATATTCCTTGCTCGCAAGATGTCTTTTCTTTCCATAATTTCGTAAGTTATCATTTGTTGTGATATTCCGCTCCTACATCTTGCCTCTTTTTTCTTGAATATTTGTTGAAGAGCGATCTTTAAGAAAAAATCCGTTGTAGTAGTCTTTGATCTTTGTTGTTGAAGGAACAAGCGAAAGAATATCAAACTCGAAAAGTATATACTTGCCTCTATTCTTTTGCGAAGTTCTGAAACTTTAAGAAGTAATTAGAAGTATCATCCTGCGAATTATGGAATATGTGAAGTATCTTGAAGAAGTATGAAGTATAAGAAATATAAAATATCCGTGAAGAAGTATAAGAAGTACTTAATCCTCGAAATATATAAGAAGTATGAAGTATCCTTAAGAAGTATAAGAAGTATTTAATCCTCGAATTATATAAGAAGTATAAAATATCCTTGATGAGAGTGATAAATATTGCCTCTGTTCATGTGAAATTATTATTCCACTTTTGGTGAGGATTCTTGCTGAGAAGATAAAGAACATCAAATATTTTCTTGGGTATCCATAGTTGCCTCTGTTCTTTATCTTCGAAAGAGAATTCATGAGAAAATGTTGAATAATTAAATAGCATCTCTATTGTTATGTTGCCTCTGCCTCAAGTGGTAACCCTGTTATCTTCTGAATATTTCTACGAATTCCTGAGTTTTTCTGCGCATTTCTGAACTTCTGAATAGTGTTGCAAATAGTGCTGTGAATAGTGCTGCGAACATACTGTTGCGAATGTACTATTGCGAATATAGTGTTACGAACATAGTGTTGCGAATATAATGTTGCGAATATAGTGTTACGAACTTTGAATAGTCCTGCGAATTATGAACTTTTCTGCGAAGTTTCGTGGTATTTTCCTGTAAAATTTTGTACAATACTTGTGCGAATATAATATTTATGTAATGATTATGTTATGAAATGCGTATGCGATTCTTATGCCATGAAATGTTTATGCAATGCAAATATGATGCGAGTATGATGCTTGTATGATGCAAATATGATGCTTGTGTGATGCAAGTATGATGCTTGTATGATGTGAATACTTATCTATTATAATGCATAGCTAATGTTTGTGTTACTTAGCTCATTTTGTTGCGGTAAAATTGATATATCTTTGAATTGCCTCTATTCATATAATTATCTTCGTAAGTTTATTTGTGTATTTTCTTATATAAATTCGTCTTTGATCGCGAATGAAATCGCCTCTTTTGCTATGACTTCATGATATATATTCTTGTAAAAATTCTTCAATGATATTGATGGAATTGTCTTCTTTGATATATATTGTCTTCAAAATTCTTCAATGATCTTGATGGAATTGTCTTCTTTGATATATATTCTCTTCAAAATTCTTCAATGATCTTGACGAATTTTTCTTCTCTTCAAAACTTCATGATGTATATTCTTGTATAATTTCTTCAATGATTGTAATGAATTTCATTAATTGTTGTGGTCTTATCATGCCTTCCTAAGTAAAGGTCTTATTTTGCCACCTCTTTTGTAGCGACAAAATCGCAGGACGTTCTTACACTTTCATGCAAAAACCCATTGATCTTGCCTTATCTTTTTTGTATAGTATTTTAGCCTCTTCAGGAATTGTTGCGACAATATGACAGGCCTAAATATTCTTGCGAACGTAAAGCCCCATGACATTGCCGTCTTGCGATGAAATCGCAGGACGTCTCTACACTTTCATGTAGTGACCCATTGATCTCATCTTAACTTCTTTGTTATGTTCTGCGAGTTCTTTATTCTTTTCTTTCTTTCTTTCTCTTTCTTTTTTTTTTTTTTTTTTTTTTTTTTTTTAGAAGCTCATGAGAACTTCATTTGTTGCACAAATATGACAAGCCTTTATGTTTTCGCAAACAAGAAGCCTCGTGACATTTGCGTCTTATAGCACGTATCAGCTCCCTAATGGAGGGTGCTGCCCTTTATCTTCCCCCTGGTTTCCCCTTCAAGGAAGCGTACATCGACCATACAAGGTTATCTCTTCTCATCCGGTTCTGCCAACAACCATCTTTTGATCGCAACCTCTTATCCTTTTTGCCTATAGGGCTTATAGTTACGAGGTTGCACCCTATGGGGTATCTTTGGGCCAAGTGCATCATTTGCCAAGACTTGTCAAAAATGGCAGATGTGGTTCAACCTCACCCGGCACTCTTGACTCAACCGTGTACCTCGGCGCCTTGATCGTTTTCTGCACTTCTTGGGAAAGACTGTATGCCTTAGTCGCCCAACCTAAATCCTCTTACACCGCATTTTATATTGCGTAATGTCGCTAGATTAGGTGAGAATCCAAGGTGTCTAACCCGGATAGGTACCCCATTATTGGGTTGTACCCCAAAATTTTTACCATGTACTTAGGGCCCTTGGTGGTGTTCCGGTTACCCTTAGCCACGTTATAGGTACCCCCTTAAATGACGTACTTTAGGACTTTGCCTCTTACGAAATATAGCTTCGCGAACTAGGGTGTACGCCACAAAGGTTTGCCTTTATAAAATTTTCTGCGGCTCTCTTTCTTTTTTTGGAGGCTGATCACAGATTGCGGTCTTTTATTCGCAAGTTCATCGTAAATGGCGGTATTTTTTCGCCTTTTAAAAATTCATCGTAAATTTTTCATGTACATAAAATGTTGAATGTTTTCATGAAATGTTTAGTATAAGAAGTATGAAAAGTATGAGAAGTATTAATCAAAATTGTTCTATAGAAATATAGGAATTTAATTTTCTCTATTTTTTGTAATTTTGAAGTCTTTGAAAATTTTGAGATCGTTAAATTTTTGCGATAAACTCATTTTTGAATCTTGCGATCGTATCACTTTTCACCAATCTAAAAATAATAATCTTTGAAATGTTTTGAAATCTTAAAAATTGTAGAAATTTTTCGAGTATATCGGTTTTAGTAAATAAAATCAAAAATCTTTTGTCTTCCGTAAATAAAGTATTCAAGGAAATGTTACTTACCTTTTTACAGCTTGTTGTTTTCTCTTGCGAAGTAAATTGCTTGCTTGCAAAATGAGAAAGAATGAGAATTAAATTTTTGACCCGCCATGAAACTCATACTTCTGTTGGATTGCTTGTTGTTCACGAAGTAGTTTTCTTCTTCCCGAAGTAGGTTATGTTGATGCAAGCCTTGGAAAATATATACAAAGTAAACATTCACGAAGTTAAATAATTGCGGACTTAAATGAATATTCGCGAAGTAAATTGTTGCGAAGTAAATTTCACGAAGTTAAAATTTTCGAACAAAGAAAATGAAAATTCGATACTTAAAGTAAAATTCCACGAAGTAAATGTTTACGAATTTCCCTCTTTATTTCTTTGCTGCGGAGTGAAATATGACTGTCTCCCATCTTCATCGTACGTCTCCTTCTAGATTTGATTGTTAATGAAGCTTTGCTTGAATTTTAAATCCTTTTTTTGTTGAGAAGATAAATTTCACAGAACCTTTGTTTTTCCATAACCCCCTATTTTCTCTTGAAATGTAACATTGTTCTCACGCCGGGCAGTGTGATTTCTGAGTTATCTTGTAAACTTCACGAGTAAACTTCTTCATTAAACTTCACGAACCACTACTGAGTTCTCTGAGTTCATAGTTCTTGGAAAGTTCTTTACTGCGAACCATTATTTCATGAGTAGTGTCTGGTGTACATTTAGACTTCTTCTCGCAATAGGGTTTGTGTGAACACCATTGTAAACTTAATTTGTCTTCTATGGTTGAATACCTATTGAGGAAGTGCTTGGGTATCACGAATTTCCTGAACTTCTCGAGTAAGTAACTCTTTTTTTTTTTTTTTTTTTTTGCAGGCACTTGGGAAGAAGACTTCCCGTGAAGGACGTCAATATTCTGTTCTCAACAACCATTTTTCCATCTTTCCGTCAATTTTTACGAACAATCTTATAAGAAATTTCGCAAAGCTCACTAACAACCTTATTTCAACCTTATTTCATAACCTTATTTTTACGAACAATAGCAGCAACCTTCACCAACAGCTCATTCGTATAGGTGGTGAAACTTTACAAGAATTCACACGCTTCCCTTAACGATGTTGAACAAATACGTGCCTGGAATTCTTAGTTTCTTAGTAGAAGTATGATGTTGAACTGATGCATATACGTTTTGATTTCCCTCCTTTGCTGGTTTTTCTTCTTCGCAGAAACTATTAACTTCGCAGGAATTATTACCTTCACAAATATTTTACAAACTCTCAGATGTCTTTCTGCATCTGTAGGTAGGAAAATGGAAAGATGTCTTTCTTCATTCTTTATTAGTTGTTGAATAATTATCTGATGAGCCTTCACCAGACTTTGTTACCGGTGCTATACTCTGATTAACACGAGTTTGTTGTCTTGTCTTCGTTAGTTGGTATTCGATGGAATACTGCATTTTTCTTCTTAGCTCGTTGCTTTAGGATTTTAGCTAGCTTTGCCTAAACTATTAGGATGGTTGGCTCACATTTATGGTTCGTGAATCCGACTTCTTTCCATCTATCATTGTTCTACTTCGATGTACTGCAAATGTCTTGATAATAAATTATTCTATCTTCGTATTAGTTGGTAACGAAGAAACTGACGACGTCCACTGCATCTTTACTTCCTATATCATGCGAAATGAACGCACACATTTATCTTCGCCTATAGCAATCTAGTAGAGTTGGTCTTTCATCTTCGCAGAAGTTTGCCACCTCCCTTTCTTATCTATTTTCTGAGTCCACTTCATGAGTTTGTAGTCTTCTTGGATTTCACCATCCTTTGTTCCTCTCATCATGCAGCATCCACTTCTTAGCCATTTGGTGTGAAATTATATGTCTATCAAATTATTTCTTCGCATGAAAGCAATCATGAACTAAATTCTTCTTCCTATATTCGTTCCTTTTCATTTGACAGAGAAAACATACTTCTTCGCATAAAGAGTTCTCAGCTATTTGCTTACGTATATCTCCCTGGACAGTTTATGTAACTCGAATTGTCTTGTGCAAAGTGAACTACTGAACTTCACCTCGTCCTACTGAATTTATTCTTCTTCTCCGTTCGTAAGATTCGAACCCACGATGACATTTATCCCGTTTCTTCGTAGGAATGATATTTCTTCGTCAGTGACGCAGAACTTTTGCAAAACTTTTGCTGCAAACGATAAGTAAATTTGGTTAGAAGTTTATAGATCATTAAGATGAGTAATGTTTGCGTATGAAGAATGAAAACTTTACATATATTCTTCTTGTTTTTGTTCTTGCGAAATGTAAATCTCTAAATCTCTAACCAACAGAAAATCTTGAAATTTGACTTTGCCAGAAATTCTTTAAACAAATTTGTAAAACGAGATTTAGTTACTAAAAATTTATAGCAAAAACATTTTTAAATTCAAAACTTCCATAATAAATCCAATTTCTACAAAAAGCAAAGTTTAGATCGCAAACAATTTATTTTTCAATTTGTGTTTTGAAATTCCCAAATTTTGAAAAATGAAACAAAGAATAAGAAAAGTGAGAAGAAATTTGTCCTTTTTGGAAGCGATTGTTGACGTAGCATGTGTAAATTTCATTTTGCTTGACGATTTCTCTATATCCACATTTCTCTTCCTGAACTACTACTAATGTGTTTGTTGTTTGAAGATGCCAATAAAAGAACTTCCATTTCTGTCTTCAAAACTCATAAATCCAGTACAATTCATCACCATCAATAACCAATTTTTCTAACTTTCTTGAACCAACAAGATTAGGTCCCTGTTTCTAGCGCCAATTATGTAGTTGCGGATTATCTCACAACTACACCCACATAAGAATCCAATATGATGATCTCAATTGTTTGATGTGAAGATGAAGATTAAAGTACTAAAATTATAAAAAGACACAAAGATTTTTACGTGGTTCGATCAATGTGATCTACATCCACAATGCTTCACTAGTGATTGTATGTGATTACATGATTTTACAATTGAGACTCCATTAATGAATATTTGGAGATCTAGAATTTTAGGGAAGAAGATGATAAAGAAAATAAATCCCTCTCTTAACAATTTTCTCTCTCCTCCTAAAATTATCTATCCCTCCCCTACTTCTCATGCCTAAATGGCTATTTATACAATCTTACAAAATATGACAGTTGTGTTGTCCCGCCATTTCGGATTTGAAAATTATCTTGCGAACCTTCGGAACTTCACTTCGCGAACTTCTTTTGGTTTCCTTGTGACTTCCTTTGCTCGCAAAATATTCCTTGCTCGCAAGATGTCTTTTCTTTCCATAATTTCGTAAGTTATCATTTGTTGTGATATTCTGCTCCTACATGCCCTCCTTGAAGGGGAAACCAGGGGGAAGATAAGGGCGGCACCCTCCATTAGGGAGCTGATAAGTTTCTTAAGACGGCAATATCATGGGGCTTTATGATCGCAAGAACATTTAGGCCTGTCATATTGTCGCGTGACGTAAATTATACAGAGGCAACAAGCCAAAAGTTAAGATGAAATCAATGGGTTTTTACATAAAAGTGTAAAGACGTCCTGCGATTTCATCGCAAGACGACAATGTCACGAGGCTTTGATTTCGCGAGAAAGATTAGACTTGTCATATTGTCGCAATACAATCAAAAGAATACAGATAAGGCAATATCAACGGGTCAATACATACAAATGTAAAGACGTCCTGCGATTTTGTCGCAGAAAGAAAGAGCGTGGCAAAATAAGACCTTTAATTAGGAAGGCATAATAAGACCACAAGATTACTGCGATAATACTCGCAGATGTTATGATAATTGCGACTTCACGTAGTTATTGCTGACGATAGGATCGCCAATATTAAGACAAATTTTATTTACCACTAATATCTAATCTTTAATCAATTTTTATATTGCAGATGAATAATAGAGGCAAGTATGGGAATGCATGAGAATGATGAAATTATTATTCATCTATCATATAAAAATTGCATAGATAAATGCACGCAGATAATTAAAGAATAGTAATTATATTGATTGATTGACTTGCAGAAAAAGAACTGTTTTCTAATTCATACAGGTAGAAGGAAAAGAAATTCACAAAATTGGAGAACCTTACAGCAATGTTACAGAAAAGAGAAAATAAATATACAAGGAAGATAGAAGGAAAAAAGAAGAACTAGCTAGATTCATCGCCATCCTATTTATCAGACTTCTCTTCATCGCAAAATTTCTCCCTTTCATCATTATCATCACTATCTTCATTCTTATCAGATTTTTCTCCTTCGTCATCATCATTATCATTTTCATCCTCGTCAGAATCCTCAGCTTCGCTATCAGAGATATTAAGATTTGGGATTATTGCGGGGATTTCCTTTGCAAGGTCAGGATATATAGAAGGAGAAATTCCATGATCATTGCAGACCAACTTAACGGAATCATTACGAACAACAATAAGAGATCTATTGAAATTCGCGGTAGTAATGTCAAATTGCTCCTTCAATCGTGAATATTTTTTATTACGAGAAGCAAGGGTATTCGCGATCTTATTTCTCTCATTTTCAAGTTCCCCAATTCTTTCAAGATATATTTTTTCAGCTCCTGCGAGAATATATGACAACAAGTTAGAAATTTTGTAAAGAAGAATAATAAAAACAGGAAAATAGCGAGAACAATAACAGCAAACAACCTTCTCTTTCAGAAATCATATCTCTAATTAAAGACGCTTGTTCAACTTGAAGGCTAACATTTACACCTAAGTCATTCATGGCATTGTCAAGAACCTTCGCAGCCCAAGCAAACTCATCATCGCTATTAATGAGGAGACGAGATCAAACTTGAGTCTCCCTCGCAAGAAGATCTTCATTCTCGCGGATAAGTTTATCTCTGTCCGTTTGAACGTTAAGGAGAGTTTTATGAAAGTATGCTAGGGTCTTGGATCCCCTTTTGATGGCAAGATCTTTCTCGTCAATAAGATCACTATTCTTCTGTCTTAATCTATCTATTTCTTTCTTTGAATCAAGATAAAAACACTTATATTTGTCAGTCAAACCTAAATTGAATATGTGTTCAATTTTTAAGAGATTAATCTTGGATCCAAGTTCATCTATGGAGAGGGATTTAATCTTATCATCTGAGAAATTACTTAAAGAATTATTAAGACAGACAAGAAGAGTATGATCATATACAGGATCAGGGAAAGATTGAAAGAGTATAGCCTCGTCAGTAAGACCATAAACATCTGCAAGTTAAAAGTGGTCGCTTGAATAAGATGAGATAGAGTAAAAAGAATTAAGAGAGAAAGGAAATCAATTATACCATAGAGTTGTTGGTTAGCTCTATCAAGATCAGAGATCTTTTGCTTATCGACTGAAGCTTCTGTCTTAAGATGTTTATTCTTCTTGTGAAGCTCAATAACTTCAGATTCTAATTTTTCTTTATCTTGGCGAAGTTTAGCAGCTTTCTCTTCAGAGTGGGCACATCTTTTATCTAAATCGGAAGCAACAGCAAAAGAAGCTCTTCCAACCTGCGAAATAAAAATATAAATTAAGATCTAGCGATGGAGAAAATATATAAACAAACTGAAGAAATGAAAACTTACCAAAGCACCAAGAGAATTCAAGAGACTGGGAGTCAGCGATCTTGAGATTCCTTGAAGAGAATCATTATCCACCAGAATAGGGGCATCGCAAACTTTAGCGAGAGCTTGAGATGTCTTGTCAATAACTTCATCCTCGTCATTAGAAGTTATGCGGTGGGAAATATCGCTAAAAATTCTGGACAAATGAGTCATTGAAGAATCAGAAGAAGAAGAATTTTTTATCGAAGGAAAACCGCTAACATTAAAACCCTCGTCATTATTATCTTTATCAATATCATCACTTGAATCTTCTGGAATTGGTTGAGGAGTTGAAGAAGAAGTAGGTTGAGTTTTCCTTCTCTTTGGTGGAGGATCGCTAGATTCTTCATTGCGAGGGGAAGAAGGCTTTCCCTTGGGAGTATCAGTAGGTTTATCCTTTGAAGATTTCCCAGATTTCTTCTATTTTGAAGATTTCTCCTTGGTTTTTGCGGGTATTAACGGTTCTAACTCTTCAATTACCTGCGAGCACAGATGAAGATAAGAAATAGGGGCAACAATATATTGTTAAAATTTATGAATAGATATTTCTTACTTCATCCGTGAAAGATTTCAGAGCCAAGAAAGTGTTGGGTTTCCTAAGAGCTTGATAGCTGAGTTTCATTCTATCAATCTGAGAAAAAAATCAAAATAGTTAGCGAGAATATAAAGAAGACAGTAAATGATAATAATATGAAAATTCAGAGAGGTTAGTACCTCTTTAGTTCTCTCAGGCCAATTAAAGACCCAAGGTTGATATTCTGCAAGATTCGCGGGAAGTTCACGAGAACCAGATATATAAGGACCTTCAAGACATAATGGAAATATGAACCACTTGTCATCGCTAGAATGGCGAGGACCTTGGTTGGTAGGTGTATGAAAATCAATATCCATCATAAGAGCTTTGTCACCAGCGACCTTCTCTCTTTTTCAAACGAACACCCCAGTAGGTGCTATCTCTCTTCATAGGGACTATACTATAATTTACAAAGAAGTTGTCCACAATATAATCCTCAGAAACAATGGGGACATATTTAAATAGAGGATTCTTTGGAGCTTCAGGGTAGCGAGTTCCTTTATTAGCACCGCGAGAAGCATATTAAAGCAGCAATATGATGCAATCTCAACCTAGTTGATATATCGCTCGCGAGAATCTTTAGGCAGAAATTATTTGATAAAATAATGGAAGTTATGGGTCATAGAGAGGAATGGGAAGACCGGCTTCAAGTTGTCCTAGCGATATTATGATTTTTTCGCGAGAACATTGATCATCAGTGAATAATTTAAGAGAAAGTTCAGATTTAGAATCCTGATCTGGAATTAAAGACAAGTTGAAACCTTTCATTTTGAGTTTCTCGCGCATTTAATTAAAGGCCTTCAGGTTTTTAGTACCAGCGGCAACCATTTTTAAGTATGGGAATGAAAGAAAAGGTTGAAAAGAAGAAAGAAATTACAGCAGAAGCGCAATTCGCGGAAGAACAGTAAAATTTGCAGAGGGGGAATGGAGAGAAAGAAGAAGAAAGTAAAAGAGAAAAAGGAAAGGAATGAGAAGAGTATTTAAAGAAGAATAAATTTCTCGAAGAAGATGAGGGAAATTAATGCAAAGAAAATACGTGGGTGGTCAGATCGCAGCGGTTAGAGGAGACGTGTCAAAAATTTATTGGAAGAAAGAATTCGTGAAAACAGCTGGTGAAGGACATAGAACCGTGTCAGAACGGGGAAATTTGAAAAGATAAGCAGTTATGGAATTTTAAATTCTCATGATCTTCTCTTCTTCGCGAAAAGACATGAGAAGAGGCAAGATGTAGGACCAGAATGTAGCTACAACGCTATTCTTGCGATATTAACAACGCTTCTGCGAGCATCACTACCAATTCTTTAACAACGTCTCACGAGCGTCACAGAATACTCAAAAGAAACTGAAGATGAAAGAAGTAAAAGAAGAATACATTGATCTTGCGATGGTCATCGTTCTTGCGATAAAGAATATTATAGTAATTGCGATAAGATTGCAGAATAGATCCGAAATAGGAGGAAAGCTTAGCTGTCATCCATTATGTAAATCCCTATATAAATCGCTCAATAGTTCCAGAAAATGATGATGTATTTTTGAGAGTTGAAAGAGTCTTGAAGAGAGACAAACTCCAAGAGAATATTTGTAATCTTGATTTCTCTCAATTCTGTAAACATTTCTGAGATTTGAATAGTAAAGTGTCATTTAAATCTTTGAAGTTTAATTGATTTCCAATAGATTTCTATAGAATCTTAACAAGGGTGTAGTTGCAGGAATTCCCACACTACACCCTTGTTAAGATTCTATAGAAATCTATTGGAAATCAATTAAACTTCAAATATTTAAACGACACTTTACTATTCAAATCTCAGAAATGTTTACAGAATTGACAGAAATCAAGATTACAAATATTCTCTTGGAGTTTCTCTCTCTTCAATACTCTTTCAACTCTCAATAAATACATCATACTTTTCTGGATCTATCGAGCCCTTTATATAGGGATTTACATAATGGATGACAGCTAAGTTTTCCTCCTATTTCGGATCTATTCTGCGATCTTATCGCGATTGCTACAATATTCTCTATCGCAAGAATGATGACCATCGCAGGATCAACACATTCTTCTTTTATTTCTTCCATCGTCAGTTTCTTTTGGATGTTCTGTGACGCTCGTGAAATGTTGTTAAAGAATTGGCAGTGACGCTCGCAAAAACGTTGTTAATATCGCAAGAATAGCGTTGTAGTGATATTCTGGTCCTACATCTTGCCTCTTCTCATGTCTTTTCTGCGAGGAAGAGAAGATCATGAGAACCAATATTCTTTATTATCCTCGCAACTTCTTTCTCTTTTATACTTTCTTCTCGACATGATTCCGCTAATCTAGCCTTTCTTACACGTGTTGTGAATTCCTTCATTTATTGACACATCTCTGCTCAATAGGCCCAACTCTTTTGCCTATAAAAGGTAGACTTAAGTTTCAAAACTAATTTTCTTCTTCTATTTCTTCATCTTCTTTATTTGTCTATTTCATCTTCCGTCTGCAACTTTTCTTCTTCTTCATATCTTTCTTCTACTGCTATAATGGAGTCACCGAGGTATGTTTCTTGACTTATGATATTTTCTTAAGCCAATTTTTACTTTCATTCTCTAATCTTTCTTATTTGATTCTTCATAACTTCCATGTTATGTCTTCTTTTCAGCGGAACTAAACAATCCACGATCCAAAACCCTAATACTCGCAAAAGACTAGTTGAGAAGAAGAAGAGGATTTCTGCGAATGATAAGGTAGTAAGAAACATATTCTATTTCCTTATAACAATATTGTTGCCTCTGTTTCTTATCTGAGTTATTATTCGCAGAATGACGAGAATCCTGTTAAGCCTCCCAAAAGATCTCGCCATTTTAAGACACTTGGGGAAGATCTTGTTATGCCCACATTAACATCCGTGAATATTACTCCCACACCATCGCAAACAAATCTTTCTACTTCTGTTTGCGAGAATACCGCCACCCATACTTCTACTTCTTTGACAAATCAGACTCCTAAAGTTGCTGTGATTGAGACTCCTTATAGTCCTTTACGGCCTTCAACTGTTGTTTTTCCACATAATCCTCCTGACAACTCGACCATCACAAATGATCGTCAACTTTCTCTCATTACTACTTCATCTTCTACACCCCTTCCTTCTTCAAACGAGACTTTTTCAGGTGTTGATGTTGCTTTTAAAATCTTGTCTAATATTTTAGACAATGCTAGAAAATCTTCCACTGACCCTCTCCCGCATGAATCTTGTGAGACTCTACTCAAGTATTTTGGCTCTGATGGTAATTCTTCTCGAGCATCTTTGGAAAATGATATTGAATCTCTGAGGAAAAGCCTTCAAGCTAAAACTGCTGAATGTGATACTTTGAATCATATGCTTCGCAACTCTTCTCTAGACTGCGAGAATCTTCGCAGGAAAAATGACGAGATGAAAGGTACATTTTTCTTGCCTATGCTCTTTGGTTTTTCTTGTTTTACTTTTATATTTTCTATACTCAGGCTCCCTTCTTAAATTCTTGATTCATATATTAGTTTCAAATCGGACTCGTTTCATATAAAGACTCAAATTTGAATCTATCGCTGAAGAAGCTCGCGTTGAAAGAGATTCTTGGATGGATCAACATACTAGACTAGACAATCTTTACACTTATTCAATTGATCACATAAATAATCTTACTAATGAGCATAATCAATTATTGCAAAGGCAGAATTTATTAAGTGGCGAGGTTGATCGCCTCTCATACTTGTTTTTAAAGGCTAATTTGGCGATGAAATCTTTATCAGATGAGAATAAAACTTTGTCCCAAGAAAAACATAGATTTTAAAGCTTGATGGCGATTTCCTCGAAGCAATTAAGTAACCTTCAAAGCGTGTGTAATAATCAAGAGCAATCTCTTCGCTCTCTTAAGAATGAGCTCAAGGAATTAACTGAATCATCTTTTGACGAGAAGGATAAACTTATCAAGGGTAGACTAACTCTTAGTTTAAGAGCCAGCGAACTTCAAGACCAATACTCTCAATTAAAGGAATATCATTCTTCACTAGTGGTAGGCTCGGAAAGATACCTACTATTGTATAAACTGCAAGTGCACAGTGTCGACAAGCAACACAGGGCAAGCACAGGTCGAACCACAGAGACTTGGAGAGTGTAGAAGTTGATTCTAAATCCTGATTCAGAGAGTAACCAAAAGGGGTTTGTTTTTGTCGATACGACGATATGATTTTCAAGTGACTGAAATAATAAAAGTAAAAGATGCAAATATCAAGATATGTAAACAATGATAATATGGATACTAGGGTATTCAAATCCACCAATAACCTATGATATGCATTCAACTTGTAATATTATTCTTGTCCTTATAGTAGATTCAAGTCTACCGTATAACTAAGGTGTTTCTCCAATGGATAATTTAATCACAACTAAAGTATTTCTCCAAAGCATTAATTGTCTAATTAAGCACAACTAATCTAAAGATCAATATTTGGTTAAGCATGAGTTGTAGCATAATCAACATAGAGATATTCTAACTACAATGGATACATGGCATACATTGTGAGAGCAAGATGTTGAAAAACTTGGATTAAATTATATCTTTAAACAATTCTAAACTTTCAAGAACAAGATACAAGATATGAATACATACCAATGAGATTAGGGCTTCATCTAAACCCTAGTAAATGAAACTAGAACATGAAGAACATTACAACAAAACTTAAATTTGATTAACTAACATGAACAAGCTATTCTTGGATGGTTTTTCAACACAACAACCCTCTCTATTTATACACAAAATTCCCTTAAGCACTTGGATCCGAATTTTGGCACTCATCCACTCAACAAAACATGTTTTCTTAATTGATGGAATATATTTGGTTGTGGGAAACAAATTGGGAGTGATTGAGTGAGAGAATGGGGGTGAGAGAATCCAATGGGGGTGAGTGGATGTTTTGAAAGAATCCAATGTTTGTTTTGGAAAGAATCCAATGGGGGTGAGGTGGAAATGTATTTGGGTCTTGGGTTTTGGATCATGGGTTTTGGATCATGGGTTGTTTAATCCCATGAATTTGTAAACAAGTTGCCACTGATGCGCGAGCGGGTTGCAACGCTTCCAACTTTCTTCTCTTTTGTCTTCTCAATTCTTCCAAGCTTTATTTAGTACTTAAAAACACAAAATTAATTAATACAAATATTTATTCTTGAAAATGGTAAAAATGCAGAATTTGGGATAATATATGACTTTGAAGCGCGAAAGATGAGTTAAGTGCCAATGAAAAGGTGTATGAATATGCAATATTTGGCACTCATCAAATACCCCCAAACCTGAATTTTACTTGTCCTCAAGTGAAACAGAAATCCAGAAATCCTAACTATACCACTGTCGCTGGTATCTCGAATGCATTTAGCGTATGCACTAAGCCTTTAAACCCCTAGGTGTCCCTAGTGGACGAGTTGTAGTCTCGTGAGGGCCTACCAAAGAAGTACCCACAAACCATTCTCCAATATCAGAGCATCCATAGAAATGTCTTTGTCTTCGGTATTCAACTGTAGATGATGAACTTCGGAATTTCGTAGAACCTTGATAATTTGTAACCATTTTTTTTAAGACCCGCTACACAGCTGATCATCATATTTTTTTAGTGACCCGCTACACAGCTGATCATCATTTTTTTTTTAGTGACCCGCTACACAGCTGATCATCAGATACCAAACACAAGACCCGCTACACAGCTGGTCATCATAAAAAAAAATTGATTTTTGATTTATTTATTTTTTATTAAAAGACTAAAAAATCTATATGCAAAACACTACAAAAAAATCCTACAAAAGACCCGCTACACAGCTGGTCATAGAAAAGAAGAAAAAAAAATGCAAAAGACTACAAAGGATCCTACAAAAGACCCGCTACACAGCTGGTCATAAAAAAAATGCAAAAGACTACAAAGGAAAAAAAAACATACAAAAGACCCGCTCCACAGCTGGTCATCCTAAAAACAACAACAAATAAAATGCAAAAGACTAAAAAAAAAATCCTACAAAAGACCCGCTACACAAATTGGTCATCGAAAAATTTTTGATTTTTTTTTTTTTTTTTTAATAAAAGACTAATTTGATTTTTTTTAATAAAAGACTAAAAACTCTATATGCAAAACACACCCCCAAACCTAAATCTAACATTGTCCTCAATGTTTCAAAAGATGATAAGAACACATATCAAGAGAACAAGGTAGAGAAGATTTAAAGGAAAGAGATTACCCGATGCAGAAAGGGTGGTGCTAACCATAATTGAATGAATGCTTTGAAAGCAAATAATATGAGCGCAAGACAAAAAGTTTGGTTAGCACACAAATATATCAACAAGATTCAAAATTTTACCTACTAGATTATACAATGATGACTCACCATGTACCAACAATCTAAAAAGTTGAGGATCAACCCAAAAGACGTAGTGCGGAAACATCAACAGCCTTACACAATTATAACAGGACAGCAATGCAAGTGAGACTGCATATGTGAATGAGTTACCCCCAAACCTAGATTTTTCAATAGATATATTTTTGGGTACAAAATCTAACAATTTCAGGGGTGCACCATGCACAAGATCTAGTTCAAAGTGGATTTTGTCGGGATGGATGGAGAGACATGAGTGAACTCTAATTGTGGCTCATCAAAGGTATTATATTTAATCTGCAAAATAGTCCAAGAGGACTTGAGAGAGCACACAGTTCCAATCCTAGATTAGGTACTCTTAGAAAAGTAGGTTTAACAATAACTTTACAAACCAAATCTAGGTTGGGTGCAAGATTACCAGTTTGTGACATGGGCGGGAGGTAGGCACATCATTATTAGGCACATCTATAACTCCTAAATCATTTGCCAGTGTCGCAAACATGCTCACATTCATAGAACAATCCATCAAGACCCAAATAAGTATCATGCTCATCCAAAGTTTTATTCTCATGCATAGACAAATCCAAAGAGACATCACAATGTTGTGACCTAGGTAGAGAATCAGACACGTCAATTATATTTTGATGCATAAGATCATTAGTGTCGACGGAGATTCAAAATTACCTATGTCGACACAAGTACAACATCATGCTCATGCTCATAAAACAAATCAATAAGCCCCAGTTCACAATCATCCCCTAGAACTTCAGTTTCATGCATAGGAATATCACAAGAAACTTCACATTGTGACTTAGGCAGAGAATCTGACACATTAAAGTTATTTCCATGCATAGTTTCATTGGTGTCTACAGAAGATTCAACATTTTCTAAGTCACAAACAAGTTGTGTAGCATGCTCTCTTTCACAGGATAACTGCACATGCTCAAGATTAGTAACCACATCACATGTATATGGAACATTAGAAGAAACATCATTCATTAAGGTCGAGGCAGAGAAGCCTAATGTCTCTGAACTCAAAGGTTCGACAATATTTTCAGTAAAAACATATTCTTCTAACATAACATCATCATCATCATCATTAAAAATGCATTTCCTTATTTAAAATCGTAGTATTTCTAGTCCCTTCATTTAAAATAGGTTCATATGCAATATCAGCTGCACAAGTAAGACTAGGCATACTATTTTCACATTTTATTTCATTAGGACAAACAAATATTTCATCCTGAAATTCCTCCTTTCCTACATTTTGTAAATGAATCAAATTCATTTTTAAAAATGCATTAAGTTGTTCAATGGAAGGAGAGTCTTCAACAGTAGGAAATTCATAATCAATGCTATATGGTTTATCATGCAATACACTCCTAGCATTATTTTGTTCGAAGCTTCTGAGATTTTCCTCCACATATTGAGAAGTACAAAATTGTTCAAATTCCCACTGTGGTGGATGATACATGTGTGCATGGTCATTTGGGTCTATAAAATACTGATCGCAACCTTCGAAAGGTTGATTATGGTCCCAATGACTATCAGCTTTGTAATCTGTTGGAATTTCATATTTTGGATTTTCATGATATTCTCTAGATTGCCTAAAATCATGCAAAATATAGCAATTCTCAGCAGGATGGCCTAAGCCTCCACATAAGGTACAAGCATAGATTTCAGATTGCATTTCTAAAGCTGTGATTTTAGCTTCTAACTGATCCAAAAATGATGACTGTGAGGGTTGGGCACTGTCAAGATGTTCATTTTCACCCTGTGGTGGATGATACATGTTTGAATAGTTATTAGGGTCCATGTATTGATGCTCAGGACTGTGAAAATGTCCATAAATATCCCTATAACTATTGACATCATGGTCTGTGGGAGGCTCGTAATATGAAGCATGACTGTAAGCAAGATCTCTAATGAATTTGTTTTCATCCTCACCTGCAGACCAAAATCCTGACATGATCTCTAACTAGCACTAGGCTTGTTGCAGAGATTTGGAGGTACACACTGAAAACAGACCAATATTTTTTTCATTTTTTGTTTTTTTTTTTTTTTTTTTTTTTGAAGCCCGTTCTCTAATGACCTCGGGCATACATTAGAAAAACAAAATAAAAGAAGAAATAAACGGAAGGGAAGTTCTATGCAATCGCAAACAAGGATGACTCCAACACAAGAACCTACGATTTCTAGCAAACAAAAAGCATGATGGCTCCACTTAGATTGTTTTCTAGACCAGCTTCTAATCCTTCGAAAGGGAATTCGTTACAATCTGAGTAAACCTCTCTGGAATCAATCTGAGTTTAAATAAATTGAATAGAGGCGAGGGAAGCTGCAGGAGCTTTGATACCCAAGGCCTCACCGCAATACAAGGCGGTGCAGTCACGCATTCAATTTACAGAAACCGTCATGAACTTCGAAGTATGCTTAAAGAGTAACCAATATTTTTCAAACGACTTTCCTACTAAGCTCGTTACCCTATAGGTCTTGTTCTATTCCAAATTTTAAAGCTTAGGTTCGCGTTTGGTAACGTTTTCCTAAGGTGGGCAAGAAGAGAACGGTGATGAAATCCGAATCCCTTATCTTGTATGGCCAGTTCTTGCCCTTTACTAGGAAAATAAAAGCAGCCGTATTCAAGTCCTCGACATATATGCAACCGAAGGAATACAGTAACTCGCTAACAAGGGATTCGCGAGTGTTTCGACAAACTTACCTCCCGTTCCATATGGGGGATGTACCGTTGTTGTCGACTCGGGCCACGACTCCTATGTCATGAACGAACCCGAGGGGCCGAGGTGATATTGTAATCACCGTCCTTCTCTGCAAACAGTTGATATTTAATAATACCCTTCCGTAGGGTTTAAAAATAAAAATAAAAATAGAATGTCCAAGTCCAAAGTCCAAAATAAAGTGCAAAAGAAAAAGAAAATTACAAGAGTAGAGGAATCCTAATACAATCTAAAAATAAATAAAATAAACTCTTTTTTTTTTTTTTTTAATTTAAAATAAAAACTTCTTTCGCTTCCTTTCCTTCGCCTTTACAACAGCTACTCCGGCACCTGTTGAGCTCAAAAGAGGTAGTTAGGGTTTCAAAGTTTTAAAGCAAAAGCAAAAATAAAAAAAATAAAAATAAGTGTAAAATTGACTGTAAATAGTTGCGCTGCTACAGTGATTATGCTATAGTGATATGTGAACAGTGATATGTGAACAGTTCCAGGAGATGAAAAATGAATAGTGACAGGAGATGAAAAATGAACTACACCACTACCGAGTCCCCGGCAACGGCGCCAAAAACTTGGTAGGCTCGGAAAGATACCTACTATTGTATAAACTGCAAGTGCACAGTGTCGACAAGCAACACAGGGCAAGCACAGGTCGAACCACAGAGACTTGGAGAGTGTAGAAGTTGATTCTAAATCCTGATTCAGAGAGTAACCAAAAGGGGTTTGTTTTTGTCGATACGACGATATGATTTTCAAGTGACTGAAATAATAAAAGTAAAAGATGCAAATATCAAGATATGTAAACAATGATAATATGGATACTAGGGTATTCAAATCCACCAATAACCTATGATATGCATTCAACTTGTAATATTATTCTTGTCCTTATAGTAGATTCAAGTCTACCGTATAACTAAGGTGTTTCTCCAATGGATAATTTAATCACAACTAAAGTATTTCTCCAAAGCATTAATTGTCTAATTAAGCACAACTAATCTAAAGATCAATATTTGGTTAAGCATGAGTTGTAGCATAATCAACATAGAGATATTCTAACTACAATGGATACATGGCATACATTGTGAGAGCAAGATGTTGAAAAACTTGGATTAAATTATATCTTTAAACAATTCTAAACTTTCAAGAACAAGATACAAGATATGAATACATACCAATGAGATTAGGGCTTCATCTAAACCCTAGTAAATGAAACTAGAACATGAAGAACATTACAACAAAACTTAAATTTGATTAACTAACATGAACAAGCTATTCTTGGATGGTTTTTCAACACAACAACCCTCTCTATTTATACACAAAATTCCCTTAAGCACTTGGATCCGAATTTTGGCACTCATCCACTCAACAAAACATGTTTTCTTAATTGATGGAATATATTTGGTTGTGGGAAACAAATTGGGAGTGATTGAGTGAGAGAATGGGGGTGAGGTGGATGTTTTGGAAAGAATCCAATGGGGGTGAGGTGGATGTTTTGGAAAGAATCCAATGGGGGTGAGGTGGATGTTTTGGAAAGAATCCAATGGGGGTGAGGTGGAAATGTATTTGGGTCTTGGGTTTTGGATCATGGGTTTTGGATCATGGGTTGTTTAATCCCATGAATTTGTAAACAGGTTGCCACTGATGCGCGAGCGGGTTGCAACGCTTCCAACTTTCTTCTCTTTTGTCTTCTCAATTCTTCCAAGCTTTATTTAGTACTTAAAAACACAAAATTAATTAATACAAATATTTATTCTTGAAAATGGTAAAAATGCAGAATTTGGGATAATATATGACTTTGAAGCGCGAAAGATGAGTTAAGTGCCAATGAAAAGGTGTATGAATATGCAATATTTGGCACTCATCAACTAGCAAAGAAAAACTCATATCTTCGCAATAAAGAAGAAAGCATGAAATCTCGTCTGAAGGGTATGGTTGGCGATAGATTTGATGATGCCATGAATCAATGGGAAAACTGTTTATTTGCATGAATCCAAAAATTAACCTCGCAAAAAGAAGGTAGTCAATTGGCTGCCTCTCTTGTTGATCTTATTATAAAATTTTGTGTTATATTCCTTGTGAATTTTTTGTCTAACTGATCTGTTATTATTTTGTTGCTCGCAGAATCCGAAAGAAATCTTCATTCTTCCATCGCTGATCTGACCGATAAATTGGATAAAGTTCGCAAAGAGAATAAATCTCTTATTTATAATTATCTTGATTCCCGCGAAAAATCAGAAAGAAGACTTGATTATCTAGAGTACTTTAAAAACATAGAGATTAGGAATCGTGATAGAAGTCTCCTTCGCCAGGTCCACCTCCGTGCTGAAGTTCTTGTGAACGAGATTCTGATCTCCAATTCTCTCCCTCCTGTATCTTTTCCTCCTTTAAAGGTTGATGATGATGAAATTCCTCTTCCCATGGATGAAGATTTATAGTTTACTAATGATGAAGAAAATACCACTCAAGAAGATGGTGAAGAAGAAGAAAAAAGAAGTCCTCCCAAAGAAGCAGCTGCGGGTAGCGGAGTAAATGTTGATGAAGAGTCAAAAGAAGGAGAGACTCATGATGAGAAGGATGCTGATAAATCTGATAACTCTGGTGAAAATAATAAATCTGACGAGCAAGAAGAATAAATTTGGCGAAGCCATCGCTGAAATTTGAATTTTGTCTTTGCTTTCTTTTTCTTTTTCTTTTTCTTCTTCTTTCTTGCGAGCGATGTAATTTTTGAGACATTTAGAATTTAACTTTCAACTTGGTTTACTTGGAATATTTTCAAGGAAGATAATTAAATGTACTTCTCCATTCCCCTATCTGCCCTTTATTATCTTTCTTGAAATATTGAATTTGCCTTTTATTTGTATCTGCGATGCGATGAATACTGTTCTGAAAAATTTAATGTTATGAATTTGCCTTCTTATACAATACTCTGCGATGAATGAATATTTCCTGCAATCTTAAAATAGAATAGTTAATTGGTAGGATTATTCTTTTGGTCTTATTGCGCCTTCCTAGTTAAAGGTCTTATTTTGCCAAACTTTTTTCTTTTTACGACAAAATCGCAGGACGTCTTTACATTTGCATGTATTGACCCATTGATATTTCCTTATCTTTCTTCTTTGATTGTATTGCGACAATATGACAAGTCTAAGCTCTCTCGCGAGACCAAAGCCTCGTGACATTGCCGTCTTGCGATGAAATCGCAGGACGTCTTTACACTTTCATGTAAAAACCCATTGATCCCATCTTAACTTTTCTCTTTGGGATTGTTGCCTCTGTATCATTTACGTCACGCGACAATATGACATGCCTAAATGTTCTTGCGATCATAAAGCCCCATGACATTGCCGTCTTAAGACACTTATTATCTCCCTAATGGAGGGTTCCGCCCCTATCTTCCCCCTGGTTGCCCCTTCAAGGAGGGCACATCGGCCATACAAGACTAGCTACTCCCATCCAGATTTAGCAACAACCAGCTATTTTCGCAGCCTCTTGTCCTTTATTCCTATATGGATTATAGTTACAAGACTGCACCCTAAGTGGGGTTTTCTTCAGGCCAAGTGCATCATAGACAAGACTTACCAAGAATGGCAAGGGAGTTTCGTACGCCCTTGGCATACTTGGCTCAACCGTGTACCTCGGTGCCTTGGTCATACTTTGCACTTCTTGGAAGAGATTCTCGGTCGTCCAACCAGGGTATAACCATATATAGTTGGAAATCCAAGATCTCTCTCCCGGATAGGTTTTCTTTAACCCCAACATCTGCATGACTCGGGATCCAAGATATATAACCTTACCCCTGAATCATGTCAAGAGATACCCCCTCCTATGACGTGCTATTAGGTCTTACATTTGCCTCTTGCGAAATTTTATTCGCGAACTATGGTGCACGCCATAAAGGTTCGTCCCATTCTATTAATTTCTGCGAAATTTGTATTCGCTTTTCTTGCGATAATGCTCGTTGTTTTTGTTGTTCTTTGTTATCAGAAGAAATTTTTAGTTGTAAATAGAGATTGAAAAATTTGTTACCTGTTTCATCATATAACATACCAGTATCTCTTATCTTATAGAAGATATCATTGATAATATCTTTTCAGAAATAATCTATTCCATGGTCTATCGAGTCTTTGACCAACATCTCTTCCTTCAGGATCCATTAGTTTGTATGCCCCGGTTCCAATTATCTCTTTGATGATATATGGTCCATCCCATTTTCTCGCCAACTTTCCACCACTCTCTCGCTGATAACTTGGTGTTTCTCGTAGCACTAGATCGCCAGGTTGAAATTCGCGCTTCTTAACACGTTTATTGTACTCACGAGCTAATCTACGTTGATAATTCTCCATATATTGTAGAGTTTGTTCTCTTTTTTATTCTAATTCATCCAACTTATTCAGTATCATACCGGCATTTAAATTTCTTTCCCATGCTTCTCTTTTTGTTGTAGGAATAACAACTTCTGTTGGTAATACAGCTTCTATCCCATATGTCAAACAAAATGGTGACATTCCAGTTGCTTCTCGTCTAGTTGTGTTATAAGCCCATATTGCATTATGTACTTGATCACACCATACTCTGTGGTATCCTTCTAACTTATTTTTCAAGATGTCTGTGATTGTTTTATTAGTTGCCTCAGCTTGACCATTTGCTTGTGGGTATAAAGGAGTAGACTTTCCACATTTTATCTTAAATGCATTGAGTAACAATTCTATATTCTGTCCCTCAAACTGCTTTCCATTATCATATACTAATTGTGCTGGAATCCCAAATCTGCAGATTATATTTTCAAAGATGAATGTAAAAATATATTTATCGCGAATATGTTGCGACAATCAGATATCTTCTCTGTCCAGAACAAGGTACAAATGGTCCCACAATATCTAACCCCCATTTCCCAAAAGGCCATACACTTGTTGAAGATGATAATGGTGCTCCTGGTGCATGTATCTTTTTTCCGTATCGCTGGAAATCTTCGCAACGCCTTGAGAGTTGCTTTTCATCCTCATGCATATATGGCCAGTCATAACCCTGCATTTTTGTTCTATATGCTAAAGATATTCCTCCACTGTGATTACCAGCGTCACCACTATGTAACATCTTTAATACCTTTTGTCCTTCTTCTCTCGTCAAACATCTTAGCGATGGTCCATTAAAAGATCTGCGATATAACACTCCATCTCTTAGCTCATAATTGGTTGCCCTACTTTTCAACTTGTGTGCTTCCAATCTATTTGGTGGAATTTCTCCTCTCGCTAAGTATGCATGAAGATCTTCTCGCCAATCCATGATATTGCTCGTGGGTTCTCCCTCGCCAGCTTCTACCATCATTACATCTGTCTCTTCTTCTTCTTCTTTGTTTATCGATGGAAATGAAAGTGTTTGAATTTTTATGCATCCCGCCAATGGATTTGTCATCATACTAGATATGAAGGCGAAAGCATCTGCGAGCCTATTATCTTTCCTTGATATGTGTCTCATTTTATTTTTGGAATTTTCGCAGATAATTCTTCAACGAGTCTTTTGTATTTTCTCAGGGATGATTCATTTATCGTGTACTCCCCTTTTATCTGACGAATAACCAATTGTGAATCGCTGGTGATTCTGGCATTTTCCAAATTCATTTCTATCGCGAATTTTAAAGCATGGATCATAACTTCATACTCCGTTTCATTATTAGTGGATGCAAATTATAATCTAAATGAAAAAGCTGTTTTTTCTTCTTCTGGCGATATGAAAATAACTCCAATTCCATTTCCTTCTTTTGCTTTTATCATGTAAACTTTAAATTCTTCTTCCTTCTTTGTTTCTCTCGCCAATTTTCTGCGAGCTTTTCGCAGTTTTGGACGTTCTTCGCAATTTCTTACTTCAACTTGGTAACACAATTTCGCAAAATCTGTGTCTCCTCTAATTTCTCCAATTCCACTGGGCTTAGGAAATTTAATGCACTGATGCAACGTTGATGCTATAGCCTTGATTGCATGTATCCATGGTCTTCCCAATATCATATTGTACGGTGATTCCACATCTACCACACATAATGATACTTGTGTTTCAATTTCTCCTAGTGGAATTCGTACCACTATTTCGCCTTTAGGTTTTGTTAACGATTTTCCAAAGCCATGGATATGATATGTTGAATTTAATATTTCTTCATCCTTATATCCCATTTTCTTAAAAGTATGATAGAACATTATATCCACAGAACTTCCTGCATCTACTAAAGTTCTATTCATAGCCCATTCTTCTTCAGATTTTATGGATTCTCCCTTTCTCGCTGGTATAGCGGATATCGTAATTACCAAAGAAGATGTATGACTTAGATTTTCTTGTGGCATTTCTGCTGCTGTGAATGTGATCTCCCGCTTTTCCCAATCTTTTAATGATGATATCTTCTCCACTGTCATAATCTTCCTTCCTTCAAAATCCCGTTTATGTATCTTCCCCTTAATGTTTTCATGAAATCTATCAATCATTGTTCTTGTTACCACATCACTCTCCAATTTTCTACAATCCTCTTTGATTCTGATCATTCTCCCTTCAATTATCTCACCAATTTACTTAATGATTTCCTTAATTTTGAGAAATTCTTATCTTCTTCTTCACTTTCTCTTCAATTTGTTAATTCAATCCCTGTTTTGGGCGCCAAAATGTAGTTGCAGGAATTCCCACACTACACCCTTGTTAAGATTCTATAGAAATCTCTTGGAAATCAATTAAACTTCAAAGATTTAAACGACACTTTACTATTCAAATCTCAGAAATGTTTACAGAATTGAGAGAAATCAAGATTACAAATATTCTCTTGGAGTTTCTCTCTCTTCAAGACTCTTTCAACTCTCAAGAAATACATCATCCTTTTCTGGATCTATCGAGCCCTTTATATAGGGATTTACATAATGGATGACAGCTAAGTTTTCCTCCTATTTCGGATCTATTCTGCGATCTTATCGCGATCGCTAAAATATTCTCTATCGCAAGAATGATAACCATCGCAGGATCAACACATTCTTCTTTTATTTCTTCCATCGTCAGTTTCTTTGGGATGTTCTGTGACGCTCGTGAAATGTTGTTAAAGAATTGGCAGTGACGCTCGCAGAAACGTTGCTAATATCGCAATAATAGCGTTGTAGCGATATTCTGGGCCTACATCCTTCATAAGAGATTTTTCGTAATTTGTTTTGAACATTCTTGTAGCCATCTTGACATTTACGCTCTTATTTCTCCTACATACCCGCTTTTTGTAGTCTGTAGCAGATTTCTTCTCAGTTGATTTATTTTTTTCCTGATCTGCACCAATTTGATCAGTCTCCCCACCAGTTGTACCATTATTGTTTGTTTCTGAGTTGGATAACTGGGATTTTCCAACCTTCTTCTTTGTAGTCTTGTAAGCTTCAAAGTGGTATTTTTTCTTTCCAGATGCACCTTCAACTGTCAGTGTTGTGGTCCCTTTCATTCCCTTGCAAATAGCCTGGAAAGTATCACCTTCTTGAGCCTTAGTATTTTCCTCCGATTGATTCTGTTTTGCATTTGAAACTTTCCACTGCACCCTGCCCATGTTTATTTTTCTGGTTGGTTTTGTATATTTTTTGAATCTTTCAAAACCTGGTGGTGGTTCTACAAAAACTGTTGGGTCCACCCACTGAAAAGCAGATTTTGGATCTGTTTCAAAGTTTACCACATTAGAAACTCCAGTCTCAAAGTTGAAACTGTTTGGTTTCCAATTTCTCTTCTTAAAGTTTCTTCCATTACCATTCCCTGTTCTTTGAATCTTATGCTCCGGAGATAACCCATCTTCTTCTGAGAGGTGTCTTTTAGAGTGTACATCTTCCTTTTCCATGAAAATCTCTTGAGGCAAGACGCCGAGCCGGAAACTTGGTCTTGCCTCCTCCTGAGCCTTTACTGAATCAGCATCAGATGATTTTTCCTCCATCTCCCTTTCCTGGAAACTTTCACTTGATTCTCCTTGCTGTGTAGTGTTTCCATCTGTGGACTTGTATGTTGTAGAGGTTTTAAGCTCTACATTTGAGAGAGCTTGAAGCTGATCATCTACAAAGATTTCATTTTCCTCTTTTTCTTCCAACTCTTCCATGATAGTATCTTTAACTGGGTAGTGGTTATATTTTGTAGGTATACATTTATTTTTTGGATGGTTTAAAGTTCTAAAAAATTTGCAAAACCCTTTTGGTAGCTTTTCGAAGAAGACTTTCACTATCACTGGTTCTTTTTTCCCCATATGAACGGGTATGTGGTCCCATAGTTTCTCATTTACATTGATCTGAACTAATACTCTTGGGCAAGAGAGAGTTTGAAGTCTTGTGGATGGTTTTTCTACCATAAGACAAGGATCCATGGAGCTTGCAATTTGAAAAGGGATATCTCCGGTCTCACATTTTGTTGGTAGATCAATGAGCTGAGCCCATATTAAGATGATGTCCATATTGATGGAGGCAGGAGCAACTCCAAAGAGATGTTATTGGACCACCAGGAGAAAAGGACCAAAGCCCCAGATATTTCTTGACAAGGCGAACAACACATCATCTCTTGATTGCAGTTTGAAGACAAAGATGTTTCTTTCTTTTCCTTTGAAGACAAGGGTAGTTTCTGGGAAATAGTCTAGGTGCCATACTTGTTGGACAATATCAGCCGCTTTATCTTTGTGCATTTTAAATTCACAGTTAATTTTTGCAATAATTTGTAGCTGAGCTTGATCCATACTTTCAACTACTTGATCTTCATTTAGTTGGAATGGTTTGTTTATATCCAGGTTTTTGAGCATTATCTCTGTTGAATCTGAGTGGTTCATGGTTAGCAGGGTTGCAGGGGTTTTGAGGCACAGGGATGGAAATGTGGCTATGAGTGTTTTAAACTTTTTACACCAGGTTACAACTAACATTTTTACTTGAGAGAAGAACCAGAGACAGTGAAGCCAGGTTAGCCAAGGTTTGCCAGAGTTTACTGAATCTAAATTGGAGATCTGCAGAGAGTCACCCACTATCCATGCTGAATTCATTAAGAGCAGAGAAGATAATATTCAATAACTGTAGCACAGAGAGCAGAGAGATAGAAAAGAAGGGGCAAGTGGTTGGGGGGTACTAACAAACTAGGGGAATAAGGATAATGAATGAGAATAAATCAATGTTGGAAGGGTTAAGGGGGTTGGATAGGTAAGGTGCAGGGAGAAGGACTGAGGGTGGAAGGAGGTACTAGAGAAATAAAGATTAGGAATAGTCTCCTCAGAAGGCTACAAAAGTTAAGACAAAAAGCAAGGAAATTTGACCAGCAGTTATGGCAAATAGTGCAAATGCAGCTGGGCGATGAAAGATTTGTTGGAGAAAACCAAAGACCCTACAGCAACTGTAGAGATCAAGAAGAATAAAAATGTTGAAGGACAGGGTTTGAAATGGATTGTAATTATTTTTTTATATTTTTTTTTTTTTGATAAAGACTGGAGAAGCAGTGGCCACTTTAGTTGAATACCCTGCAAGAAAAGCAAGAGTATTAGCACAAATAGAAAGGGATGAAAATACCTTTAGTCCGATGCTACTAGATCAGGGAGCTTGTGGAGAAACAGAGAATTGTTACTCTGCACGCATAACTTGACAGAGCAAAACTAGTTGGATGTTTTAGATCAGTTCATGTTGGTATGGAATCATGAGCCAAAAAATCATGTCCAAATCAGTGTTTGTGTGTCATGCACATCTGTTAGTATTGGGCGCCCTTAATTTAATAAGCTACTTGGTAGCCATGAGTAGTTAATGAGTGGTAGTTAGTATTTTTCCTTTTGATCATTAGGATTCTGACACGTGTCGAGCAGGAAAAGGGCTTCATTGAGATAGAGTTTCACATGTCTTAAATATGTAAGAAACCTGTGTTTTTGCGGTTATGCTAAATGAATAGAATCCGGATAGTAATTGTTTCCGACTTGGCTAGTTATCTTAACTAAAGGTCTCAGATCGTGAGGTTTGAGAATTTATTTCTTAGATTTATGTGTGATTGTAGTTAGAACATAACAATTGGTATCTAAAGCTGTTTTTTTCCTGATTCATCATGGGAGAGAGTGTAAATCCAACCTGTAAATATTTACAGGATAAATATTATTCACAACAACAGCGGACTGTTTCGATTCAATCTGATATATGTTCAATTAAAAACGCAATGGTAACTAAAGAGGATTTAAAATCTTAGATGAAGTCTCTTGTAGAAAAAAAAATTCTCACGGAACACAGCAGCTAGAGGATCAAAGAAGAAAAGAGTTTTCACACAACAAATTCAACAATGAAGATGAAAGATTTTCTTTCGGATTGTACACAGGGGGGTCGAGATGTTCAACCTCAACCTCGTATGCCTATGATTGACTTTTCACGTTTTGATGGAGAAAATCCAAGAGGTTGGATCCATAAATGCAATCACTACTTTCAGCTTCACAACATCAGAGATGAGACTCACAAAGTGAAGATTGCGTCTATAAATTTCGATGGTAAGGCTGAAAAATGGCTTCAAAACCTTCAATCTTTCCGTCAAATTATCTCAGATTTGAAAATCCAGGTAATAAAAATGTTGTTGGTAATTTTAGCTACCTAAAATCGGTGAGAGTCTAAAGTGGGATTCTAAGGTTTCTAAAAGGGGGTTACGGGAGGTTGAGCATGAACAGTCTTAGCCTAAACCATGCACAATGGCCGTTTAAATGATGGGTATATTATTTATATGTCCCTACTTTTGACACCCAATAAATATGTCCTTATACAACAATAAATATGTCCCTCCTTTTTTTATAACCTTATCCATTTAATATTAGATTACCTTAATACCCTCTCTCATATAATATTTTTCTTTATTTCAAAATATAACAAATTTCTTCCTCTACCACTTCACCACCACCACTAGCACCACCACCACCAACATTCAACTACCATTCCACCACCACCACCGTTCAACAACCACCACCTACCAACCGCCACCACCACCAATATTCCACCACCACTCCTTCACCGCCACCACCACAAATTCGTCGCCGCCGTCACCACCACCATCGCCACCACCACCGTCACCGCCGCCACCACCACCACCGTCACCGCCGCCGCCACTACCACCGTCACCGCCGCCGCCGGTTCAAATTTTTTTGTATCAACAAAAATTAGTTGATCCATTTCAGTTGGATCAAACAATGGATGTTTATACATTGCAGTTGGATCAACAGTAGAAATTTATCCATTGCGTTGGATCAACAATGGATGTTTATCCATCTTTGATGGAAAAATGCTACCACTTCATCACCAGCGATTTGGATCCACCAACAAAACCATCAACAGTAAAAGTTTATCTAGTTTATCCAAGAAAAAAGGATCAACAGTAGAAGTTGATCCAATTTTAGTGGATCAACAATGGAAGTTGATCCATGTAAAATTGGATCAATAATGATAGTTTATCCATGTAAAATGGAGTGAACTTGGCGTGAGTCGAACACGCATATAGTTTAAAAATTTACATGATTTAAACTACAAAACATGAGTTCAAAGGATCAAAAACAGTAGTTGATCCCATATAGATGGATCAACAACCATAGTTGATCCAAAAAATATGGATAAACAACCATAGTTGATCCAATATCACTGCCTTCTTCAACCCAAAATACCCACCATATTTCATTACTTGTAGCTTCATAAACACCAACATCTTCAAGACCAGCTTCAAAACCAATCTCAGTTGAATCAACAATGATGTTTATCCATTTAAGTTGGATCAACAATGGATGTTTATCCATTGCAGTTGGATCAACAACCGTAGTTGATCCAATATCACTACCTGCTTCAACCTAGATAACCACCATTTTTCATTTAGCAACAAGCTTCAATCTCTGTAACAACAACCCATACCAACACTGCAACCAACAAATCACACATCTCCAGCACCACCACCAAAACCGAAATCCAACACCAATTTTATCGACGGAGTATAACAAAAATGAAAAATCGAAAGGAGATAAACATGATTATTACCTCTAATTAAGTAAATATCCTTAATCAACAGTACCACCACAGCCACCAAAACAACCAAACCCAAAATCAAGGGAGCTGCAAACACCTTCTTCTCATATTTGAACAACATCATATCTCCCTTGTACCTTCTGTCAATAGTAACACCACCATCTTCATTCTCCATTTCGAATCAACCCACTGAAAACCCTTGATGTTTCTTCCACTAATCACCAAAATTCATATCAAACCATCACAGGCAACTCCCATCTCGTTGCACCACCATTTTCATTCTTAAAACTAATAGCAGCGGCACCTTATTCATAGTCTCGGATTCATCAGTTCTTCAGAAATTCTCGATTCCAAAATCTCTTTCCCGATCTGATTCAAACCCTCTCAAATTTCAGATCTCGAATTTCATTCTCCATCGAACTTACAAATCAATATCAACAACCACCACCAATTCTAACAGCAACATGCAAAGATCGATCTCTCTGAAGCTTCAATTTGGAATTCTGAAATTGAAAACCTAAAAATCGAATGGATTTGGTTTCAAAAATCAGTGTTTAACATAAAAAAAAACTCGAACATAAAACTCGTGATAGATCCTTTTGATTGTAGAGGTGAACGTGGCGGGGGTGTTTGTGGTGGCGACGATATAGATGGAGGTGGTTGAATCGATGGATATGGTGGTTGGGTTTGATTGATTTAGCGGTAGAGAAGATGGTGAAGGTGGTGAAGCGACGAAATTGAAACAAAGAAGAATGAAATGAAGATGGTTACGATGGAGATGTTGATGGTGGTGGTGCAGCGATGGAGATGCTGATGGTGGTGGCGATGGAGATGAAGATGGTGAGCTCAATCGTTTTCTGCGTATGAGAAATGAAGGAGATAAGAAGAAGCAGAAGTCTATAAGGTATAAAGATTAAAAACTGGGGTATATTTGGAAGTCCCTAAATTATTGATGGGCCCCTGATGGGCTTATACATAAAGAGGGACAAAATTATTATGTGATAAGGATATTTGTATAGACCATCAAAAGTAGGGACAAAAGTTCAATTACCACTTAAATGATTCTTCAGTCACAAGAGAGGTTAGGGCTGGTCTAAGGGATGGAAGCAGATGAAGAGAGTGATCAGAGAATTCTAGGGTTTGAAGAAGAATTTCTATGAGAGGTTATGAGAAAGTTTTTTGTTAGCTTGAAGAAATAGATGACCAATTTATAGCTGAATTTTCTAATTTCAGGTCGGTGAAGATAAGAATTGCTTGTCGTGCCGTGCGGAGCAATTCTCCAATATCTTCAGGAATAGATAGAGATAAACTAGGTTGAGTTTATCTCATTATTCCACCGCCTTTACTCTCTTCTGCGGTGAGAAATAGGCCGGGTATTTCTCACACGTGCCATAGACCGCCAAACCAAAACCCTAATTGATACCCCCCCCCCCCCAATTCTCTTTAGCCGTGTTGGCCAAGATAGAGAGATATTCTCTCATTTGTGAGAATTACTAGGATGAGTCACGTGAAAAGGCATGGAATGCCTCAAGAATCGTGTGTAAAGTATGAGAAGAGCTGAGGTTGACATTCCTCTCTCCATGGCTGGTCATGTATGTTGTGTGGAGACCGTATTATTGCTTTTGGGTCCCTTTGTTGAGCATGCGGAGCTCAAGAGAGCTTATCCACGTTTTTGGATAGACATGTATAGTTTATGATCAATTTACTAGCCGTGAATGTGTTTGAGAGGCTTAGAAATAGGCTTGAGCTTTATGGGGAATATTCTGCCATGTTTGAGATTTCCCGAGAGATTTGAATCTCTTTGAGAATTTGTGGAGAAATGTGAATCTCTCCGGGATTTTGAGAAGAGATGTGAATCTCTTTGAGATTTTGTGGAGAGATGTGAATATCTCCGAGATTTTGAGAAGAGATGTAAATCTCTTTGAGATTTTGCAGAGAGATGTGAGATTTTATGGAGAGATGTGAATCTCTTCGGGTTTTTGGAAAGATGTGAATCTCTCCGAGATTTTGCACATAGATTGAATCTCTCCGAGATTTTGCAGATAGATTGAATCTCTCCGAGATTTTGTGGAGAGATGTGAATCTCTCCGGGTTTTTGAGAAGAGATGTGAATCTCTGTGAGATTTTGCGGAAAGATGTGAATCTCTCCTAGATTTGACGGATTTGAATATCTTTGTGGGTCAGCTGGGACTTGTCCTGAAGAGAGAGAAAGGGTTTTGTGCGCCCGATTAATGTCTCTGCGAGACTTTGGCTTACTTGTATTTGACCAGCGTATCTTGCAGAGATGTACGCTAGGAATCAACTGTGTCCATATGATGGGGCCGACAAGACCAGTGTATCTCAAAAGGGTTTTCTAGGAACCTGTCAAAAAGACCCGGAGGCAGAATAACCAATGTATCTCGCGTGGATGTACTAGGAGTTATTCGGAAGCCTCATTAAGTAAAGTCAGAGCCTAGAGTAGACATGACCATTGTATCTCACGATGATATACTAGGAATCAGTCCCTGACCTCAAATAGGGTGAGTCGTGCATACAGGAGACATGTATGTCTCCGATCTGGGTCATAAGCCGTCCAGGGAAATTTTTACGCATTTACAGAGCCTACATGACCAGCGGTATCTCATCGAGGATATATACTAGGAATCATGGCATCACAATCAGCTGCTTCTCATGAAGACATGCTGGAATTGTGGCTGTTCTGGTTCATAAGTCTGTCGGGGACGTTTTACGCTCTACAAAATTTACGTGACCAGCAGTGTCTCACGGTGAAATATACTAGAAATCGTGGTTATGGGTGCCTTGAGGACCAAGGGCTTAATCTCTCCCTTGAGAGTTGAATTTTGTCTATAGTCTTGAATGACACGTTTTCCACTTATCAAAATTTCACCATGAAGACGAGGGAACCCAAATACACCACAATATTTTTGTTTCAACCTATAATTCCTCTTACCAAGTGTGACCGTCTATGGACAAAGTCGAGACAATACAACAACTTAGGTATTCACATTTTGTGCGATTGTCTATGGAATCGAGATCGAAACAATACAACAAACAAAGTGTGATGGTTGATAATAGGTTCGTACTTAACCAAACTATATAGGATCACTATCAAGTATATTGGAGCTAACATAAAGTGCAATTTACTTTAATTATAATAAAACAATTATAATACGGAAAGATAAAGTAAATGGCACATCAATATTTTGTTAACAAGGAAACTGCAAATGTAGAAAAAACCTCGGGACCTAGTCCAAAACTGAATACTCTCATAATTAAGCCGTTATATGAAATCTACACAAACTTCGTATATTTGAAACCAAACAACTACCCCTGGTTTACTTAGTTTCCTCAGTATCCATGCGCTTCCGACTTCGAGAGTTAGGCACTCGTACAATTCCTTTGGATCGTATTCCAAACAGTAAAGGAACGACAAATTTGTTTGGTAACAACTATATTGATTCTTTTTAAGATAAAGATATCTCAAGTCATACGCAAAGGCTCTTACGTTTAATCTAATAAACTCCTTTGCTTGGTTAGATCAATCTAACTTTAACTATCAAAATATACAATGAATGAAAAAATTCGGTTTTCCTAATTCCAATAAATGCTAGTCCAATATTTCCAAAATCTCTCAATAGAGAATCTCCAATTAGTAAATGCACATTACTAATTTTTATTCTCTAGAGATATGCATTTAATTGCTGGTAATTAAAGCATATATAACCAAAAACCTTAGTTAAAAGATTCTGAATTTATTTTGGCACATGATCTCCTTGAGTACTAAGGAATATCTTTGAACAATAAAAGATAAGAGTTATTGTACATGTTCAAAGTATGTTGACATATTTTCACTGTAAATCCTTATTTCATAATTACATAGATTTACATTCTAGGAATCGGTATTACCACACTTCCAAAAAAGTTTAGAATTGGTTGACATGTATTCCAAGATTACAATGTGATTGATGAAATATCAAATCACATACATAGGTTCAATCGGTTCTACCAATCACTAGGATTGGTTATACCTTATTATGTTAATACTCATGATCGGTCACACCAGTTACTAGGATCGGTTCTACCATCTCACACATATTGGTCATCTAAAGATTTGCAATGAATAGCCGAACCAATAAGTCTAATATTTTCCCTTTCGATTCACGAAACAAGTTTATGAATGTACTTCCTTCAAACGAATGTAAAATATTATTTCCTAGGTTGAAATATTCACCATAACCCATTCACATAATCATAACAGTATATACAAGATTATGTTGATGTCATATCTACGAAGTTCAAAAGATAAGCATTATACTTCGTAGTTTAATTCCTTTATACTATTATCATACATTATGACCATGTCACATCACTAGAGTATTATACAATATGTACAATATATACAGCTTCGCAGTTATGTTTTCAATGTAGCACGACTTGAAAGATACGTTAGGAATAAAACAGTTCAATTCAATATTACTAACCTCTAGTGGATGAATGATGTTATCGTTGTAGTTCACAACTTTTTCACATTCTTCAGGTCTTCTGAGTAATACTTGTATGTCTCAACATTCCTAAAAAATTTAGTCTAACCTAAACGAAGTTGACTCTAGTATTTAATCAAGCACCTTTAAATGAGTTTTGACACGCTAAAATATGACAACCAAACTTGACATTCCAACGCTTGGTGAGTTCAACCAAGCTATGATCTAACAAACCATCTACATTAAGTCCCCCTACTCAGAGTAGAAACTTGTTTGTTTTGTGATGAGTATATAGATGGTCACGAATCATTTAGTTGTGAATTTATAATCCACTCGTTCTTTTAGAATTACGGAGTCAGATGTTTAGCCTCCAGTTGTTATAATTCTGATCTTGAAATCAACTTTAGACTTGGGAATCTCTAGGGATTCTGTGTTAGGAGGCGTTAAGAGCATGATAATAGAGTCTTGATGAAACAAACTTCATGTCTTGATCAAATGAAATTGTTCATTAGGGTTTACTTGGACAAAACACTAATTTTCTGTCTTTGTGCATCCTTGAGCTTCCGAGTTTGTACAGGCGAGTATATGGGGAAGAGAGAGTTTATGAACTTCCTCCTAGATGTCCTTGATGTTGGTGAATATCCGTGAGAAAAGACAGGCACTTAGTTTTGAAGTTACAGAGTCCCTATCCCATGTAAATATTGAATTCAGGCTTAACTGCACCTAACCCCTAATTTCTCTTTTGTTCGCGTCTGACTCCTTCAGACACTCTGGAGGGGCTTGGAAGGTATACATATATTGTAGATTCGGCACCTTATGTGATGAGAGCATGTTTAATTCTTTAGAGAAAATATCTACTTTTGAAACTAAGGGTATTTTTGTCAAAAATTAATATGAGCCCGATTTTTCTGTCATGAGAGACTCCGTGTCACGGATTGAGAGAGGGATAGAGTCGCGTTTCTGGTCTTGCTTTTTGGAAATTATGAACTCGAACTTCCTTGTTTGAGATAGATTCTCTTTAGGCTAAGTCACATGGGATAGATTGAGCTGCAAGATTAGCAGAAAAGTGTTGCAGTTCAAGAAAAAAGTGTGGCCTATTTTTAACACTAGTTCTCTCTCCTAGCATTTGCTTGCAGTTGAACTAGTAGCGAGATTGAAGCGTTGAATGGTTCAGCGCTAAAAAAGTGTCCTTTACGCTGAATGGTTCAATGCTATGAGATTAATTTTCTAATCTAACGACTGAGATTTAAAGCGTTGAACCAAACAACGCTGGACAGTGGTCCCAGATGACGTGGACTGCTAATCTTGCTGCTAGATTATCACTCCCATAGGTTTTAGGAGGTTTCCCAAGATGACGTGGATTGCTAATCTAGCTGCTAGATTGGCACCCATAGGACTTAGCCTTATTTTCTCTGAAATTCTGCTTTTCTAGATTATGTTTCAATCATGTTGTTCTTTCAACACTTAGAGAACTCAATATTCACGTGTATAAGGCCTTTTGAATGAGTATATGAGAGCTTGGTCGGTCTTTGGTTGCATTAGGCCTTCTTGTTGTTGCATAAGGGCCTTCTTGTTTCAAAATACTCTGTGAAATTAGGGTATTTTGGTCAAAATCCCTTATGAACTCGTTTTTATTGAAGAGTGATGATATAAAAAGGCTTTGAATAGGTGTAGATAAACTTCCAAGAGAATAGGTAGAGGCTCGGCCCCCTCTCTTTTAGAATAAATCCTTTTTCGTCAAATTCTTGAAATTATGGCTAACTTCGTCAAAACCCTAATTCTCTTCGACTTTGGTCCATCTGAATAAATTCCGAGAAAATAAGTGTCATCCCACAGGTCTAGGAGAGCATTCATACGCATTGGAGAGGCTTGGACATTCTTGGAGAGGTTTTGGAAGAAGGGAAACGTAGGTTTCCTTATTTGAGCCAAATTACTTTAATTTCCTCTTTTGGCTCGATCTAATTCCCTTTCCTTTTGCTTGATGGCTTCACTTTTGCGCTTGGATTGAAATGAGAAATATTTTCCAACTCTTTTGTGCATGCACTAGGTATGGATATCGGTCCATTCTTCTTTCACATGTTCTGTTTGTACTAGGACTCTTCGTTTGGGTGTTCGTCGGAAAATTTTAGTTTTGAGAAACTTGCGTAGAATGGTTGTAAACTCTTCATATGGACTCCGATTTGGGTCCCTGGAACAAACTTTGAAAGGTAAGGGGATAAATAATTACTTGATTCTGAGTTCGTTTTTCCAACCAAATCTGTGTATACTTTTGACTTCAGAAATCACGTATAAAAAGTTCATGAATTTTCATATTACACTTACTTGGGTGTTGAGACCACATGTCCTAGATCGCTTGTCCGTTTTATGCACCCTTTTGATATGTTGTACCATAGACATATGGGAACATATTTTCTCAAGAAACTACCGAAAATTTCCTTATGTATTATTACCAGTTAGCACGTCTTCACGTTGTAGTGTACATCAATCCTAATTGTAAGAGGAATCCTTGCAATCCTTGAACTCTTAGCATGTCCCGACGCCTTAAGCATGACCCTTGGAGTATTATGACTTCATTACCCTTCCTTATATTAAAATAGGTCGTGATTTTTGCCTCCCTAGGTCAGAGACATTCCCATCCTTTAATTTTACGTTTATACCCTTTGTTGTGAAGAAAATATATTTTTTCTTGATCCTTTGTGAAATTGTGGAACCAAACAAATCGGCGAGTGTCCCATGAGATGTGAGATGAATTTATTGATAAGGACATGAATCTTGGCATGAGGTTATGCTTTAAGGTATTCATATAAGACAAGGCTTGAAGGGATTGGATGAGAAAAAACTTTAAGGTATTATATGAGGACAAGGTTTTAGGCGGGAAAACCGATCCTCATATAGAGAAAAACCTAGTCATATGTTTTTGATCCCTTGATTTTAACTTATGTAATTTGATCCATGTAGCCTTGTTTGATCTTTTATTTTTTTGTAGATCTCACATATACTTCTCAGAAAACCCATGTTAAAGACAAAATGGTTGAGTTTATATCTAACAGGGGCTTGAGTGTAAGGTAGTCCCCTGTTGTTATGAACGACCTTGCTTTGTAAATCTTGGAAACTTTATGACCACTGTGAGAATCTTTGCTTCAATATGAGGTGGTTGCGAGAATGACTCAATTATGCCAGGGACCGTCGGAGTGATTTGAGTTCAGAGAGGTTCTTAATCTGGAGGTATTTTGGTAGATGGAGAATTGGAATAAGCTAAGCAGGTGGTTTGATATGCGAAGGCCAAAGTGAATCAGCTAAACATGAATCAAGAGATTTTCTCTAGGGGGCTCTGTCATATGATTTTCTTCAGTTGATATTTTCTCTCTCTGAACCTTTCTCGTACGCATCTAGTAAAGGAATGGGACCCTCATGAGTTCAAACTTGATGCAAACCCTAGATTTCTCCGTGGGGTATGTGAGTAGGTGAAAACCCTAAGTTAAATTCGTAATAGAAGTTCCTCCCTTGCACGATCTTAACTCCAAAGGCTGTAGAAACTTCGTTTGACACCCGATTTCAGTGTTTGACCCCAACTATCGAACAGAAAAGACCTACCTTTCATCTATTATAGTAAAATTAGGATTTGGAGATTTTTTCCTGTGATAAATCCATGTTAAGTTAAACCCGGGAATTCAGAGATTTTCAACAGCAATACCTTCAAGTGTTTTGAAGATATCTCTTGGACCATATTTCGAAATACTATTTCATTTTAAAACGTGGTAGGAGAGACATAAACGGATATTTTTTTATCAAGTGGGTGTTGTCGAATTCTCTACCCATTTGTCTCAGTTCGTTGAGTTATATGACTAAAGTATGAGTCGGGTTTGATTAAAGTAGAAACTATAGACTTCTCTTCAAACCGATTGTGAACCCTAGTTTGTCTCCTGCGTGCGTTTATTGTCAAGGGATAATTTGAATGCTTATTCTACTTGATATAGTTATGTTGCACGCGTATAAAACCCTAAAATATTGTATCTTTAGTCAGGATCCGGGACATAGTTGCAATTGCTGAGTACAAAGAAGATGCTGATGGATGAGAATTCGACGAGACCGGAGAGAGATGCGAGATTTCTCGATTTACAGATAAGTCCCATTCACAATTTTGAAGGACGGTTTCTATCCATCTAATCCCTAGTAATAACATGTTGTGATGTGGGTTTGAGGAGTTGAATAGTCTTGATGTGTCCGATCTTTTGAGACTCTTACGTTGATAGTTTCTAAATATGTTATCTGAAAACTAGATGTCTAGGCCACCTCTTGTTGGTCATGCAGGTGTGTGACGTATGATTCTTCATTAGTCCCCAATTTGATATGAGACTAGGGATTCACATTGACTCGGGACGCTTGGAAAATGAAGTAATACCCTTATATCGTATGAGATTGAGTCTTCAAGGCGGGAAAACGATAATCGGTGGGTTGGAGACATCTGTGGAGAGTCATGTCGAGATATTACCGCATGTGTCTTTATGGACAAGATGAATTTGTTGTTCCACCTCTACTAGATGTCTTAACAAAGTATCATGTTAACTTTTTTAGAGAAATTATCCGTTGATATTTATTATTCTTTTGGGAGGGTGCTCAACCGAACTTGAGAGTAATATATGCCTTATGGTACCAGTAGGGTAATGGATATACTGATATCTAACTGTGCAGATGATTTTTGTTTGCTTTATTGATGGGAGAGTTCTCTGGGAATCCGCTAGGTAATTCTTCACGTGGAGAAGTTGTGTTTTGAAATGAGGAAATTCTATGTGATCGTCATATCTTTTCCTTCGCCCATCGCGTATGACTCTGACTCTAACTCATGAGATAGCCTGTCGAGCATATCTTTTTGAGAGAGGAGGCTTTGACTGAGGAAACTGAAAGCATGCCTGGAGCTACGATCTCAGTTTCTTCCCCTGTTTACTTCAGTGAAAATATCTTGTTATGGTTGTACATCGATTAGTGGATTCTTTATCCAAATGGTTGACCTCACGAGTATCATTACGGATTTCTTTTCCTTTGATATATTCGGCTGAAAAGAAATTATCCTTCTCCATCTTGGGTAAACTGAGGTTCCTCATCAAGGCTTGGCCGTAACTCCTAGGTATAGTTCCTTTTTTTTCTACCAGTTGTTGATATAGAATATCGACTAGCAGCTTTGTGTCTTCGGATAAAGCTGAGATTCTATTGAGCCTCGTCTTGGGATCTAGTTTCGCTTCATACTTTTTCGCGTTCTTGACATGATCCTCTGAAGTAGAAAGGGCGAAAATATGTATCTTTGTTGGTGGTTTATAACCTTATGTGGCTCTACAATGCTTTTTCAAGTTTCCGCTAAGTTTATCATGTAGACGACGAAAATATAAATCCGACGGAAAAAGAACTAGGTCAACCGGATACAGAATTAAAAAGTTATAAGTAAAATAGTGAAGTGAAGTAAACTTCCCAAATGTCCCGTGATCAGGTTGAGGGCCCTTGACCTAAACGAATTTTAGAGAAAATATTCGTCAAAATATCCGAGTTTAGATCATCATCTAGTCCTGGGGAGAGATAGGGTCAGCTGGATGGTTCCTCCTTTACTCTGTAGCGTTCGTAACGATCTTCATCTTCTCCGGTGAGGTCGATTGAAGAAAGAATGGATCTCGTTTATGCTATTATCATCAGTTTTAGTACTCCTTCTTTAGGAAACGTGTACTCACGCTGATTTATTGGATTTATCCCTACCGGTAACTCTAAATGCGTTTTTTAGATAAGTCTATATGTCGACCAGAGTTTTTTTTAAGATTTTGTTGAGTCTACGGTAGTTCTCAGGTCTTTAGCCAATGTTTTGAGGGTTGGTAGTATGTTATTATGGAAGTAGGTTAATGGGATGTTTAATTATGCAGGAAGAGATCTAGGTGATCTGTGACGCACTAACCTATTCATTAAGTCCAAACTCGATAGAGAGAGAAAGTGCTGGTAGGGATAACTCACTCGACAAAGTCTGTAATGGATTTGCAGAGACTGAGTCAATAGAACGTTTTTATGTATGGATTGGTGGAATCGGCTTCCTTCCTAATAGTAACCATGATTGAAATCTGTAACTGAATGAACAACCTCCTATTGTATTCTCCAAAATATAGTTACCTAAAATCGATGAGAGGCTAAAGTGGGATTCTAGGGTTTCTGAAAGTGAGTTACGGGAGTTTGAGCACAAACATTCTTCGCCTAAAACACTCACAGTGGCCATTCAAAAGCTGCTTCAGTCACATAAGACGTTAGGGCTGGTCTTAAGGAGGGAAGCAGATGAAGAGAGAGATCATATAATTATAGGGTTTGAAGAAGAATTACTCGGAGAGGTTATGAGAAAGTTTTGTATTAGCTTGGAGATATAGAGGTACTATTTATAGCTAAATTTTCTTATCTCAGGTCGGTGAAGATAAGGATTGCCTATCGTGCCATGTGAATCGATAGAGATAAACTAGGTTAAGTTTATCTCATTATTCCACCGCATATACTCTCTTATGTGGTGAGAAATAGGCCGGGTATTTCTCACACGAAACCCTAATTGATATCCCCCCATTTGTGTGAAGCTGAGTCATCCTTTGTGATGATGTATTGAGAGATAAAAATTTATCTTCAGCCGAGTTGGCCAAGATATAGATATATTCTCTCATTTGTGAGCTATGTTGTAAAAGGTGAGAGCCTTTGGCGCCTAGGTGCCAAAGGCCCACTAAGCGCAAGTCCAGCGCCCGAGGAATCAAATTTTACACCACTTCCTACATTAGCGCCTTAGGCGAGCGAATACAGCGCTTTAGGCGCCTAGAGGAAGTTTTAGGCGTTAAAATAAGCTCTAAAAGCGCCATGAGTTTACATTGATGATTTTTTGATTGAAAGAGATAGAATTTATTAAAGAAGAGAATTTACAAACAAGTTACAAGCAGTAGCAAAGTGAACAGAAACAGAAAACAAAGAACAAAACAATTACAATTAGTGAAAAATGGCATCCCAGTTTTCACCTGCAGAAAAGATGTCATTGCCAAAAGTTGTTTCCCAAGCAGTGACTTAACATTTTGCTTCAATGATGAGATCCACGTCAGTTTTAAAAATGTGATTGATCTCAAAAGTCCTAGCATTTATTTCGCCCCAAATCACCCAAACAATTGCAACTGGTATCATATTCCAAAACACTGTGTTCTGACTTTGATTCATGTGAGGCCATAGATGAGCTAAATCATACATGGACTGAGGACTAATCCAGCACCAACCGGTGGTAATTAAGTTTATCCACAGTTTGTAAGATACTTTGCAATAAAGAAGTAGATGATTAGATGTTTCCTTTGGGTCACCACACAAAATGCATCCATCGTCCAAAGTAATTCCTTTCCGCTGTAGAAAATATTTTGTGTTAAGCTTACCATGAACAACACACCACATAAAAAATCAAACCTTAGGGGGAATCTTAGAGTTCCAAACAAACGTATAAGGAAAGTCTGCGACACCGTCAATCTTAATTAACTGGGAGTATACAGTTTTAACAGAGAATACTCCCTTATTACCCCAAAGACCATCTTCTTATGTCTGGTAACATATCCAAAATAGGAGGAACTGATCCAATTCTGAAAAGTAAAGAAGCAAACTGGGTAACCTCATTCTCCAGTAATCTTCTTTTGAAGTCGAAAATCCAGCTGCCATTTGAAATGTGAGTATCCACAGAAGAATATTTATCTTTTACTAATCTAAAAAGAACATGGAAAGACATATTAAGAGGTTCAACTCCAATCCAATTATCAAACCAGAAAGGTACTTTAGTTCCAGAATGAATTGTGAAAGAAGAATTAGTATTAATCAAATAACTTGTTTCCACAATTGTTTTCCAACAAGAAATTCCACTTGAATTTGTTACTCTGCCAGGTAGCCAATGAGAAGACATTGTTCCATGTTTCTTTGCAATGATCTTACACCAAAGATGATCTTTTTCCACTCCAAATCTCCAAACCTATTTTGCCAGTAAAGAAATATTCCTTTGTTTGAGGTTTAAAACACCCAGACCTCCTCTACTTTTATCAGCAAGAACCAAACTCCAATTAACCAATTTAGAAGTCTTAGAGTTTCCCCATAAGAAATTCTCATTTTCTGTTCTAGTTGGTTTACATTGATGATCAATAATAATATCCATCAAATGATAATATCAATCAATGATAACAATCATTGATTGGTGATACAGCTGAACTATGTTGAAAAACAAGATGGATGTGTAGTCGAGAATAATGAGTGATGGCTGCTGCCAAAGTTGAAGACGAGCTCGATTATGTAATGGAATATGTAGTTGCAGGAAATCCTACACTACACCCTTGTAAATATTCTATAATAATCAACTCATCATGGGAGATTAAAAACGACACTTAACTATTTTGTTCTCAGAAATGTTTACAGAAATGAAAGAAATCAAGATTACAACTATTCTCTTGAAGTTTCTCTCTCCTCAAGACTCTTTCAACTCTCAAAAATACATCATCATTTTCTGGACATATTGGGTCTCTATTTATAGAGTAGTTACATAATGGATGACAGCTAAGTCTTCCTTGTATCTCGGATTTATGCTGCGATCACATCGCGACAACCACGTTTCTCCTTCTCGCCAACCTTATAACCATCGCAGGTCAGCACATGCTCTTTTCATGTTTCTTCATTCGTCATTCGTCATTCATTACATCATTCCTTAAGCAATTATGCGACACTCGTCAAATGTTGTTAAGGTACTCGCGATGTCCTCGCAGAAGTGTTGTTAATCTTCGCAGGAATATCGTTGTAGCGATATTCTGGTCCTACATCTTGCCTCTTCTCATGTCTTTCCTGCGAAGAAGAGAAGATCATGAGAATTAAAATGCTAAAATGCTGCAACTACTTATCTCTTCTCATTGATCTCTATTCTGACACGTTTCTACATCCTTCTCCAGCTATTTTCACGTATTCTTTCTTCCAATAAATCTTTGACACGTCCTTTCTAACCGCTGCGATCTGACCGTTCATGTCTCTTCTTTGCATTTATTGCATTCATCTTCTCGAGAAACTTCTTCTTCTATAAATACTCATTTTATTATTTTTTTTCTTCCTCTTTTTACTTTCTTCTTCTTTCTCTTCATAATTTCTCTGCAAGTTTACTGTTCTTCCGCAAATTGCGCATCTGCTATCGCTGTGATTTCTTTCTTATTTTCCAACCTTTTCTTTCATTCCCATACTTAAAATGGTTTCCGCTGGTGCTAAAAATTTGGTTGCTTTTGGTGAGATGCAAGAAAAACTCAAAAGCAAAGGTTTTACTTTGTCTACAATTCCAAATTAGGGCCCTAAATCCAATATTTCCATCAAATTATTCACTGATTATCAATGCTCTCGCGAGAAGGTTATAGTATCGCTAGATCAATTTCAAGCTGGTCTTCCCATTCCTCTCTATGACCCGGAACTTCCCTTATTTTATGAAATAATTTCTCACGAGAAGTTCTCGCGAGCGGTATATCAATTGGGCGGAGATTGTATTCGATTACTGCTTGAATATGCTTCTCGCGGGGCTGGTAAAGGATCTCTTCACCCTGAAGCTGCTCAGAATCCTCAATTTAAAGATGTTCCAATTGTCTCTGCAAATTATAATGTGGAGAACATTTTTGAAAATTACAAGATAATCCCTATGAAGAGGGATATCACTTGCTGGGATGTCCGTTTTCAGAAGAAAGAAAAGATCGCTGATGACAAAGTACTCATGCTAGATATTGATTGGCATATATCTACTAATCAAGGCCCTCGCCACTCCAGCGATGACAATTGGTTCATTTTTCTGTTATGTCTTGAAGGTTCTTATATTTCTGGTTCTCGCGCATTACCCGCGAATCTTTCAGAATATCAACCTTGGGTCTTCAACTGTCCTGAAAGAACTAAAGAGATATGTTCTCTCCAATCTTTTGTATAATTATTATTCACTATCTTCCCCATGTTTTTATATTTTCGCTAATTACTTCAATCTTTTCCAGATTGACAGGATGAAACTCAGCTACCAGGTTTTTAGGAAACCCAGCACTTTCTTAGCTCTTAAATCTTTCACGGATGAAGTAAAAAATATCCTTTTATTAGTTTTAACAATATATTGTTGCCCCTATTTCTTATCTTTATCTGCGTTCACAGGAAATCGAAGAATTAGAACCAATAAATCCTGCGAGAACCAAGGTGAAATCCACAGTTGATCGCAAGGGGAAATCTACTGCTCCTCCCAAAGTGAAGCCTACTGTCCATCGCAGTGAGGAATATGACGATCTTCCCTTAAAGAAAAGAAAAACCCAACCCTCTTATTATTCATCTCCTCAACCTATTCCAGAAAATTTAAGTGATGATTTTGGTGATGATAATGCATTCCCTACCATAATGGATTCTTCTTCTTCTGAGTCTTCCATGGCTCAACTATCTAAAAAAATTGGCGATGCTACTAATAGTATTGTAAATGATCATGGAGATGAAGATCTTAATGGGAAATCCCAGGCCCTCGCCAAAGTTTGTGATTCCCCCGTTCTGGTTGATAATGATTCTCTTCATGGAATCTCACAATCAATAACTCCCAGTCTCTTGAATTCTCTTGGAATCTTGGTATGTTTCCATTTCTTCATCATATTTATGTATTTATTTCTTTGTCAAGTATTAACTTATATTGCTCTCTCGCAGGTTGGAAGATCTTCCTTTGTTGTTGCCTCTGATTTGGATAAGAGACGTGTTAACTATGAAAAGAAAGCTGCTAAGTTTTGCCAGGATAAAGAAAAGTTAGAAGCTGAAGTTGCTGCGCTTCGCAAGAAGAATAAGTAGTTGGAGACTGAAGCTTCAGTTGATAAGCAAAATATCTCTGATCTTTACAAAGTTAACTAACAACTCTATGGTATGTTTTACTTTCCTTTTCTTTCAATCCTTCTTTCCCTATCGCAGCTTATTCAAGCAATCATTTTTGCAGATATTTATGGTCTTACTGATGAGGCTACATTCCTCCAATATTTTCCTGAACCTGTAGATGAGAGTACCCTTCTTGCTCGCATTAATAGTTCTTTAAGTAGTTTCTCAGATGATCAAATTAGGTCCCTCTCTGTAGATGAACTTAAATCCAAACTTAACCTTTTAAATATTAAGCACAGATTCAATTTAAGTTTAACTAATAAGTTCAAACGCCTTTTTCTTGATTCAAAAGAATAAATCAATAGATTAAGAAGTAAGAATAGTGATCTTATTGACGAGAAAGATCAGGCAATTAAAAATGGCACCAAAGCCCTAGCAGATTTCCATAAAACTCTTCTTAGTATTCAAATGGAAAGAGATAGACTTATCTGCGAGAATAAAGATTTTCTTGCGAGGGAAACTCAAGTTCGCTCTCGTCTTCTTATTACTAGCGATGATGAATTTTCTTGGGCTGCGATGGTTCTTGATAATGCCAGAAATAATTTAGGTGTAGATGTTAGTCTTCATGATGAACAAGCAGCTTTAATTAAAGACATGATTTCTGAAAGAGAAGGTTGTTAACCGTTCCTCCTTATCGATTCCTTGTTTTTATTATTCTTCCTTAAAAAATTTCCAACCTATTGTTATATACTCGCAGGATCTGAAAAGATATGTCTTGAAAGAATAGAAGAACTTGAAGTTGATAAGAATCAACTCGCAAACACTCTTGTTGCTCGCAACGAAAAATATTCAAGATTGAAAGAAAAGTCGAGGGTTACTACTGCGAACTTTAACGTTTCTCTTATTGAGGTTCGCAATAATTCCATTAGAATGGTTTGCGATGATCATGAAATTTCTCATTCTTTGTATTCTGATCTTGCAAAAGAAGTTCCAGCAAAAACTCCAAACCTTGTTATCTCTGATAGCGAAGCTGAGGAATCTAGCGAAGATGAAGATGATAATAATGATGAAGAAGAAGAAGGAAAATCCGGTGAAGAAGAAAAATCTGATGAAGAAGATGGTGATGGATCTAATTAGTTATGTTTCTTCTTTTCATCTTCCTTGTAAAATTTGTATACTTATTTCCTTTTTCCTGAAAAATCTGATGAAGAAGATGATATTCCTATGATCGCTGCGAGTTTCTCCAATTTGCTACGAGTTTCTTCAACTTAATGTATAAATTTCTTTTGCTTCCATATGTATGAATTAGAAAACAATCCTTTTCTGCAATATGGTTAATCGACATAATTATTATCCTTTAATTATCTGTGTAAATGTGTCATATAATAATGTCTATGTAATTTTCTCATATGATGATGAATAATAATTTCATTATTCTGTGCATTCCCATACTTGCCTCTGTTATTCATCTGCAATATGAGAAAACTGGGTAGAGCTTAGATATCAGTTATAAATAAATTCTATTTAGTATATTTTGTCTCAATATCTGCGATGAAATCGCTAGCAATTAATGGCACAACTTTATGATCTTTGTATAAATATCACAAATCTCATAATTTCTGCGACACTATCGCAATCATTTGATCTTGTGGTCTTATTATTCCTTCCTACTTAAAGGTCTTATTTTGCCACATTTTTCTTTCTGCGACAAAATCGCAGGACGTCTTTACATTTTCATGTATTGTCCCATTGATCTTGCCTTATATTTATTCCTTGATTGTATTGCGACAATATGACAAGTCTAAGTTCCCTCGCGAGATCAAAGCCTCATGACATTGTCATCTTGCGATGAAATCGTAGAACGTCTTTACATTTTCATGTAAAAACCCATTGATCTCATCTTAACTTTTTCTCTTTTATGGTTTGTTGCATCTGTATAATGTTCGTCACGCGATAATATGACAGGCCTAAATGTTCTTGCGAGCATAAAGTCCCATGACATTGTCGTCTTAAGATACTTATCATCTCCCTAATGGAGGGTGCCTCCCTTATCTTCCCCCCTGGTTGCCCCTTCAAGGAGGGCACATCGGCCATACATGACTAGCTCCTCTCATCCAGATTTACCAACAACCAGTTATTTTCGCAGCCTCTTTTCCTTTATGCCTATGTGGCTTATAGTTACAAGACTTCACCCTAAGTGGGGTTTTCTTCAGGCCGAGTGCATCATAGCCAAGACTTACCAAGAATGGCCAGGGTAGGTTCGTCCGTCCCGGGCACCCTTGGCTCAACCGTGTACCTCGACGCCTTGGTCATACTCTGCATTCCTTAGGAGAGATCCTCGGTCGTCCAACCAGGGTATAACCTTATAAAGCTAGAAATCCAAGGTCTCTCTCCTGGATAGGTTATCTTTAACCCCAACATATACATGACTCAGGTTCCAACAGAGGTATAACCTTATTCCTGAATCATGTAAAGAGATACCCCCTTTATGACGTACTTGTAGGTCTTACATTTTCCTCTTGCGAAATTATATTTGCGAACTAAGGTGCACGCCATAAAGGTTTGTCCCATTCTTTAAATCTCTGCGAAATTTTATTCGCGTTTCTTGCGAGCATTATGACTCTGTTAAAATTTATTTTCTTTTGATCTTTTCTTCTCTTGCACAACTTTTCAATTTCATCTCTTCCACTCAAATAGAATACTCTTTGAAAATAATTTCTCCAAACAATTCATTCACAATTTTTCTTAAATTTCATCCTTTTACCTTTCTACTTATTACTTTCTGGTTCTTCTTTTCTGTTACGTTTTGTTGTTTTCTCTTTATCCGCGAGATGCTCTCCATGTACTTCCCCTCTCCGCTCTATTGTATCAATCATATCTCTGTCATTGCTTGATGCTGTATTTCCAATTGCTATTCTTTTTAGCTCTTTCTTCGCAAGATTTTACATCAATCTCATAACATATTTTTCTTTCTCCCCAATCTCCTTTGATGACTCCAACACCATTAGGATAAGGGAATTTAATACACTGGTGAAAAGTAGATGCCACCCCTAATATCCCATGTAACCAAGGTCGACCAATCAGAACATTATAGGGTGATTCAATATCAACAACACAGAATAGGATCTTAGAAAATATCCCCTTTAATGGAATTTGCATTGTGATCTCCCCTTTGGGCTTGTTGGCAGTACCATTAAAACCATAGATTTTATATGTTGATGGTATCAAATCCTCATCTTTTTCACCCATGGTTATATAGGTATGATAGAATAAGATATCTACAGAGCTTCCTGTGTCAATTAAGACTCTATCAATAGCCCAAGAATCTTCTACTTCATTATTATTTTCTTCATTTCCTTCTTCTATTTGCCTTGGATTTATTTCCAACCTTACTACCAATGGATTATCGTGCAACTCGCCAGGTTCTGGTACTTCTTGTGCAGTGAAAGAAAGAGTTTGCTTCTGCCATTCTTCTAACGTAGAGACTCTCGCTATGTTCATTATTTTTTTTCCATCTGTGTCTCTCTCTAAGACTCTGCTTAGAACGTTATTGTGAAAATCCTCAATAGTTTTGAAAGAATGTACGATGGAATTGCAAAACAAATTCTTCGCCTTGGCTCCAACCTCTATGACAAAGGTTTCTGCTCCTTTACAGTATTCACTCTGTGATTATCTGGTGGTGGTGGTAATTGCTGCGATTGCTGGTGTCCTCTTAGAAAATGATTTAGCTTTCCTTGATTAATCATTCTTAAAATTATTCTTTTTACATTCCTGCACTCATTTACTAAATGACCATGAAAATGATGATAAGGACAGAATTCTTGATTACGATTATTCGGATGTGGTTCTTTTCCCATGTTCCATGGCGATGGTATATCTTCCATCAAAATGATAGCTTCCCAAATTTTTTCTATACTAGCATTTAGAGATGGCATCTTAATCTCCTCCCATATTGTCTTCTGATTACCTTGACCTCTAAAATTATTTTTCCTCTCTCCACCATAAGTCTCTTGGGGCTGATCAAGCCTTTGAATTTTATTATTTCCTCCGCGATTGTAATAATTATTCTCCCTTTCATACTCTTCTTGATCTCGACTTCCCATGGCTGCTAGATTCTGTTGGTTATTAATCACCACTTTCTCTGGTTGATTCTGCGAGGTGTTCGCTACATTGTTAATCATTTTAGGAAGTAAACTTCCATTTGCTGCTACTGGGCTAGTGTTTACGAATGGATATGATTCCATTTCATTTTATTTTCCTCCAAAGCAATGTATTCCTCTTGTAATTCTCGCAACTCTGTCATAGTGATTGTATTCTTGATTCTGAAAATTTGTATGTACAACAGATTGGTCGCGAACATTGCATTGATGAAGGATAAAATAAGATATATCTCATCTACTCTTCCTGCCTTCTCGCTACATATTGTTTTCCATCTTATGGTTAGGTGTTCCAAACTCTCGCCAACCCTCTTCTTTAACCCCAAACACATCTTCAATACCTGGCCGCGATGAATTGTTGCTTATGTATGCGCCCAAAAATGTAGCTTGTAAGTGATCAAAAGAAGTGATAGTATTTTTTGGTAATCCCTCAAACCATTTTAGCGCCTCGCCAGTTAAGCTGGACGCAAAATACTTGCATAATACAGCATCATGGTTCTCCCACTGTAGAATACACCTAACATAATCCTTGACATGTTGAACAGCACAGGTAGTCCCATCAAAAATACTGTTTAATGCTGGTAAATTTCATTTTGGGGGTATTCCTCTTAGTTGTACTTATTGTGTGAATGGAGTTCTCGCTACTTCCTCAATAGCTTCATCAAGTTGCCTTCTACCTCCTTCTCTTCTGTTATTTACCAATCCCCTCATTTCTGCTAATCCCCTTAAAATTTTCTCACTCGCATCTGGATTTTGTTCTATTGGCCTTTTTAGTGCAGCTTCCCTTCTCCTGCGTTCATGTTTTTCCTGTCTTTCGAGAGTTTGTGTATCTTCATATACATCGTCGTCCTGCCTTCTTCTGCGATTTTCATCTTCACCTCCCTCTAAAATTCGCATTTGATTATGTCTTCCAATTTCTTCTCCGCGAGTTTCTTCATTTCTCACCATTTCTCTTCGCTGTCTTTCTATTCTTCTTTGTATTCTGTCATACTCTTCTTGAACATTATCATTATTGTGATTTTGCGTGCGTCTCCTTTCTCGATTATCATGGTTATTCTGCCGTATTGCCTCTTAAAACTCATGTTCTTCCACTTCTGCTCTCAACCTTTCTCTTTCACAGGCTAAGCGTGCTTGTTCAATATAATGTCTCTCAATTTCGTTCTCAATGATTCTTTGGTTTCTTACATTCTCTCGCCCATGTAATATTCTTCTACCTTCTTCTCAATTTTCTTCATCATCTTGATTATTCTCATCTCTTTGATTTCTATTACTTCGTCTTCCATTCAAAGTTTCACCGTGTGGATCATAGCGATCATCAATTACCCTCTCTTCTCCATGACGTTGTTCTCCATTTGGATTTTGCGTTTCTTCTTGTATTTTTTCTCTAACATTTCTCATAAGAGAGCTTCGCCTTGGTTCTTCTCTGAATGATCTTGAACTTGATCTAGCATTACTTCTTGATCTTCTACTTTGTAACCTCAAATTCTTCATTCTCAATTCATGATTTTGTCTTATTAAATTTGCACGTTCTTCCGCCTCTAGCCTTCTTTCTTCCTGTATTATTTGTCTTAAATCATCTGTTGTTTCATTTTTGCCCTCTCCATGAATTAATCCTTCAAACACTGCTTGATCTCTTTCTTCTCTGCTTTCATTTCTTAATTGTCGATTTTATTCTTCTTCTATCGAATCCGATCTCCAAGTATGCACACTCACTCTATCGTAATCCACATTTCTATCTTGTATTGGTGTTTATTGATTCGGCTGTTGAATCTAATTTTCCCCTTCATTTATTGTTCTATTTCTTCTTGTTCTCATCCTTGAAGATTCTCCCAATTCGTTTGTTTCTCCACCTGCAAGTCTTTTACTCCTCCTCACGGTTGTTAGTGGTTCTGATGTATTTCTTCTTCTTCTAACCATTTCTTCATCCTTAACAATTTCTTCAAAACTTCAAATTGTAACTACAGATTTCTCAATTTGATTCTCCCTGTTTCGGGCGCCAAAATGTAGTTGCAGGAAATCCTACACTACACCCTTGTAAAGATTATATAATAATCAACTCATCATGGGAGATTAAAAACGACACTTTACTATTTTGTTCTCAGAAATGTTTACAGAAATGGAAGAAATCAACATTACAACTATTCTCTTGGAGTTTCTCTCTCCTCAAGACTCTTTCAACTCTCAAAAATACATCATCCTTTTCTGGACATATTGGGTCTCTATTTATAGAGTAGTTACATAATGGATGACAGCTAAGTCTTCCTTTTATCTCGGATTTATGCTGCGATCACATCGCGACAACCACGTTTCTCCTTCTCGCCAACCTTATAACCATCGCAGGTCAGCACATGCTCTTTTCATGTTTCTCTATTCGTCATTCATTATATCATTCCTTAAGCAATTCTGAGACACTCGTCAAATGTTGTTAAGGTACTCGCGATGTCCTCGTAGAAGTGTTGTTAATCTTCGCAGGAATATCGTTGTAGTGATATTCTGGTCCTACGGAATATGAAGGAAACATGAGTATGTTGATCATCATTGGTGATGAGAGGGTGTTGTCGACGGTATGGGTTGCAGTGAGAAACTCAGGGAGAATATTGCAGTCGACAAGAATGTTGGCAGTGATATTATAGTGATGGTTATTAATGCAAAGGTGGTGTAAGGATGTGATACGAGATGGTTGTGGTTGATGGTAGTAGAAGAGCTCGAGGTAATGGCAGTGGTGAAATGGAGAGAACTCGAGTTATAAATCAGGGAGCTTTGGTTTTCATGGCTGGAGAAGAATATAGGAGGGTATGGGTTTTCGTTTCTGAAGGGAGGTTTGGAGCTGTGGAAATATCTAGATAATATTATTTCCATATATCGACCTCCTCTTCAATTAGTGATTGAAATATGGAAACTTCATTCACTGTAAGATGTTAATATTGCTAGCTACGTATAACTTCGTCCCCGGTCAATGGTTAACACATGGAAACTTCATTAATAATGAGGATATCACAGAAATATCAAGCATGGACAATCAAAGTTTGGAAACTTTATATATAGTGAAATATCAATCACCATCAGCAATCAATGATCAAAATATGGAAATAAATAATAATGCGATTTTAAAGAGAATAACGTGATTGATGTAGTGGATCAGGATATATGGAAACTTCAATAATAAATAGGTATATTTATCAAGGCAGTATCAACCATAGAATCATGGACATTGAATGATCAAAGTATGGGAACTTTATATATATATATATCAATATGGAAATAAATAATAATAATAATACATTTTTAAAGGGAAATAACGTGATTGATACCTCTTTTTCCTTGGTTAATTACTTCTTAGCTCTGAAATTTCAATGTAGACTATGTTTTATCATACAAGTCTAAAAGAGCACACAAATTGCATAACTGATCGCCTAAGGCACCTTAGGCGTGCCTAGGCGCCCGGGCGCTAAGCGTTAGGTTTGGCGCCTCGCCTAGCCTAGCACCTTTTACTACATTGTTTGTGATAATGACTAGGATGAGTCACGTGAAAAGGAATGGAATGCCTTAGGAATCGTGTGCAAAGTGTGAGAAGATCTGAGGTTGAGATCCCTCTCTCCATGGCCGGTCACATATGTTATGTGGAGACCATATTATTGCTTTTAGGTCCCTTTGTTGAGCATACGGAGCTCAAGAGATCTTATCCACTTTTTTGGATATACATGTATAGTCCAGGCTCAATTTACTAGTGGTGAGTGTGTGTGAGAGGCTAAGAAATATGCTTGAGCCCTAGGTAAAGGCATGTGCCTATTATGGTGAATATTTGGCCCCATTAGAGATTTCCCGAAAGATTAGAATCTATTTGAGATTTTGTGGAGAGATGTGAATCTCTTTGAGATTTTACAGAGAGATGTGAATCTCTCCGAGATTTTTTGGAGAGATGTGAATCTCTCTGGGTTTTTGAGAAGAGATGTGAATCTCTTCGAGATTTTGCAGAGAGATGTGAATCTCTCCGGGATTTTGAGGAGAAATATGAATCTCTCTGAGATTTTGCGGAGAGATGTGAATCTTTCAGAGATTTTACGGATCTGAATCTCTTTGTGGTCTGCTGGGACTCCTGAAGAGAGAGAGAGAGAGAAAGGGTTTTGTGTACTCGATTAATATCTTTGCGAGACTTTGGCTCACTTGTCTTTGACCAGCGTATCTTGCAGACATGTGTTAGGAATCAACTGTGTCCATATGATGGGGCCGACAAGACCAGTGTATCTCGAAAGGATGCTCTAGGAGTCTGTCAAAATGACCCGGAGGCAGAATAAACAAGCCTACAATAACAACTACAAGTGTACAGTATCAATATGCAACACATGGAAAGAACAGGTCTATCCTCAGGGACAAGGTCGGTGTAAGTTGAAGCTACATTCTTACTAAAACTGATTTGAAACAAAAGTAACACAATAGGGGGTTTGTGTAGATACGACAAAGATGTTGGCAGAGATTACAAAAGTAAAATAAATATGCAAATAATAAAGAAGTAACACTGAGAATAAAGGTATTAGGATTGTCAATTCCACCACTAACCTGCACTATATATTCAACTGATAGCACTATTCTTGTCCTTATAATAGATAAGGGTGAAGATTCAAGTCTTCCCTTATCTAAGGGGTTTCTCCAATGGATAGTTAATCGCAACTAATGTATCCCTCCAAAGTATTAATTATCTAGTTAAAGCCCAACTAATCTAAGGATCAATAACAGTCTGGTTTAGCATGATTTGCAGTATAATCAACATAGGAGAAGTCTAACTACAATGGATACATGGCATACACTGTGAAAGTAAAATGTTGACATATTAAGATTAATTTTATCCTAAACAATTTGAGCATTCAAGAACAACACAAATAATATGAATATCATAGTAGCAATCTAGGGCTTCATCTAATCCCTAGCAAAGTAAATTAGAACATGATGAAGATGATTAAACACAAATGTATTATGAAAACTAATTGATCCTCCTAGAATTGGATGTCTTTGTTACACAACAGTACCCCCTATTTATACACAAATTTCTTCTCAAACACTAGAATTAAAAAATTGGAGAATACCCACTCACCCAAAACAAGTTTTCTGAAAAACGCCTTCTGCAATTCAACTCTACATCTCCTTGATTTGAAGTTTTCCAGCTGTTGGAGATAACCCTGGTCTTATCTCTCTCAATCCTAGATTGTAGGGTTACTATTTTGGAGAAGAAGCTAAGATTGAGATAGATAGAGACTAGGAGGTTGATTGATGGTTGGTAGATATGGTGGTTGTGAGCAGAGATGGTCGGGGATGGAATTGATTGATGGAGGGATGTGAAGTGATCGATTTGCAGAGGCTGTAGGGAAGAGCAATGAAATGAAGGTGGTGTTTGGCTTCTGCTCGAGTAGGGGAAGAAATAGTAGGTGCTAGGGTGTTATGCGGATACATCAAGATTTAATGAGTCTATTGGAGACGTCATTGGATGTTTAGCAGTTATATCAAATCTGACGGCTCAGGGTGAAAATGGGCTTGGGTCTTAGATCTTGGGTTTTATCTCTTGGAAGATATTCTTATAGGCCCACATCTTCTTCAACGTTAATATCTCAAGCCCACTTCTAGTTTTTGGTCGTGCAAACGACATTCTTCACTTGTGGATGAGGTGAAAACAACATTCTTCGTTTCCTTCCAGCGGGAGCTTTGTTGTATCTCTTCCGTTGTCACTAATTCTTTGCTCTTTTGGCTTCTTTATTCATCCAAGATTTATTTAGTACCTAAAAACACAAAGTAAATTAGTAAAAGTATTTATTCTTGAAAACAATGAAAATACAGAATTTGGAATAATATATGATATTAAAGCGCAAAAGATGAGTTAATCGCCAATAAAAAGGTGTAGAATTATGCAATATTTGGCACTCATCAATCTTGCGGGGATCTACTAGGAATTATTTGAAAGCCTCGGTAAGTCGAGTCAGAGCCTAGAGTAGACATGACTAGTGTATCTCGTGATGATGTACTGGGAATCAGTCCTTGATGTCAAATAGGGTGAGTCGTGCTTACAGGAGACATGTATGTCTCCGCTCTGGGTCATAAGTCCATCGGGGAAGTTTTTACGCATCTACAGAGCCTACATGACCAGCAATATCTCTTCAAGGATATATACTAAGAATCATGGCATCACAATCAACTGCGTCTCGTGAAGACATGTTGGAATTGTGGCTGTTCTGGTTCATAAGTCTGTCGGGATGTTTTACGCTCTACAAAACCTATGTGTCCAATAGTATCTCGTCGAGGATGTGCGCTAGATATCACAACATCACGACCAGCAGTGTCTCTCGAGGACGTATACTAAACATAGTGGCTATGGGTGCCTTGAGGACCAAGGGCTTAATCTCTCCCGTGAGAGTTGAGTTTTGTCTATGGTCTTGAAATGACACTTTTGTCCCTTATCCAAATTCACCATCTACAATAATTTTAATAAGTTGGTCCATAAAACAACCTTTGATGAATTTTTCGAAGAGTTTGAATTTCCAAAAGCCCTTTTATTTGGGATACACCCTGATTTTCCTGAGAGTTATTTTGTAATGAGTTTTATTGGTGCTCTTGAAGAGGATATTCAACGTTCTTTTCTCATGTTTAATTCACCCAACTACTCTCCTGAGAGATTTTTCCTTGGCTAGAATATGCAAGAGAAAATTTTCCTAACTCAACAAAACCATTACAAACCACATACAAAACCCTTTTCAAATACTTTTTCATCGTCTAGGACATTCACTCCTACACGACTCCCTACCAAACCCAACCCCACTCAACCATATCATTTAAAACCACCACTAACCCCACCACATAAACCCAGTAACTCTTACACTAGCCCTATTATAAGACTTACTCCTAATCAAGTCGAAAAGAGAAGAGAACATGGTCTTTGTTATAATTGTGTTGTAGCTTACAAACCAGGCCCCATTTGTGCAAAACAACAACTATTTATGGTTGATACTGCACCACAAGAGGAACCTAGGGAGATTATAGGAGACCATCCAACTGAGGATATTAATTTACCAGTGGAATCAGATATGGAAATATCTTTACATGCTCTCACTAGACAAGTCAATGGAGAAACTATCAGAATTCCAGGGTCTCTCAAGAAGTATAATATTTCAGTACTCATTGACACATGAAGCACTCACAGTTTCCTATATAGTGACTTAGCCAAGCAACTACTTTGTACAGTATAACCCACAACTCAAATGTTGGTCACTATGGATAATAAATAGAAAATTGTCAGCTCTGTAGTTTGTTCTAAGCTTGAATGGAGTATGCAGAGGTAAAAAATTTAAGCTCCTCTAAGACTTCTACCACTCGGTGGTTGTGACATGGTGCTGGCAGCATAAAAAATAGAAAATGACCCTTACTGGTTGTCAGGGAAAATCTTCTTTGTCCATGATGACTGACAATGCAATTAAGTCTTTCTTCAGTAAACACATTCATGGTCTCTTTGGCCACTTAATTTGTATATATACCACTAATCCTCCTACTCCAATACCACCTCAGATATCCCCTATCTTACAACAATTTCAGGATGTTTTCTCAGAACCTACTCAACTTCCACCTCAAAGGAGTTTGGACCACACTATTCCACTCAAACCAAAATCTGAACCACCTAGTCTCAGGCCTTATAAATGTCCTTATGTTTAAAAATCTGTTGTGGAAGACTTGATCAAAGACATGTTAACTTCTGGTATTATACAACCTACCCACGGTCCTTTTGTTGCTCCTATCCTTCTAGTCAAGAAGAAGGGACAACACTTGGAGATTTTGTGTATACCATAGGAGGATCAAGAACATTACAATAAAGGATAAATTTCCAATTCATGTCATAGATGAGCTCCTTGATGAACTAAAAGGCTCTAAGTTGCTTTCTAAAATAGATTTAAGGTATGGTTACAATCAAAATCAGGATCTACTTAGAAGACATCTACAAGTCAGCATTCTGAACACACCATGGCCATTATGAATTCAAGGTAATGCCTTTTGGTCTCACAAATGCACCAGCCACATTCCAAGCTCTTATGAATGAGATTTTTCAAGACCAGTTAAGACATTTCATTGTTGTATTCTTTGATGACATTCTTGTGTATAGTCCAAGCCTGGAGGTACACATCAAATATTTGGAAATCACTTTAAGTATCTTAAGACAACACCAACTGTTTGAAAATTTCCCAAAGTTCTGCTTTGGTCAACAAGATCTAGAATATTTGGGACACATTATCTCTTTTGAAGGTGTCAAAGCTGACCCAACTATGGTTTTAGGTATGACTACTTGACCTACTCATACCACTATAAAGGAGTTAAGAGGTTTTCTTGGCTTGACTAGGTATTACATGAAATTTTTCAAGAAATATGACATTATAAGTATGCCACTAACAGACCTACTCAAGAAAAATGCATTTCAGTGGACACAAGCTGCTACCACTGCTTTTCAACAATTTAAAAGAGCCATGTCATGCTACCACTGACAGACCTACTCAAGAAATATGACATTATAAGTATGCCACTACACCAGTTCTAACTCTACCTGACTTCTCTAAAGAATTCATTCTTGAGGCTGATGCTTGTGATAATGGTATTGGTATTGTATTAATACAAGAAGGAAGACCAATTGCTTTCTTTAGCCAGCCTATGGGACTAAAAGCTTGTACCTTATCCACATATGAGAATGAAATGATTGTCATTGCACAAGCAATGACAAGATGGAGGCATTACTTACAACGACATCACTTTATTATTTCAACAGATCATCAAAGTATTAAGTACATTCTAGAATAGAAAATTTCTACAGTTCTTCAACAAAAGTGATTGATAAAGTTACTAGGTTTTGACTATGAGATCAGATATAAAAAAGGGGAAGAAAACAAAGTGGTTGATGCCTCGTCTAGAAGACCACATCTGCAGGGTGAAGGCAATCTCTTAGCTACCTCCACACCAAAATGGGCTTCGGAAATTATCTTCAGCTATGAATCTGATCCAAAAGTGCAACTACTTCTTCCTCAACTACTGATAAACCAATCTGCTATACCAAAATTCACTTACTCTGAAGGCATCTTGAGGTACAAGAATAGATAATATTTTGGTAGTGGTGCTAGTACAAGACAAACCATTACGGATTTTGTCCATTCTTCTACAGTTGGGGGCTACTCTGGCATTCAAGGTACTTATATTAGAGTAAAAACTTATTTCTTTTGGCCAAACATGAAAAATATATTATACCTTTTGTCTCTTCTTGTGATGTCTGCTAAGGAATAAGGGATAGCATACATATCATACTAGTTTACTACAAACTCTTCCCATCCTTGAGAAAGCGTGGCAACACATATCAAAAGATTTCATTGAGGGTCTACCTGCAAGTGATAGAAGAACTGTAATCTTGGTGGTTGTGGAAAGACTCACCGAGTATACACATTTCATTGCTCTTATCCATCCATATACATCCATCAATATAGCAAAGAAGTTCATTAATTAGATATTCAAATTGCACGATCTTCATACTTCTATTGTATCTAATAGAGACAAAGTATTCATCGGTTTATATTGGAAGGATATTTTCAAGGCTCTGTGCACCAGCTTAAACCTAAGCAACAACATATCACATTCAATCATATGGAAAAACTAAGAGAGTCAATGCTTTCTTAGAAAATTATCTCAGATGTATGACTGGCCATAGGCCTAAGAATTGGTTTATGTGGTTGTCATTGGCAGAATAGTGGTATAACACTAACTTTGACACTAGCCTCCGGATGAGCCCATTCAAGACACTATATGGCTTTGAACCACCTCATCTTGCTTTCCCTTCACAGCCATTACTTCTATCTCAGTTGTTAGAGTACTTACAACAAAGAGATGCAACCTTGGATATTTTGAAGGAAACTCTCCATAAATCCCAAGAAAGGATGAAGCTATATTCTGATACGAAGAGAGAATAGAAAACCAGTTAGTAATTGTTCCCAAATTTGGATAGTTATCTTAACTGGATTTATATGTGACCGTAGTGTTGATTCTTATCTACCGGTCCAACCAAATAATTATGGGCTTACATATGTTTGAATATGAACCCATTATTACTTACTAGTCTCCTGGAAACTAATGTAATTAACCAGGACCAGCAGTATTAATAGCAATAACCAGAACCTTGGTGGCAGTAGGCTCTTTAAACGATTTTTTTTCGTTCATCCACATTTCCACTGCAAGGTTTTACCCTTGGATAACGTGGTAAATTAATATTGTTAATGTACTATCATCCAAATCCTAAGATTCAGTGATTATGAAGTTAAATTCTGTTTACTGAATAGTTTAAATTTTTTTATATCCACAAAATTCTTACTTAATCATATCATTTCGGGTCTGGGACTCTGGGGAAGCCACGGCCACATGATAATTCTGAATGTATTGCCTTTTTTTAAACAAAAACTCAGGTTTATCTTTATTTTTCCTGTTTTTCATGGTAAATGTTTCTCGATCAAAAGGAGTGTTAAATAAGTTAAAGAAATTGATGAAGCGACAAATCAATCAGAGTACAAAGACAGCATCAAAATTAAAGTGAGGGGGTGCACTCTGTTCCACCATGAAGACCAAACTCAGAGAGTATCTTAGACTCCAAAAAAGAAAAGTATGGGAGAAAGACTGAGAAGAAGTCTCTAGAGAGGACTGTCATTTGAGTTTTCAACTCAGAGAGCACGCCACTATGTCCATGGGTTTTTACCCACACAGAAATTCAGAACTTCCATGATAAAACCCCATAACTTTGAACCACAAGTTCTTTTCAGTAAATGGGCACTAACTGAATTGGGATACCCTGAAGTACTGCATTTTCATTTGCTCAGAGATCTATCTCTTCGAAAGATATATTAAAATCAGTGTAAACTCTAATCAACCCACTCTCTTTTGCTTTCTTTCAGCATTAATGGATTGATTGACATAACATGTATACTGTCCTCAACTCTGAACACACAAAAGAATACACACTTTGGAGAGCTTTTCCAAATATAGAATCAACTGAAAGAGTGTACTTCTAATTCAACTCACTCAATGTCCAGTGAATTATGGAAACCTTTCTCTCCAGTCAAGTCTCACATTATGATCTTTAATGAACATGTATGAACAGAGAGCAAAGACCCACAAATGAATAATACTAGTAAAAGTTACATAGAAGTGACCAGAGATGTGAAAAGAGATAAAGAGAACCAGATTTGATGTTTCATTCATGAACACCATGAAAGAAGAAAAGAAGAGGAACAGATGCCAATAGAACTTGTAAAAAAGAGTAAAAGTGAAATTTGTGTCTGAGCCAAGTAAAGTAAGAACAAAATTGAAGAGAAAATGAATCAATAGTCTCTCTAATTGTACACATTTGCAAGTATTTTTTGTGAGCCCAAAGATGGACTCTTTTACAGTCTCTACAATGCTCGAGTACCAAATCAACTCAACCAATAGAAACTACAAACAAAACTAGGTAAACATATGGGATTCAAAAACCGGTAATCTAACTACATTACAGATTACAGATTCAATATGCTTCCCATCCCAAATCTAACTGTCTTGCAAATCCATTCCATAAAAATGAAATGGGAATTACTCAATACTGTATTGCAGATCCAAAGATAGCTTTTCAAGAACAAAACTGGCCTAAGTATATGATACAGAACCTTACAAGGGCTTCTTATTACAAGAACTTCTCCAATACTAATGACCAAATGGTGTGATTTATCACTTTATGATGATGTTTTTTCTTCATGTATTGAACTCAATCAAGAAAATTACAGGATTTTGGTATTACACAAGGAGCAAGAGTGAATTTGAGTTACCTATCGAGTATTAACCCTCCCATTGATTTGATTGACAAGAAGCTTGCTTCCATTTATCGTTTCACGGTGCTGCTGCGGCTTCTCTTCACCAATTCAGCACAAGCCCTTGAATCTTTAACCCAAGCAGCTGAATTGGGTGTCTGGTGAAAATGTACACTGGCAACTAGCCACATTTCTTTGTCATTGGATTGTTCTTGTAAGCTTGCATTTGGATATGAAAATGGTGGCTGTGTAATTCAAACTACACAACTTCAACAGCTCCGCTGATCTCTGCTTCAAAACTGGATTGCAACCACTCTGAATTACAAGTAGAAGTTTCGCTGCAAGACCCGCTTCTACGGCTGTTGATGCACATTCTTCAGGAGCTAACTTGCACACCGCCCACAAAATTGATAATGCATACTGTGTACAGCTCTCGGAAATCCTCATTAATAACCTCACCACATTCGGAATTGTATGTGGGCAATCCTTTAAAGCTGATCTTCCTTCAGGGAGATTAGAAAGAACATCCAAAATGAACAAAGCAGATTCCAAACAATCAGGATTCAAATCGGGCAAAAGCTCCACCAACTGCGGCACAGCTCCAATGGTGACAACCATGTTTGTAACTTGTTTATGTGAACATATCATCTTCAACAGACTAAGCCCAGATGAGATTCCATTGGGATACCTCTTATTCTTGACTAATCTCAATAACCCAACCAAAAGACTCATGCTTGACACAATTTCTGACCTAAAATCCTTCTGTTCCATCAACATTTCAATCAATCTAGTGCAATTGATTTTAGTCTCAATAGATCCCTCATTCAACATATCTACCATCAATGAAATCTTTGCTGGTTCCATTAATTTAGTCTTAGAATCAGAATCAAGATTCAAATGTACAAGAATACCAATTGCTTCAGACCCAACAGCATGTGAAGTAAAAGGACCCAATAAAGATGAAATCAAAGCAATCCCACCTTCTTCAACCACAGTTTTCTTAACAGAAGCATGGGCAGAAACTACCTGTTGAAGCTCTTTCAAAGCCTGAACTCTAGCTTGACCTTTAACCTTCTTCAATGTCTCCAATAGCTCAGAAGCTCTTCCTTGTACATCTTCTGATCTCTTCTTCATCAACAAATACCTCTGTGAAAACCAACTGTAGATCAATTGATAAAGGGTCCTGTTAGGTGTGACAGAATCATCCCATAGCTCCTGCATAGTAGTTGGGCATGTAAAATGACCTAATGAAAACCATTTTAGAATGTTGGATCTCTCATATGTTTGACCTGTACATAGAGTAACTGGGTCTTGCATAGGTTCTAATGAGATTGGACATATAAATACAGATGGTACATCAGATGATAAATCAAGCTCATTGATCATTTTCTTCAGATCCAATTTCTCAGCCACAGCAACAGCAGCAACCCCACATATGATACCACCTCCACCACCACCACCCAAAACCCCATCTTTTACTGCTGTTTCTAGATCTAGCACATGCCCACCTCCACCCACATCAAACATTGGCTGAAACATTGGCATTTTTTCTTACAGATAGAAAAAGAAAAAAGAAAAACAAACTAATGAATACCCCCTAAGATGGTAGTAGTAATAATTTTAATAAAGATGATGAAAAGAAAAATAATGAAGGATTGATTGTGTGAAAAGGAGGAGATATGAAACCAAATGAAATGAAGTAAAAAAAAACCCTCTCAAAGTTTTTCTGTCATTGACAATTACAAGCAGCAAATAGGAGAAAGAGACAGTCTTTATGCTTTATCATACTCAATATCTCTTTTTTCTTCTTCTTCAGTCAAAAGACTCATTACTATCATAATCATCATCATACAATCAAGACTATCTATCTACCTTCTTCTTTACAAGAACCAAAACTTTACCCTTATAACATCTTCTTCATTTCCTCTAATAAGTTTGTGTAAAGTGAGAAATCATCAACCTAGATTCAGAAAAGGAAAAAAAAAAAAAAGGCCACTCAAAGATCTACAGTGGTTTGTTTTATTATTTTTGTTTTCTCTCTCACACCCCACACACACAAAAAGTTTGAGAACAATTACAACTCAAGAGAGAAAGGTTGAACCCTGAAAATAGATGGATGATTGAAAGAGAAATCAGAAGAAGAACCAATTTACCAAAATGAAAGAATGAATTGAGAGAGTGAGAGAGTGAGAGAGCAGAGAAAAGCAAAATTAGCAACTGCAAGGCTCTTCCTCTGCTGCTTGGGGGCAGGGGGACTAGTAGTTGTTTGCTGCTGCTGCTGCTGAGAAAACCCCACCACTCGATGAGAAAATATCAGTTTTTTTTTAAGCTCCTTAATTAATATTGTAATTACCGGGAGATAACAGGTTATAGCGGGTGTCTTTACCTCGAATTGAGCACCACACGTGCGGTCATATCATCTGTTTACTTGGGAGTATTTTTTATTTATTTTTAGGTGAACAACACTTTATTTATATCGAAAGCGCTCACCAACCCAGGCCATGCTCATAAGATTACTGTGCATCTGAGCTGCAAAATGCTTTGTAGATAACGTATTTGCTAGTGTATCTGCATGTGGGTATGGACCAAGGCCATGCTAAAGTGCGAGAAGGTATTTGGATATTAGAAGCATAAATTTGTCTCACTATTTCTATTTGAATCAAAAATGAAGTTTGCTTCACAAATTTTTTGTTCTTTGTGTTAGAAACGATCTTCAAATTTACCATTTTTTTTTTTACTTACAAAATGATTTCTACAAATAAAAAAGTTCACATTTTGTAAGTAAAAAGTATTTTGTTTCTTATTTCTATTTCATATATGGACAAGCTACTAACTTTCGACATTCTTATTTCTTGAAGTCTGAAAATAGAGTGTATCTAGATATTCAACAAGACATCAACTGTTTCAAGTCCTTCGGTGATACATTTACAGACCATCACTGGTTTGATACTTATCCTACCAATCATATATCAAAAATAACAAAGAAATAATCTTTTTCAAAAATCGGTCACATACTCTAAGACCCATTGATCAGATAATAGCGTGTTTGGATATCAGAAACAAACTGAAAGCAGCGAGACATCAAAATATGCCGAGCCACGCGCCACTAAACATCAAAATCTCCGGGCTTTGAAATATCAGAAAGGAATGGACACAATGGACAGGCATATTCCAAAAGAACATCGCCACATGGAATCGAGTAAATTTAGCTGCCATTTTCATCGACAGTAGACAAAATACTGAAAGTTTTACTATCGCACGCTTGGGGTCATTGGACCTACATGTAACCCTCAAGGATGGACCGTTTTTTTGTTTTTCATTTTAACTCTCTTCTGCGACCGGGAAAACCGGTACAAATAAATTATAGGAGTAGGGGTTTCAGTTTCAGAGATTTAGATCACCTGGATGGTGGAAGAACTCGACAAAGTGGGCCCCACATCTTTATTATTTCCATCTACTAATAAATTAATGATTATTGGGACAGGATTTGACTAACACTTAGGTAATACTGGTTTGACTGGTATACCTGCTGCTTACCATTACATCGGGCTTATCTGCTTGTCTTTGGTTATAGAGTCCTTTTGACTGGACAGCTTTTCTCTTCTTTCTTCTGCCGTGCTTGCACTGTCCACTAGTCATATGCTGACACGTGATACTGATTAAACAGTTTTTTGTTTGTCTTAATGATAATTATTATTTGTGTTTTGTTAACCTATGGAACCATGCACAAGATAATAACCGATCATTGTATTGAGAAAGTTCAAAACAAATTATAAAAATTAAGTGAGATAGCGTGACTTGCATTGAAGAATGAAAAATTAACATAGACTTATGCCATTTCTCTTATTAAGAGTGAAGTTTTGCATTCTTCAATGCAAGTCACACTATCCCTCTTATTTTTTTAATTGGTTTTGCACTTTACCAATGTAATAATCGGGTGTTATTTTGTATATGGGTGCACAAGTTAACAAAACCTTTATTATTATTTAAGTTTTCGTTCATCAAATTTGAATGTTTTGGTGATTTGATTTAGTAACTACTAATAAATATTCTGTCGCAGCCAGAAACAGGTGATGCGTGCATTAAAGATTTAGGAGATCGTTATTATCTTTCTTTTTTTGGTACTTAGTTTTCGTCTTTTTGACTGCGTGAAGTGTTTAGTGGTTATGCTCTTACAAGAAGAGTATATGGCTTTTTTGACTGAGTGAACTAGTTTGCGTTTGGATGGAAGAAATGTGATGTCGTGGTCTTGACGTCACATTCACATGATCTAATGGTTAGAATCGCTGCTAGAGCAAATGCTGCTAGGTAGGAGTATATCCATCTCTCAAATGCGATCTTATCCACACTTTTGGATCCATTTGCATGATTATTTGATCCAATTGTTACGTCTGGATTAGACGCAATGTGATCTGATGGAAAGGAGCCTAAGTAAGTGTTTGTAAGGAGCTGTTTTGATACCCAAAACAGAAATAAGTCCCAAAAATTAAAATCACAAACAATTTAGCTCGTAAAAACATGCAAGTCTGTTAAGATTTGATTGGCAATTTGAGTCTGACTCGATATCTGACTCACGAGTTTCTTTGGTAAACGATGTCAGATTTTTTTATTTTTTTTTTGATACCTGACTCGAGATATTACTTGATTCTGATTCAGAACTATTTAAGTCGGGCATCATTTTATACCTAATTCATCGGCACTTATTTAACTCTTTTTTTATATATAATTCTACTGTTTTATAATACATTTTTAGTTGATATAATTTCATATCCGGACGAGTCAGTTGAGTCAAATAAAAAATGCAGAAAGTAAATATTCTTATTCACAAAGTTATTTTGGAACTGTATTTCCAACATATTAATCACCTCGGTGTTGGAATATTTTCAATTGCGCTACGAAGGGGGGTCCTGGGGGTCCAGGGGAGACCGCCCCTGGTGGGGGTCTAGGGGGCAATGCCCCCGGAAGAATTTTTTTGATACGTAACTGTTTGGACCGTTAGAAAACGTTTCCAGAAAATTCTAAATCCAACATACACCATTAATGTTTGTTGATGAAGGGACCTGACGTTTCGTGAAGAGAAACTTGTCATTTCCAACGAGATGTGAAAAACCCTATAAGTAGCATCTCCCGAGTCGTTTTCATATCAATCGAAAATCTCTTACATTTTTCTTTCTTAAAAAAAGCATCATCGAGAATCTGTTTTACATGTGTTCTTGATTGGGTCAAGGGTGCAAACCTTGAATCCAATTTCCGGTTGTAGGGCTTTCATTGTATCCTGAAGGCGATTTCACATACCTATTGCAATCGCCAATTCGTTGGGAGGGTAGAAATATTTGTCTAAAAGAAATTATCCAGAGCCTTGAAAGTTTTAGAGTACAACCACAATCTGTTTCTGTTTTCATCTCCATTGCAGCCCAGTAATTTCCAACACTCTGAACCAACGTATTATAATTATAACTTGAGTCAGCCACAAATGGCCTAAACGGTCTAATATTCGGATAAATATTCCCCACTAAAGCTAATAAGTTATCACATAATCGTATAGACCTCAAAATTCACGAACAATGTACTCGAAGGCTACAAGTATTTTGTTTATGCACGATGGTAATTAGGAATCTTAAAATGGCTTTACGAATCTGATTAGCGCATCAAAAAGGGATAAAGCTATAGTGGGTGGCTTCTTAAGTCATCATTTGCCTAAAATGAAATCATCCTAGGTAATTCTACGTTATCTTATTGTCTAGTTAGTGGATTGTTCAAATCGTGCAAAATATATCAAGTTTTGACGGAATCAATCAATCAACTTGAGTCATTATAAAGTTGAACGCAACAAATCAAAGATTATTGGACGTGGCCGTGGGGTTTTGGTAGTTATGAGGTTTCAGTTGGAGAGGTACAATTTAATAAGGTTGTCTAATTGTTTTATTAGTTAACTAATAAATTACAAAGTTAAAAATTACATACTAGGTAAGCGAGCGACAAGCTGTGCCGCTAGCCCTTTTTGAATAGCAAAATCTATCCTATTAAAAATAAAATCTCGTGAGCCAGGGGTCATTACATTGCTGCGCATGACTTTCTGGACCCTCTTGAGTAGTCCAACTGCTTCTGGATCCTATTAGTTTGAATAGGTATTATGCTGCATGCAGCTGGAGTTTCACTGTGAACGAGTTAAGAATCTGTACCGAGAAAGAAAGTTCAAAAGTCCAGGAATTGTTTTTTTGTTGTTGTTGTTGACAGCAGGACAATTTGGTGGCAATGTACCTCTGGTTCCAGTAGTCAGCTAAGTCTATGTGGTGGATGGATGGGAAAAAAGAGCTCGGATTGATAAAAGAACCCTTAAAATGCTATGATGTCGAATAATATCAAAATGGTATTCACTTACGGGCTCGCTATATCAGTATGTACGATGCATTTGTGTGTACATTTGAGTGAAGTGTAAGTGTAAAATTGGTCATTTGTCACTTTCAAAAACAAATTTGGTCGTTTGCTAATCAAGTAAGCACAAAAAAATAAAAAGGTAAGCAAACGGCATCAACAGACCAACACACGTGAGTCAAAATTTTGAAAGTTTTATCATCAATTCTGCGGGGTCCTAATGTTACAAGCACTTCTCGTATACGGCTGCATGACTGCATCGAATAGGCATTATTTCCATCGGACACAATGGATGTGTGCTGAAAATCTACATGTACATCTCCAATTGGTGCAAATTTTCATTAAATGTCGATGTTTAATTCTCAACAACCTTTACGGGTTTAAGAGCCAATTGATTCACATGGTTAGATATCCCCCTTTGCAGGTTATCCATTCACCTGGCCAAATCAAAGAATACCCCAAAAAAATATCAAAACTAGAATAGACAGAGCCTTATCAAATCCAGAATGGTTTACCAAGTTCCATAACTCTATCATAAACAACCTTCTTCCTCATGGTTCAAATCATGCATCAATTCTTCTACATACCCATGCTCCAGAAACCAAAACAAAGACTCCAAATAGATTTTATCAAGTTTGCATGTCCAATCCCACATGCAGAGAAGTGACAGTCCAAGACAAGAAAAGGAGACCTTGGTGGAAAAACTAAACTCTACAACTGAAGCTATAAGGGAATGGAATCATAAGGTTCTTTGACATGTTAAAACAGAGATAAATAAAACTCAGAGGAAACTTCAACAGGTTAAGGATGCTAGAAATCAAGACAAAAGCCTAATGAAGCATCTAGAAGATCAACTTAATTCTCTCTACAAAAAAAAGAAAAAAGAGATCTCATCAACTATCAGCAAGCAAGAGAGTATAAAATCAAGTTTGAAGACAGGAATGACAAATACTTTCATTCAAAGGAAAACTTCAGAAGGAAAAGGAATAATATAGACACAATACTAGATAAAGATGGGAAATGGACTTCAAACAAAGAAGAGCTAAAACAAGTCTTGCTTCAATATTATAGTGATCTCTATGTTAGAATATATCCTCCATATACAAGGCAACCATGAAGATATAGTCAAAGATATTCTAGATAAGTGTTGGAATTACCTAATTTGTAATGTCTAATATGTACTAATATGAACAAGGTTTAAAGAAGTCTAGAGTTAGGTAGAGTTCAAAGTATCTAGAATGATCAAGAGAGGTTGGTCAAATACCATAATGTAAAACATGTGATAAAAATGTTAGTATAGTTTGTAGGCTAAGGAAGTAGAACTCAATTTGGAGTTGCTCACTTGGAGGCTTAGCTAACTAGTATAAATAGGCATTTGTAGTATCATTTGTAGACATCCAAAACTAGTGAGATTGGGTCCTTAGTAAGTGAGAGTCGAGAGCTCTCTCCTTATGTGAGTTTATGTGTGTGAGTTTTGTAAATCATCTCAGTGATTACTGATGATCAATATCATTCACCCTATGGGGTTTTGTCAGTGGACGTAGGCGTTAGTGCCGAACCACTTTAATCTCTTGTGTCTTCTTTATTTTCATCTCATAATTTTCTATCATGGTATCAGAGCCCCGAAACATTTCAATTTCTATCACTTTATACCTCTTCCAATCATATCATTGGTGAAGATATTATATATGCAGTTGATTGAACCATGTATCATAAAGGAAGAAAACAAGCAGCTTATTCAAATTCCAACAGACAAGGAGATAAGATAAGAAGTTTACTCTATAAATTCTTGGGCTCTCATGAACTAGATGGCTATCAAGCAGGCTTCTATCAACAAGTTTGGGATATTGTCAATAAAGAAGTTAATCATCTTATCAAAGACTTCTTCTTCTAAGGATAATTTCCTCCTTAAATAAATGAATCTTTTCAAGTTTTAATAGCTAAGAAAGAAGTAGTCACCGAGCCTGAAGAGTTGAGACCAATAAGTCTGTGCAACATATACTATAAATTCATAACCAAGATTTTAGCCACAAGACTTAAGCCTCTGTTACACAGAGTTATATCTCTATGGAAAGCAGCTTATGTTCCAGGAAGACACATACAAGACAATGTCATTATAGCCCATGAAATGGTCCGTTTTATGAAGAAAACAAAAGCTTCTTAAGAAATAGTTGGAGTTAAGCTAGACATGGCTAAAGCATTTGATAGAATAGAATGAGATTTTCTTACCCAAATCATGAAGCAGTTGGGTTTTTCTTTTAAATGGTGTGATCTCATCAAGCATTGTATCAGTACTTCATCCATTTATTTCTCACTAAATGGCACACCTACAAAAAAAATCTACCCCTCCAGAGGTCTGAGACATGGTGACTCAATCTCTCCATATTTATTTATCTTATGTATGGAAGGTTTTAGTAGATTAATCACTAGAGCAGCAGAAGAAAAATTGATCATTCCAATCAAGCCAGCTAAGTCAAGGTCTTGTCCAGCCATCTCTCATCTATTCTTTGCAGATTATTGCATTCTTTTCACAAAGGCTAGTGGGGAAGCTATCACAAATATTATTCGAATCATCAGTAAATTCACTTCATCTTCAGGTCAAATGGTTAATTTAGGGAAGTCAAGTATCTTTTTAAGTAATAATGTGAGTCCTCGAGCTACCAAAAACATCTCTTCAATGTTCCATATGAAGGAAATTGAGCTCAAGGAAAAATACCTGGGAATCAATCTTATTATCTCCAGAAACAAAGATCAAAGTGTTGATTATGTTGTGGATAAAATGCAACATATGCTTTAGGGGTGGCAAGGAAAACTTATAAGTCAGGCATGAAGATCTACACAAATTCAGTCTCCATTAAGCTCGGATGCTTAGTACCAAATGAATATCTTTCTACTTCCAGATAAAACACATGACATAATAAATAGGATTCAAAGAAATTAAGAAGAAGAAGTATTTCTGCCCAATTTCATGGATTTCTATGAGCAAACCAAAGAGATATGGATGCCTTGGTTTTAAAGACTCAAAAAAGTATAACCTAGCCATGCTTACTAAGTTAGCCTGGAGGATGGTGACTAATCCAGAAAAAAAATGGGCTCAACTGCTTAAGGCAATCTATTTTCCAAGATCCTCTGGTGGATGAAATTTCAAAAAAATTATAGCTCTTGGGTGTGGAATAGCATTCAACAGGGTCTTAAAGTGGTAAAAGAGCATTACATATGGGAATCATGTTACGGTGTTTAAGCATAATTGGATAAGTAAAAAAGGATAAGTCTTCTAGTCTCAGTGGTGTTCAATATCAGGGCAATGAAGATCTCAAGGTGTCTGATCTTTTTGATGAAGATTCAAAGAGATGGAATGTAAATTCTCTCAACCAATTTTTCAATCAGAATCTGGCTAAGAAGATAAGGTCCATTAGAATACCAGAAGAAGGTCAAAACAAACTAAGATGGTCTTTTAATAAATATGGTAAGTTCACTACTTATTCTGTTTACAAGAAACTAATCAAGAACAAACATCAGTTGCCCTCCCCAAACAATATGAAGGAACAAGACTGGCTGAAACTCTGGCATATGAACATTCCTTACAAAATACAAAAGTTCTTATAGAAATGCAGTCTTGATGTTCTTCGAGTTAACAGGAAGATTTGCACATACATCAAAAATATCAATAGTATTTGTCCAATGTGCAATAAAGAAGAAGAATCAAGCTCTCATCTCCTTCTGAAATGTGATTATGCAGATGTGATCTGGTTTGAAATTTCCTTAGCTCTTCACCACAAGTATCTTCAGTAGTGGATAAATTCGTGGTTCTCTGATAGAAATTCTGTAGAAACTAACAATCCTGAACTTACTAACTTAGCTAATGGCATCCTTTGGAATATGTGGAAAATCAGATGTGATAGATCTTTCCAAAACAAAATCTATCACCCTAGGGAAGTTATAAAGAAAATTAGGTCCTATATTATTGTTAACATGTGCACCAAGGATAGCTTAAGCACTAAAAATGTTAGGAAAAAAGAAACTTGGCAGAAACCTCCTAGAGACCGGCTTAAAATTAATATTGATACTTCCATGAACTCTGAATTTTCTAAAGCAGGATTTGCTCTAATCATTTGTATCTGTACAGGAGGATTCGTGGGGGTAATGGCCTTCTCATTAGTATCCAGGGATATGATGCAGGCTGAAGCTATGATCCTGTTGAAAGCTCTACAGTGGATTAAAGATCAAAATATTCAAAGAGTCATAGTTGAAGGTGATAACTTTTCTGTTATTAATGGATGTAATGGTAACTTAATTGATGTTCCATGGGAAGATCATAGTCTTATTCTAGAGTGTCAAAAAGTTCTTAGTGTTTTGAGTCAGTGTGTGGTGTCTTTTAAAAAGAATGGATTGCAACCATGCATCACACTTGCTTGCAAAACATGCTAGAAGGATCATAAGAAATGAGTCTTGGTGAGAATCATCACCAAACATTATCAGTGAATCTCTCAATAGAGAACGTATTTAATTTTCTTCTTATTCTTGCTTCTACGTCTGTTTAGTTGTGTCAGTTGAGAGTGTTATAGTCCCATGGTGTCTCTGTAATACTCTTCAGTTTTTAATGAATTTTTTCTTTGCTCAAAAAAATAATAATCAACCAATCGCTTTTTTTTTCTGATTTTTATTTTCTCTTGCATCTAATAACTAATATAAAAAAATAGGCTTTTTCGACCGGAGTTTTGATTTTGGTTTGTACTTAAAATAGCTAAAATGCCCCTAAACAAGTACAAAATCTTTGTCTGAAACAGGAAGTTACTTTAGAAACTGGAGAGAGCGCACGACAGACTTGGGAAGTTGTGAGTTAATCCTTAGAATTTTGAGTTTGGACGAAGCAACTGGAACTATGGGCGTGCTAAGAAAAAGAGTGCTTCGAATCACGCCAAGGGAAAAATACAATCACCCGTGACTATTACTATACATATTGCAGAGATTTAGTAAAACTGATTTTTTGTTTAAAAATTTAAATGACTTTCAAAGGCACTCGGTGATAAAATGATTGATTTCGTTGAAAAGAATTTTAAAAAAACGGGTATCAATTGCAATGGCTAGCACATTGTGTGTGTGTGTCTAGACTAGTCATCAAAAAAAAAAACCTCTTGTTTTTGGTGTTCTTGACAGAATCAATGGTGTACAGTCCTTCAGTTTGATTACGTTGTTCAGGGAATCATTTTTTTTTTTTTTGAGGAACTTACAAACTTGTTTATTCGTGAAATTATTTGAAAATGTCAAATTATTGTCTAAAAGAATCGAAAGATCCATGAAGCCAGTGTTATTTGACCCAAATGTTACGTCTAGATTGAACACAATGTGATTAGATGACACTAAAACTAAAAGGATGTTTGGATACCAAAAATAGAAATCAGTTCTAGAAATTAGAGGAAAGGAACAAATTCACAAGAAGTGGACACTTTTGTTTCTAAAAGTCGTTTAAAATTGTATTTCCAAATCAAAAAATTTTCCCCTTCTTTTCACTCAAAGCTCTATCGAATTATTTAACTGTTATGCAAATCGATGTAACAGAGTTACACTGACTCTCTTTCATTCTCCTTTTAAATGATTACAGAAAAACAAAAGAGAGGACGAATAAGATGAAAAGAAGATGGAGCAACAAAGATCGGGGAAAGAGAAAAGTTTGGAGGAATCTTTGAAGGATCAAAGTAGATCTCGGAGAAGTCACATCATGGATCAGAACAATGGCGGTGAAGATATTTTTAATCCTAAAGAAAAGATTGTGCAACTAGATAGGAACACTTTTCTCATTAGAGATTGAATAATTTGGGGCAATTAAAACTGTGGAAATTAATGAATGAGGGAGAATGGGCTACCGCGCTTGGGTTAGATTTTATTCGGCTATAATTTATGGCTGAAAAACACCTTGGTTTGGATGTTATGGATGGATCGTCTGTCAATGGACAGAAAGAATGGGGGAAGAGGTTTACCTAACTCAGATCCAAAGTAATCAAGAAGGCATTTTCATGAGAATCTCAAGATTTTTGCGGGGATTTGAAGGAAAATATTTCAGTATTTGTTTCTCGTATGGAGAACAAAAACAATGCTTGACTTTCAATCTTTTTTTACAGCAAGATTATGTGAATTCTACTTTGGATTCCCGGAGGTCAAGGTGAAAGATAGGAGATGGTTGGAGAAAGATGTCACACCAGAGGAAGTTTGGCATGTCATTAAGCATATGGGAAATATATCGTCAAGGCCAGATAGTTTACTACTGAATTCTTAAAAAGTATTTAGAGCATTATTAAAGTTGATTTTATGAATTTGGTCAAAGATTTCCACGTGTATGTAATTATTGAATGGAGGTTGATTCGTTCTTTCATAACTTTAATTACTAAGAAGGAGAACTTCTGCACTACTAATTAATTTATATTTTTATGTGTTATTGGTAGTGTATACAAGATTTTATCTAAAATTCTTGTAGTCAGACTGAAGGAAGTTTTGCTCGAGGTTATCTCTGATTTTTAAGGAGCTTTCTTTCATTAAAAGCAAACATTGGATGGATTTATCATTGCTAATGAATGTGGGGATAGTAGGATGAAAGCTGAAAAACCTATAATTCTTTACAAAATAGATATGGAGAAGGTTTTTGACAATATCAGTTGGCACTCTCTTTTTTATAAAACATTAGTTTGGTGGCAGGTGTATTTCTTGGATCAGATGTTGTGTAACCTCTTCCATTTTTCTATTTTGGTGAATGGTGGATCTACTCAGAAATTCAGACCAAGTAAGAGTGTATGCAGCGGACGACCAAGAGTAAAAATTTGGTCTTGAATCGAGACGTAGTGGGACGGATTAAAGACTAAATCGAAGACCATACCAAATTTCCAGACCAAATTTAGTCTGCGACCAAGACTAAACTTAAATTTAGTCGGGCGTTTATATAAAGTGCGCTTATCCACCTGCGTTTATATAGTCTCCGCTTGTCGTCAAGCGTTGGTTATGTCTGCGTCCCGCACTCAGGCGTAGATAAAAAAAGTACGCCCCAATAGCGCGTTGGTATAATGTGCGCTTCATCGGGCGTAGGTGAAGATAACGCCTCTCATGAGGCGTAGATATAATGTGCGCTCGAGTGAGGCGGTTTTATAGTTCACGCCTGAAGACAAACGCAGTTAAAGTTCACGCCTCTCAATAGGCGTTATTATAGTTTATGCCGGAGTGAGGCGTAGATAAAGTCCACGCCTAGTTGGAGGCGTTGATAAAGTTCACGCACCATTTTTTTTTTTTTTCAATTTTATTACGATAATTTCGTAGTTTTATACCGTTGGTAATTTTCGAACGTTGAAAAAAATCGACCATTTGAACTTTTTGAATCTTGGGTTTGAAATATATTTTGTAACGTTGGGAATTTTAAAGATTTACTCGTGTATATATATGGTTGAATTCCTTCAACGTATTCCCACAACTATCTATCAGAACAATAACAAGAAAAGAAATCAGTATTATTTCCAATTTCCAATCATTTACAAATTTTAAAGGAATTGCTACCAATGGCACCACGAGCACGAAGAGAAGCAGCAGCTCGAGCACCACGAGGTCCCAATTTTACGACAGTTGAAGACGTAACGATGTGTAAAATTTATTTAGCAATATCTCAAGATCCGGGTGTTGGAACTGATCAATCAGCGGAGGCGTTGTGGACTCGTATCAAGGATGATATTGAAGTTTATTTACCGGATGCTCCAGAGCGTACTTGGAGTTCATGGAAAAAACGATATCAGGAAATAAGTAAATATGTGGCTTTGTTTTCAGCAAAAGAGGCATAAGTGGACGGTGAATATCATACCGGATGGGGTTCGAAAATGAGGGTAAGTATTCTCCATATTGCTAAACCATTATTTTTTCATATTGAAACACACCTAAAGTTTTTATTTTTTTAATATATTAACAGATTGAAGAAATAAAAAAGCGTTTTAAGGAATGCAACGATGGAAAAAAATTTAAGCACGAAGAATGCTACCCAATTGTCATAGAAAATATAAAATACAATCGTCGATCGACTTTTGTATTCGATACGACGCACGATTTGGATAGTTATGAGAATAACGAGGTAGATGGGGATGGATGGCAAACCACAATTCCAGATGAGACCGGTACCTCAACGGATAAGGGGGACATAGAGAACACATATCTCCGTCAGTTGGGGAAAAAAGCAGCAAAACGATTGAAGAAAACTGGGAGAGAAAAATCCAATGTTCAAGAGGAATTAATGGGAATAATTATTAAAGAACAACAAAATTTCAATACTCATTACCAAGCACAATCAAAATTCAAGATGGAACAAAGAGCATCCGAGTTTGCAGCTAAACAAGCAGAACAAGCGGCCAAAATAAAAAAACAAAATGATGACGACGAATTTCGCCTAATTATGATGGATCTCGGAAAATTGGATGAGGTACAACAAGAGTACTTACAACTTCGCAGGGCGGACATAGTTCGTAATAGAAGAAACCAATCTTCTTAGAAAGTCATATTAGTAATTTAAAATAATATTTCAATTAATTAGTTATTATTAGTAGTATAAATGTTCATGTCCTGAATAAAGTGAAATTGTTGTAAGGACTATCCATCCTTGCACAATACCCTCGTCTAGGTATTTTGTAAGTTTTTTAATATTTCGTTGATGTAATAGGGATTGGTGTTTTAAAGGGAAAAAATATCATATTCAATTCTATATAGACCAAGTAATGCATAAATCCGTTTATTATTAGCGAAAGGTAAGATACAAATAAAATGCAAAATACAAATATTAATTCCCATATTCTAACCATAAATGTTTGATCAAGTCATCCCGCAAACGAATATGCGCATCTTTGTTATGCAATGCACGTCGGCGTTGCTCTTCTCTAATTTGGGAAAACTCGTCACTATTGCCTCTTAATATATTAACCGGTGCTGGGTTACTTCGTTGTTCATAAACATGTGGCCAGTCACCGGGTAGACGCTCATCTTCGACTATCATATTATGTAAGATTATACAGGTTTTCATAATATAGGCAAGCACATCCGGGTTCCACATTCTTGCAGGTTGTTTGATGATCCCGAATTGTTGTTGTAGTACACCAAATCCCCGTTCTACATCTTTTATTGCCCCATCTTGCATCGATGTAAATAATACCTTCTTCATACCGACCGGTTGTTTAATGGCCATAATAATAGTAGGAATCTCTGGGTAGATGCCATCACCTAGATAATACGGAATATCATATGAATGTCCGTTTACCTCGTACCTCACTGGTGGTGCTTTTCCTGTTACAAGACTTCGAAAAACATATGAACGATTCATAACATTAATATCGTTGTTAGACCCGGGCATACCAAAAAAGTCATGCCAAAACCATAGATCATACGACACCACCGCCTCCAAGACGATACTTTCGCTCCCTTTATACGCGGTGTAAGCCCCTGATTCTGCCGACGGACATTTATCCCATTTCCAGTGCATGCAATCTAGACTACCTAGCATCCCTAGAAATCCCCGGTCTTTGTTCTGCTTAAGCAACAATTCAACATCACCAGCCGTTGGTTCACGCAAATATTCTTTCCCATACACATTAACAATCGTCTTACAAAACCTACATGTTGCTTCCAAAACAATGGATTCTCCTATGCGTAAGTACTCGTCTATTGCATCTGCCGCACATCCATAAGCTAACATGCGTACTGATGCCGTAACTTTTTGATGAGGGTTCAATCCTAAAACTCCACATGCATCCGTCTTTTGAACAAAATATCTTTCGGCATTGGTAACACCGTCCACAATTCGGTTAAACAATTGTCGACGCATCCTAAATCTTCTGCGGAAAACATTGGGTGGTTAGTTTGGGAACGGAGAAAAATAGTCGCTATATAGAAGTTCTTCTCCTGCCACACGATCTCTAGGTATTTTGATACGAGTTTGAGGCCACTTTGAATTGGAAACAAGGACTCCCAAACTAACGGCCATGTTATTTTGCATAATTGCTATTGCATCATCATCGGACGAATAAAAACTACTATTAGAAGAAGAAGAAGAAGAAGAAGAAGAAGAAACATAAGAGCAATAATGAGCGGTATTCTCATATTCTTCCATTACTTTCTGAAGCAGAAGACTGAGATTGTGGTGGATACATTACAATGGCTCATATCTTTAATTTATAACCAATATCCAAGAACATTATAAAAATATATAATATAAACTGTTTTTCTAGTAATAGAATCTTTTTTCCAAAAAAGCAAAAGTCATTGGCAATGACATGATATGACTAAACTCTGTACACACTGGAAACTCAGTAGACTTGAGTGGACTATTAAATGACTACTCGGTGATAGAAAAGTTTAGAAATGACTTATCAGAAAGTATATTCAAATAAAATTAACCATTTTTCCTATCTGTATCCGAAGGCGTGGCTCGGGGTAGCATAAAAGGCATCTGCATTCTTGGAGTGGTATTGACTGAAGAACCTGATCCTTGTGTCATACTTGTCCAAAGTTGGGGTGGCATTGTTTGGGAAAACGAACCGTATCCAAGTTGGGGTTGTAAATTGTGCGGGGTACGAAAAAGAGATAGTTGTTGTTGCAAATCCGTGTTTGAAGTGTTTAGCCTTTCTATTTCTTCTTCTTTCCCCAAAATAATGTCCACCCTCTCTTTAGTTTGTTTTAACGTAAACTCGCGGAATTGTTGAATAAAATCAGCATTTTCTTGAAATAAGGTGTAAGCATCATGCTGTAAATGCAAAATCAAAATACATAAGAAAAATATAAAAATACAAAATTACAAAATGTACAATAAAATGGATATCGGTACACTTACATGGGATAATAGGTGTGGAGGAGGGATAGGTACATGTTCAGCTGGTTGATCAATTGTGTCCGTATACACATCACCGACATACCCATATGTTTGTGCTTCCCAACAAGGATGAGTCACATAGTCTCTGTAGTTAGTTACGTTTCTCCAGTACTGTAAATATGTATCATAATCTTTTACAACTTACATTATCTCTGTTGCATCGACCAAACCTTCCCTTTTTAGGCGTTCTGCTTGAAAATTCCCAATATCACCAATAATTGTGTGTAGTTTTATGGGAACCGCAAAAGTAAAATGGTTTTTCCTCCAACACCGTTCTCCGAGGTACATGTTATGTTGTACAAATAGAAATATCATGCGTATGTTATTTACTAAATAATCTCTCTTATTAACAAAATAAAATTTTAATATTAACTCACAATGCCCATGTACGAAAATATATATCTCGAGTCTGATAGCCTCACAGCCGTTTTTCCCATATCATATGCAAGGACTTCTCTGTATGATTCCCATGGGCGCCATGTCACTTGTTCAGCAGTAAACTTACTCAGTAAATCCCTACAACGGAAAATATCATTTGTATTCTTCGGTACATTCCATTTAGAAGATACAGGCCATTTAGAAGCTAAAACAGATTTTTGTTCTTCATTCAAGCGAGAAACGTCAGGTCGACAAATGCCCAGGTATTCATACCCCCAAAACTACTCCATCAAAATAATTCAACAAGTTAATAACTTCTCAACAAAATAAAGAAGGACATGGAGATAAAATCAATGGATAAAGAAAATACCTCTAAGATTTGGAATGGACCACATAATGCATTTTGTCTCCTCCCAGATAAACGGAGTGACGCATACAATTTAGAAAAATCCGCACCACCCCAGTCAAACGTGGACACTACATCAAGATCTTCAAAAGCAGCTAACCATCCAGCATCTATGTAGGTCTTTGCATTAGAAAATAAAAAATGTCCCAACACACACATGAAAAAGGCAATTGCTACTCTATGATACAGAGTCGTATCATTTTCAGCGGAAACCAACTTGTCTTCTAGGAAATAAGAGCTTAAATATTTAATTGTAATTGAATTTAAAACCCATGAAGGAGATTTCGGACACGTCGTTACATCTTGGATATCCGGAAATAAATGCTCACGAACATATTCAAATTGGTACTTCCCCGAATTGTATGGAACGTCAATCCCTTCACCAATACTCAGTCCAGTCAACATGAGCCAATCTAGGTGGGTGAATCCCATCTCACCAAATGGGAAGTGAAAAGTGTTTGTTGTATCCCAAAACCGCTCAAAAATATAATCAACCATCGAATGCTGGGTTTCACTACATTGTATGCTCAATAAACTTTGCCATCCCGCTTTTTCGATAATATATTTAGCTCTAGGACAGTGTTGGGAAATAGTTTGGTAGTGATGAATTACCTTTGCCAAACTTCCACGATGTTGATACTTTAATTGTTGCTCTCCTGAAAATGTGATGTCCGAAGTAGCATGTGGTTTATCATCTTGCAGTATAGGAAACCTCCCTAAACGGGGAATATCAACCTCCTTTATTTTACCAGTAGAGATTAAGTTATAATCCTCTTCGGCTACACATTTCTGTTTCTTGTTCGTCTTGACGCGACCATTGAACCGCGCTGTGAATCGGTTCAACATCTATGCACATTTACGAATACATAAGATAGATGCTATTTCATTATAAATTAACCAACCATCGTTATTCCTAAATTTTATAAGTCCAACGGACATTTATATTCCAAACACTATCACTCATTAACACAAACTATAATAATTCCAAATTATATTATTCCACAAACAAAAATTCAATCCTCACAGATGTATTTGAACATATCAAATAAAAATAAAATACCTAGTTCATAACTGCCCAAAAATTCAATCATCACAGATTTATTTGAACATATCAAACAAAAATTCAATCCTCACAGATAACTACCACAAATTTTAATATTTAACAACACAAAATAGACTAGTTCATAATTTATAAACAAAAACCAACAAATTTCCCAAATTTTACGGAACCACAATTTTACACATACCAACACATTTAAATTCATATAACACACCAATAATATACTGGAACTGTTTCTATAAATTAAAAAATAAAAATTGACATTTCAATAACCAAATTATAACTGTAGCAAACTTATAAAACCAACCAATTTGGGCAACAACATGATGAACGTAATATAAACAAATTAAAAACCAACAAATTAAAAAAAAAACATAACCCACATACTACCCAAATCAAATTACCTAATTTTAATAAACTTAAACCTAAAAAATAATTATTTAACAGAAATTTAGGAACAGAAACATACATGTTGTTTTACCCAGATGCTGAGGTAGGCAAGAACGTCGGTAAAAAAAATTTCCCCTACCTTCTGCTCACTGTGAGACGAACTGGTTTTGGGAGGGGTAGAAAGAAAGAGGTAGAAAAAAATTGAAGAGGACGGATAAATTTAGGGTTAAAAATAACACGTGGGCTGTACGTGGAGGTGTATTGTCCGACTGGGTCGCGTGCGAAAAAAGTGTGTGGACGGGCGAAAAGTTTACAAACGCCTGATTGAGGCGGGGCTGAAGTATACGCCTCATGAGGCGTAGATTATAAAACCGCACCATGTCAAGCGTTTGGTATATGTACGCCCCATGAGGCGTTGAGTTTACGTCCACTTGACGTCAAGCGTTGAGTTTACGTGCGCCTCATCAGGCGTTGATTAAGGTAACGCGCCATCTCCAGACGTTCATTATATGTACGCCCCTCGTCAAGCGTATTCTATAACACCGCACCACGTCGAGCGTTATCTTTATCCCCGCTTGAACGGGGCGCAATTTATATCAACGCTCAGATAACAGGCGCAGAGTATACGTACGCTTGACCATAAATACTCGTCCACCACTACGTCTAACAGGTTACTAAACCCATATATGGTCTTTTTTTTTTTAGTCTTTGGTCTTTAGGTTTACTCGCGCCGCTGCAGACGCTCTAAGGGAATAAGGGAAGGTGATTCTTTGTCTCCAAACTTTTTTTTTTGTAGTGATAATTCTTTCTAAGCTCTTAAATAAGGTAATGGTTACAAGTCAATTTACTGGTTTCAAGTGGTTAAAAATGGCATCATGATATCTCATCTGCAGTTTGCAAATGATACTCTTATCTTTGTTGATGGTAATTCGAAAATTTTTTTATCATTTTTTTTAATTCTCACGGAAATGAAGCTAAATCTAGAAAAAAAAAGTACCATGATTAGTGTAGGTGTTGCTAGAGCATTGCTCGGTTGAGCCCACAAGTTTTTCCAATCTCAATCTTGTTGTCAATATTAGTTGATCAAAACTATATCTTGATTTCTAGTCTACTAAGCCAAGTCTCGGACTAGGTTAGAATTTGTAGTATATTATCAGAGATCACCCTTGAAGACTAAAGATCGACGAAGACATTTGGAAAACTTTTTTATCAGGTATGTGAAGACTGAACAAATCTATTTTAGTCACTATATTACCATTCTATCTATTGAGACTATGTCGTATGACTTCTAGTAGATTTAAAAAGAAGAAGTTTCGAGTCAAGATTGTCTTGTGAAAAATATCGAAATATGATTTAACAAAGATGTTCAACGGTCCTTGACAATATTAGTTTTATGAATTCATTTGTGGATCAATTGAAAATTTCCTATGTAAATCATTTTATCACTTGGGAAGGTTTCAAACATCATAGGAGATAAATATTGAATTTACTGATATTTATGCTTAGGATAGGATAGCGAACCAGTTCGCAAACCATAGATATCCGAGTTTCATAAATATAGGAAGGTTGGCGAACCAGTTTGCAAACAACAAGTTCAGTTGGGTACAATTCACGAACCGTGGGAAACTTAATTTTAAAGTTGGTATAATAGGCTAGCAGTTGGCGAACCCGGTTCACAAAACCGTTGTCAACTGAGTTCGGTAGTCTAGTAGGATTGGAGAACCCGGTTCAGGAACCGTTGCACCCTGACTCAGAACAAGCCATGTGGTTGACAAAACATCCCACCAACTATCCCAGTTTATGCTTTAGCTAATGCTCAAAGACTTATTTTTAATATGTTTTACAAGCTAGAACTCTCTTAAACACTTCTAACACTTCATTGATCACTTAAACACTTATGTATGTGCATCATGATTAAACTCTTAGGTGTTTAAATGAACATCAATTTTTTTTAGTTCTTTGCCTATGTTTCCAAACCAAACAGTCATTATACATGGTTCTGTAACCGGACCAAAGTGTATATTCTTCTATTGTATTCTTTAAGAATAGAGTTTGCTTGATTCTCAAGTTATCTTAGATTGAATTCCAAGCAACCATTGGTCTTGGAAAAAATATAAATAGAGATGCTCTTTAAACTGGGAAATTCAATCCCTCACACTTTGTGTCCTAGTTGATTCTAGAGTCGTCCTTTATTGACCTAGGTTTCCTCTGAGAAACATAATTAGGTCTACAACTAAAAGACTTCACTTTGGGGATTCGTGAAGCCAGGTCCGACTATCTTTACCTTGATAGTTCGTGTATCCTGATCTCTCTTTTCTGTTATCGATCTTTTCATAATCTCTTTCAGGCAAGATAGATAGTAATCGCAAAGTTCTCTTCTCTCAGACTTTGTGATTTCCCAAGATAGATATCTGAAAACTGATCTTAACTGATCTTTTGAAGATTATTCTTGAGAGGTGGTTAAGAACCTATGCTGCTCTTCAGGAATCGTAAGTTCCGGATTTGTGAGTTTGCTAGTTTTGTCTATTGCAAACGGATTTCCTCACCTTGATCTCTGATCTAAAAGGAAATCATATAGGCTTATCTAATAGTAGGATAGTGTTTGTAGAGGCTTAATACAATGTGGTGTTCAAATCTGGACGAGGTCTCGGGATTTTTCTGCTATTGCGGTTTCCTCGTTAGCAAAATTTCTGATGTCTTGTGTTTTTCTTTTTGCGCATTATATTATTTATCATGATAATTGGATTTACACAGGTTTGTACGTATTCAATCTAAGTAGATACGTCCATTTAATTGTAATTGATTACGAGAAATAACTTCTAGAACACTATCTCGAAATACCCTTAAACGGAACGTACTATACTTAAATCAACTGCAAATGGTTCAAATATATATATTCCATCTACATTCCCTTGCTAAAGTTAAGAGCAGTCCGAATAGTTGTATAGACAAACCCCAAATTCACAAACAGTCTTCTACGATGACCACAAGTATTTTGTTTACAATGGTAATTAAGAATCTTAAAAAGGAATTTGGGAATCTGATTACCGCATCAAAAAGGGATAAACCTAGTGGGTGGCTTCTTATGTCATCATTTGTGTAATCGTAGGTAATTCTACGTTATCATATTGTTGTCTACTGAGTGGATTGTTCAAATTGTGCAGCATATCAAGTTTGACGGAATCAATCGACTTATAAAGTGAACGCTACAAATCAAAGATTATTGGACTTGTCCGTGGGGTTTGGTAGGGATTTAGTTATGAGATTTCAGTTGGCGCACTATTTAATAAGGTTTAATCATGAATGTTAGGTACTTGATTACACGCTTAGTTGTGAATAGGTATTGCAGGCTTGCAGCTGGGGTTTTAATGTGAACGTAGTTAACAATGTGTACCAAAAAAAGAAGTTCAAAAGTCCAAGTTTTTTTTTTTTTTTTTTGTGTCGACAGCAGGACAATTTGGTAGGGGGGTGACAAGTTTACAAGTACGTCTGGTACCAGTAGGCGGATAGGTTCTCTGGCGAATGGATAGGGAAAAAGAGCTCGAATTGTTAAAAGGAAACACCTAAATGCTATTGAAATGCTGTGATTTTATTCGAATAAAATCAGATGTTATTCCCGGGAATCGTATATCGGTATCTACGAACTTCTTGTTGTAGACAATTAAGTAGCGAATATCGTGATTGAGTAACACGTTCTTCCGAGTAGGAATGGCCCAGATGGCATCTTGACTTGACTCATTATACCACATTTTGCGAACTAAAAAGTCCAGAGTCAACCGCGTTTGGATACCAGAAGCAGAAAATCAGAAACAGAAATCAGAAATAAAATTATTTTACTTCATAAAAAGTTAATTTTTTAAAATGTAAAAATCGTCTTGAAATTCTCTATCCAATATGACTGCTTTTGTTTTTGAACTTTTAAAATTACTTCTAGATATTCATCTAAACGCGCTATTAGTTGATTATGCAAAGTTCGTTGTCCATCGAGTGTACGCGAGTCGCGAGTAGCTCTTCCCACACAACAAAACCCCAAAAGTGAAGTGAGTGCAGTGTCGTGTGTCGATCATCATCTCTTATATCTTACTGTACATGCAAGTAGCTCTTCTCACTTTCTCAGGCAAGGTCCATAGTAAACTCAGCCGTAAACTAAAGGCTGACAAACCAAGTACAGTAATTCGTTTTCTTCGTTTCGTTTGCTCTCCGTTTTAAAATTTGGTCGTTTGTTTAGCACACGCCTGACGCCACACGGCATCAATACCACGCACGTGATTCAAAATTTTGAAATGTCATCATCAAATGTGCGGATCCTGAGAAAAGCCCACCAATAATTGTTGTCATGGCTGGTTTCTCATGGGTCAATTTCCTGCTAGGAGAATGGTGCCTCATGGGGTTCCTTATCTAATACAATGGCAACGGTAAATGTGTATTTTTGCCCATAATGAGATGCAAGTGGGGGGTCGATTTCTACTAAGTCTTGTATTTTCATTCACCTCTCACGTAAATATGACCGAGGTTAATTAGATTTAGGGCAAATTAAGAAAACTAGCTTCTCACCCGTGCAATGCACGGGACTTGTTCTGGATGCTTGTTATAAAAAATATCATAAAAAGGGGCATATGCGTTTGATATCATCCTTTATAAATATCGTCTATGATTAAATGCAACACGCTCAACACTTCAAGCATTTATAATTGACGGAAGTTACATAGACAATTTAGGCCAAAATGTTATATATGTTCCATGATAGATAAATTAAAAGTGTCAATAATAATCTTAGCCCGTTCATTGATTCAAAATACTTTAAAAAAAAAAAACATTACAAAATAAATTCCTTGCTAATTGAAAAACAAAAAATGTGGGTTTGGATGCGGAATTTAAAGGATGAAATTCATGTGTTTAGGGCATTTGGTAGAATTACGATTTCGTTGGCACGTTTGATTGCACAAATCCATAGAATTCATGGACCAGCTTTATAAGGATTTATGGACCAACTTTATTTTAACCTTAAAAACCATATTTTCTCCCATACGTTCTCCAACGTTTGGTATTCTATTAACTTTTGGAGCTCATACTCTTGTTGTCTTATATACTTTGCATCTCTTGTTCATCGAAATCGTGATACAATATCTTGGAAAAATCTCGTTTAACACCTTGATTCTTTATAAATTATATCATTTCAATGATGTCATTATTATTGATTTTTTAATTAATTGTTGCGATAGATCTTGAAATTGTAAAGTTGTTGAAGTAGATTTAGGCTGATTTGGATGCTTTTATTGATTAAACAATAGTAACGAAATTCGATATGGAGGGTCGAGTTAAAGAATTGAGTCTTCATCCTAAAAGACCATGATACTTCCTTTACATAATAGGAACCTTGTTTGACCAGGTCATCATTCCTCGAAGTATTTTTTGCTTTCTCTAAAACAAAAATCTAAATTTTATATACTGTCAACTGTATACATAATTATAGAAAAACTTCCGCTAAAAAAGTAATTATAGGTAAGCATCACCGGTAGGTAAATTTAGCATAAATTTTGAGTCGTTTATACACAATTATTTCTTTCTATAAATATTTGCTACCTATTTTAATTTGCAAATGGGTTACTTAGTTTTTGTTACTCATAAACCATTGTTTGCAAATCTGGTATTTATCCTGATAAAACTAATCTTACCTTGCTTAAAAGAAAAAAGGAAGAAAAAAAATCCGACCTTTTATTATTCCCCCCATCTTGAGAAAGCTAATTCTACACATGTTTGTCGAAGAATGTTTTTCAGTTACTTTCTCTCTATAAATATTTGTCAATAGTCATTACTTAATTTGAAAATTACGAATATTTAAATATGTTTTAGATTTTCTCGTTGGTTTTCTAGACCTTTTTCCTCTTTGTTTTCCATTAAAATTGACATATTTAAAAATTCCTAATCTCAATATGTATTCTCCGTCAAACTGGTGTCATATACATACATTGGCTTGCTAAGAGCATGTAATAGTCAACCTATGCAGGAAGATCTATGCGAAAAAATTTCTTCCCCGTGAGAAACATTTTAATTGTTCAACAACACTAAATGGAGATTTAAGCCTTCACAAATAGGTACCAGAACAATCAACAATGACTTTTTATAATGCAAAATCAGAAGAAACATCCATTGATAAAGAAACTGAACCAAAAATGCATCGCTTCATCAATTGCTAGGAGGATGGAATGGCAGAAAGCCATAGGTTAAAAAATTAAAAACAAATTAAACATAAAAGGGTCAAAAAATTAATACATCACCCCAATACCCCATCCATGTATTGAGTTTGCTATTTTCTGATCTGGTAGATCAGACAACAACAATGAAAATAAGAAACAAAGATAACCAGAGATTAAAAAAAAAAAAAAAGGAACTCACCACCTCATACCTATACAACAACTACCAAAGTAAACCGTAAGATTCTTATTCAACCGGATGAGGTGATGGTTACTTAAACGCTCGAAATCTATATGTGTTAAAGAGAAATACAACGGATCTCAAAAAAACATTTCAGGTAGTGATATTTGAAGCTTCAGAGCGTCCATTGACGACTAAAATTATTAAGTTATGATGGTCACTGCAAAAATTAAAATAAGACCTAATATTATTACCGTGGTGCGCAAGTTATGAAATGACAAAAATTAAGGGACACGCAAAAACAAAATGTTAGTACCAAAAATTCAAATGTATTGAATAACATCAATTTAAATCAACTGGACAGAGCCCTTCTCGGCTACATCCTTTCAAAAGAAACAAAACAGAGGAATATCATTGCTAATAATGCTAACAGTTAAATACATCTGACGTAATATTGTTCATGGACTGATGTTGAGAAAGGAAATATTGATTCATACTCCTTCAAGCTTTACTAATATTGTAGATTCATGGATTTATGTTATAAGAGGCGTTCGGATTTTGTTGGATACCTACAAAAGAAATAATAAAAGTCTATAAATTAAACCATCACCGATTGAAATAAAATTTATATCAAAACGGCATAAAAAAACTACATGGACTTATGTTAGAAGAGATGCTGGGATTTTGTTGGATACCTGCAAAAGAGACAATAAACTAACTCTGATCATTTTACAAAACCATCACCGGAAAAGAAAAAAAAAATTAAAACCGCATAAAGAAGAGGTGTTCGGATTTTGTTGGATACCTGCAAAAGAAGAACGCGCAATTGGGGGATAGTTTTATTAATTGGGGGATATAGCTACAGGACAAAATAGGTGTCCCAATAGCAATTCTGGGTTACCCCCTATGTAATTATTTTTTTAATTCATAATCTAGCCCCCACTAATTAGGATTAGTGATAATTATAATTAGTAAAATGTTAAGTATTTGGAGGATAAATTAGTGTGTTTTTAGTTTTAATTTTATTTGTGTGGGTTAGTTGAGAGTAGAAGGAGGGAAAAAAAAATTGAGTGAATTTTTTTTTTTTGAAAATGGAAGATGATTGTGATGAGAGACTTGCAGCTGCAGAATCTTTAGCTCAACTACAACAACAATCATATCATCAATCTTCGGTTAATGATAACAACTCACAATTGGAGTTATATGATGAACCAACACCCTTGGATCATGATTTTGGTGACCATGAAGTGTTTTGTGAAGAACCAACCCAAGAAAGTAAACATGTCCAGCATACAAGCAACCCCAACACACAGGTAATGTTTCAAAGAGGTCGAAAATTTCATTTTTTTGTTTCAAACCGCCATTTTTTCTCTGAAAAAGGTTAGTGCTGGCACACTCGTAGTATGAATACTACGCCGGAACTAGTGGTACCGGCGTGGTATTCATACTCCTTTCCATGCCGGTTCAGTATATGCCCCACTTTTGAAACAGTGTCGGCGTGGTATTCATACCAAATATCCATGCCGGTATACATTTACACTTTTTACCTACCACCGAATATTCCATGGAATATCCATACCGGCATAGTTTACTCCAAACTTACTATGCCGGTACCACAAGTAAAACATACAGGAGTATTTGTTTTTCAATCTTAAGTACCGGATTTCTATTTTATTTTTCATAAACGCTGGCACTTAGTACCGACGTAGTTTGGAAATTTTCTTGAATGCCGGTAATCTGTACCAGCAGAGAACTTTACATATATACTATGCCGGTTTTACATGAAAATCATACAGGAGTTAATGATATTTTGAGCCTCTGTTCCGGCGTATAATTTAAATTATCGTGGATGCCGTCACAAGGTACCGGAGAGGATTGTACCTTTTCTACAATGCCGGCATCCCTAATCCCGGCATTTCTGTTCAAAAACATACATTGCCAGAACATTATTATGTGGAACTAATTCAATTTTCTTTTCATTCATGCCTTAGGTTGTGACATACATCGTTCCAACTTCCAAACCTCTCTTTCGGGATACGTCCGAATACTATAAAATGCCTCGGGTATGTTACCAAACAATACTTTCACCTAGTTTTTACAATTTTATGTTGGGATTGCTTGTAACTAACCTTATAATCTTCCCTTTTTGTCCTGATATAGGGAATAAAATCTCCAGCTGAAGCAATTGGTTGGGAAAAAGAGACGGCTCTTAAGAACATGTGTGTCTTAGTGAGGAATAGCCAAGGTTCAGATGTTCGTTTTGAGATGGTTTGTGAACGGCACGGAAAATACAAGGAGAATAGCCATAAGAGAAAGGGTTATGTATATTAAAAGAATACTAATAGGGTATACAAGACTAAAACTAGGAAGGATGAGTGCCCCTTTAAGCTTGTATTCCATCTAAGAGACAAAGGAAAAGAAGAAGAAGAATGGGATTGTACGGTTTGTTTTGGGCGTCATAACCATCGGGATCCGAATGATTTTGTTGGTCACTCCCTAGTTGCGAAGCTAAAAACTCATCAATTTGAGGATGTAAAGATAATGACCAAAGCATGTATCAAACCAAGAGTGATTCTCAGAGGATTCAAGGAAAAGGATGATACAAACGTTTCTTCCCTAAGTTCAATTTATAGCGCACAAGCAACCATTAGAAGGTTGGAATGGGAAGGCAGGACCATTATGCAAGAATTTGAGAAGATAGTTTGGGATCACAACCACACGCGAATCATTAAAAGAGGTCCGGGCGAGAAGCCCCTTCAAATATTCATTTCGCATCCTTTGCTTTCACAATTGGCTCATACGTGTTGTTATGTTCTTATGATGGACTGCACCTACAAGACAAATAAATACAACATGCCGCTGTTCAACATCGTGGGGAAAACATCGGACAAGGTAACATTCACATTGGCTTGGTGTTTAATGGAAAACGAGAGGGATTACAATTATCATTGGGCATTGCGACAATTGAAATTATTGTTCCCGGAAAATCGATTTCCGAGGGTCATCATAACCGATCAATTTGACGCATTAATGAATGCCATATCCGACATATATCCGGATACTCAAAATTTCTTATGTACATATCATATAGGTGAAAACGTGAAAAAGCATTGTCATGCTTTGTTTGAACCCTCTAAGGTGGATATTAAGAATAAAATGGTTGCGCAACTAGATGAAGATGTTCGCAAAGAGAAACTATCACCCGAAGAAGAAGAAAATGAAATAGGAAAGATTAAAGAGCGAGTCGACAAAGAACACGGTGAAAATCACAAAAGGTGGTTGGAATTTCTAAAGGATTGGGAGAAATTTTATTGGTATCTTACCGTGGACATGTATGAAAAGAGATTGAATATGTTTATTACCAAATATAACGAAGTGTATCCAAGTGCCGTCTCATATTGTCGGGATAATTGGTTGGATAAGTTCAAGGAAAAATTTGTGCGTGCGTGGACAAATCGTTGTAGACATTACGGGAATGAAGCAACTAGTATAGCGGAGTCCTCTCATGGGAGATTTAAAGATCTCATCTAGTCCGGGCAAGGAAACGTGGTTACGGTCACCGAGGAAATGGAGCAACACTTTAAGGCTGATATCGATAGGATTAAGAAGGCTTTTGAGAAAAGCTTAATGGAAAGGATGACTCAATTTCTTAAATATACTAAGTTTCTCCAAGGAATAGAGTTCAACGTCTCCCATTGGGCAATAAAACATATGATGAGACAAATTCAATATGAGAAAAATTACGGAAAACCGGGTGATGTGTGTATTTGTCCCGACATGTCTTCATTGGGGCTTCTATGTCGTCATATGCTTGTGAAGTATGAAGAAGTGATACCTATTGATTTTATTGATCCATTTTGGAAGCAACTAACTTTCGACCTTCCCCCTACGGAAGATCCAGGAAAATCACCATGGGTTACAAAGGAGGCCAAGGAATTCTATGAAGCTTACTCACGAGCCAACTCGGCTAGCCGACAAGTGTTGTTGAGCCAACTAAGGCTAATTACACGGCCATGGATAACACCAAGTGAAGAGCCAAGAAAGGGAGATCCGCATGGTAGACCACAAACTAAAATTCCAAGGAGAAAACAAAGGAAATAATTGAAAGAAATGACTAGACGTGAAGAAGAACTCGCGGAAACTAAGAGACGAGATCTATCCGCACGTGAGACTTTGTAAGCCAAATTCGCGGAAGCACCGGTTCCAAACAAACGGGGTAGGCCAAAGAAGGAACCGATATCAAGTCAACATCAAACGAAAGGTTCCGAAGATACACCCGTGGTCGATGTATCCGAGGTTCAAAGGAAAAGGGAAGCCCGCCGAAGGTACCCACATTAAGCTACCAAGGACAACAAGGTGAGCATTCCGAGGCTACACCCATAGTCGATGTATCCGAGGTTCAAAGGAAAAGGGGAAGGGCTCCGAAGGTACCAATATTAAGTTACCAAGGACAACAAGGTGAGCATTCCGAGGCTACACCCATGGTCGATGTATCCGAGGTTCAAAGGAAAAGGGGAAGGCCACCGAAGGTACCAACACTAAGCTACCAAGGACAACAAGGTGAGCATTCCGAGGCTACACCCATAGTCGATGTATCCGAGGTTCAAAGGAAAAGGGGTAGGCCACCGAAGGTACCAACATTAAGCTACCAAGGACAACAAGGTGAGCATTTTGAGGCTACACCCATGGTCGATGTATCCGAGGTTCAAAGGAAAAGGGGAAGGCCGCCGAAGGTACCAACATTAAGCTACCAAGGACAACAAGGTGAGCATTCCGAGGCTACACCCATATTCGATGTATCCGAGGTTCAAAGGAAAAGGGGTAGGGGTAGGCCAAGGAAGAATATTCTCCCGTCTAATACCAAAGACATTTGGAGTGTGGGGATTGCAGATGATGGTTTGGATATAATAAAGCAGAAAGTTGGTAATATGAAGATGTATAAGGATCCCAGAACAGGTAGGACCATTATAACTTATCATACGAAGATAGAGTCTTACATAGACCAACTTCCTGAGGTTATTCGCGAGTTTATTGTGTACACAGATGATGTCGATGGAGATGGAAATTGTGGCTATCATGCCGTGACCGAACAACTAGGAATCTTCGAGACGGCTGTTAGTAAAGGAATGACACCATGCCGATATGCTAGAATGAGGATGGCCAATCAACTTGCGAAGAAGAGGAGCTTTTATGAGCAATTGGTTGGTCACGACGAGGTATTTGATGATATGTGTGCTCAAGTGTTAGGACCCGAGAAGGAAATGGAATTTCTTCCTTCTCAATATTGGATGAGGATGCCGCTTTGTGGGCATCTAGTAGCGGATACATTTAATTGTGCTGTTCATTATTTTACCCCCACCGTAGTCACAACATTTACACCAAAGTGTAAAAAATGCGAGGGATCCCTGAAGAATAGAAGAGTTGTTTTGGCGTACGTGAACGTCAATCATTTCGTTATTCTAAAACTCAAGGACAATTGTCCATTTCCACCTGTTTGTGGGATGGTTAAAAACAAGGAACTAGATCCAAATATATGGAAGGGATGGATGGCATTGTATGAGGAGAATCACCAATTATGGGATGCTTGGCCTTATCAAAGAAACCTCTTGAAGAGGAGGAGTTGAAACTTCATACGTGTGGAGGCGATGATGAGTAATTTGGATATATGTGGTTTACTAATACGCCACCTTTTGTTTTTTTGGAAGTTTGAATTGTAATCATTAAACCTTATTCCATGTATGTGCCGGTGTGATTTGATTCAAACTTTACTATGCCGATACTTGTACCGGCGTTGCAATATATGTTCTCTTTTGTGCCGAAATAACACCATAAGTACACAGATATGATTTTGCCATTTCCGGCATGGTTGTGGCGTTATCCATCATGCCGGAACTCTATTTTTTTTCATTCTGGAACTCAACAGAATTCCGGCATAGTATACACGATATAGACTATGCCGGTTTTGAAAATAAAAAGTTAGAAATTGTAAATTGCAAGACACATAAAATAACATAAGCAAAGAACTAATACCATAAAATAACATAAGCAAAGTTTTACCAAACCAAATGTAAAGTTAAGAAGTTCCAAACCTAAAACAAGTGAAAGAAATATGTTCAAAGTAACTTTAATTGTTCAAACCAAAATAATACTATAAAAGAAATACCCGATCACTCGGTTCTTGGCCTCTTATGTACCCTCTTCTTCCTTTCGCCCCACAAGTCTTTTGCCTCAGGATCTTCAATTTGGTCTATCTTTTGGACGACGTTCTCCATTTCTTTCTGGGTCATCAACTCGCCTTTCTTGGTCTTCTTCTTAAAGAACCTTGAAAAGTTTCCAATCCTCTGACGTTGTTAAGGGATTTTTCAACATGTATTTAGTATGTACAACTGTATAAGTTCATACATATAGATTTAAATAATAGTAATGCACAAGACATACGTACCAACAACGTAACGAGTTGTAGAAGGTCGGGCACAGTTGACGGAGTTGTGGAGGGATGTGCTGGTTATGGAGGAACTTGTATAGTATCCGGGCGCACAACATAAGGATGCGAGTACTTACGATGGCCTCTTAGGAAGGTTGGATCAGTCTCACAACCATTCTCAGCCAATTCCCAATCAGCCTTATTCAACACAAGTCCCCTTTCTTCCCTTTCAGTCCAATGTGCAAGAACAGGTTTAGGGTCATAAACTATGAGAGTATGGTTCTTATCTAAATGACATTGAGGAAAGTCATGAGAGAATTTCTGATATGATGTGTCAGTGAGACCTTTTTTCTTGTACCCAAGTTGGCGCATTACACGGTGAGGGTTGTGCATAACAAATCCTTTAGGGTGAAATAAAGGTCCGTTGTAAAATGAAACATTGTCACGCCTTTGTAAGTGAACTCCTCTGGCATTCCTATACGGGTCAAACACAACGTCTTCCACAGCCACCGAGTCCAAATCCATCCTCATTGCAATTAACCGTTTCTTGTTATTGGGCCTCGGGGTATTGTCGAAGTAGTATTTCTTAGCTAGAGCCTTATTATGTTCATATCCACGGACAGTCTTTAATCCTTTATACCCTACAAACAAACTCCGGAAGTGTTCATAAGCCCACACATGTGCCCATGAAAAATCGTTTCAATGAAATGTGTAAGAAAAAAAAAAGGGAAACTAATAAATTTAATGATAACGATCACAAAATAGGTTCTCTATACCTGAATCACAGAGAAATTCCCATTAAATTGACGTGATTTTGCCTTAGAAGCTCGACGCATTTCTGCCAAAAAATGTGCCAAGAAAGCAGTGCCCCAAGAATACTCATGAACCTTTTCCAACGGATCCAAGTATTGTAGGAGGTTCATATGCACCCTATTACCATTTGCGTCCGGGAATATAGCTGAGCCCAAGATGAACAACATATAAGTAGCGGAACTTTGCTGAACTTGTTCGGGAGTCAATACTTTGTTCTTCGTATCCCCAAACAATTCAAAGATTTTGACAAATGTGATAGTCTTTTTCTGGGAAGTCCTTGTATTGTACAAATTTTCCAAAGTGGTTTCCTTGTTCCATTCAAACAACCTTTCAGTGAGCTCATAGATCTTGTCCCATTCTAGGTCCTTAGAGTCATCTCCTACCTTAACGGCTTTCCCAACAACCTCTAAACCTATTATCCTTTGGAAATCTTCAGGGATAATGGTCATCTCGCCAAAAGGAAAATGCATGGTGTCAGTTTCAGCATAAAACCTCTCCAAAAAGCAGTTTTCCATGATGGTATTAGTGCCCACATAATTCTTTATCGCAGGATACAACCCAGATGCTTTGAATGCTGCATTAACAGCCGCACACTCATCATTCAAAGTCCATACATCCGATTGTTGATGGCGGCTAACACGGAAGGATTTCTTGTGGTCCTATAAAAATACACCAAACTTAGTTGAATTCACTTGATCGCAATTAAATATTGTAATAACAAGATGGAAACGTCTTACATAAGTTTGATAGATCCAACGAGCCCAAGAGTCTTTGTAGGAAAATAAGAGTTGCGGGTTTTTTGGTTGACCCAAATGTTTGCCATCAACGAGGTCTGGAATGATGTCATCTTTATCAGGCAGGTGGGCTGGGGGCGCCTTTTCATCATCCTTAGAGGATTCAACTCCGAAATCAGCTTCTTGTGAGGATGAGCCACCAGCTCGTTCTGGTATAGGCGCAGTTTCCCAGTCATCATCATCATCATCACTAATGGTTGAGTCCCTTATAGGTTAATCCCGAATTATGACCTTAGCAGTAGCCGGATCAGGACGGCTACGTCGAGAAGACTTACGTTTTGGTTGTAAAACAGCTTTACCTTTTCCTTTGTCCTTTTTTGATGCTTTGGACCTAAGTTTCCAATGCGTTAAACTGAGTTATACAATGGACGCCGACATATAAATGAAACCAAATATGAATGCTGGTAGTCGAACCGGCATAGCAGGAAATTATAAATTGCATGCCGGTTTTAGTGAATTCTATACAGGGAATAACAAGTCTATGGAAACCAAACCGGCATAGTTTTTAAAGCTATCGAAACTGCCGGAACAAATGCCGGCATTGTCAGACATAATTATGAGGATGCCGAAACTGTGATTTTTGAACAGAGCTTTTAACAAGGCAGGAAAATTAATACGACATTGTATTAATCAAATTTACAATGCCAGGACTCGTAACCGACATACGATTTGACTAATTTTTCATGCCGGCAATCTCATGCAATACAATCGGGATTGAAGACATAAAATCCGGCATGATTTTGAAATTGAATTCTACCGCGAACAGAACATATTTTCAATTAACTAGACTGCAATTTCAAATTATAATTGTGGAGTAGTGTAAAGACTACACAAGAAATGATGACTTTGTGTTATATATTATGGGATAAACCCTAAAAATAATTCAATTCAACAAATACTTCACTTACCGCATCAAATTTGTTATGCTCGCCTCACCCACAGACTCTTAAGTACTTTCTTGCGGTACATCTACATGTATTTGAGGACTGGGTTTTTCACGAGATTTGCGAGGACCCATTGTCTTTGGTATGGAAGATGAAATAATATGGAGATTGAATACAAAGGAAGATTGAATAATTTCGTAGAAAAAACCGTCACTTAAATAGAATGCGAAGTTTGTAACCGACGCATTAAGGATTTTGTAACCGTCCAATAAATGGGTTAAAGTGGTTTGTAACCGTCAAACAAGTGGAATGAATGAGTTTCAAATTGTAACCGTCAGAATGCCGGCATGGATACATGAAACAATTCAATGCCGGCATCCGGACAATATGTTTAAATTGTCAATATGATGTCGGCTTAATATTTGGTGCACCGTTCAATGCCGGCGCCTGCACTTAAAAATAATTTGGTGTATTTATCAATGCCGGTATGTGAAAGAAACTTGATGAAATAAACAACATTAACCACAAACCAAAGAAATTTCATATTAATCATAAGGAAATAAACTTAAAAGCATTAAACACTTGAACAACCTTACACATAAAATGAAAGATCTCAAGCTAATTGCAACTAACATCATTTCTTGGTACGAGATTCAACAAACAAAGCGGCTTCGAAATGCCTAAAAGGATCTTTTCTCCATTTTGTGTATGCGGCATGAGCTTGAAACCTATTATATCGATATCTTGCGAGAAACTCATTGTATTTGCGACATAATTTTATGAGGGCAGTAGTCCGATGCGATACAAACTCATCCCCGTAAACTATTTTACGTTTTTTGCACTTATAGTCCACGAACTCCCGCATATAAGGACCATCCACAACAAGACCCCAAAAAAGGTTTGGTGGGAGGTGATCTTCCGGAAAATCCGATACTAAGTAGTAATTTTTGATCCATTTGGTTTCTTCCTCAACATCCGCTTCAATCTTCGCTTGTTTTACACGTTCGTATATTCTCGTTGTTTCTTCGCGATAGTAATCTTCCTTTGCTACCTCTTCTTCTTCTCGTTTCCTTATAAGTATCTATTCTTCTATTGCGGCAATTGACTTGGTGGTTTGGTCCTTCCTTCTAAGTTTTTCTAGTATCATGGGAATTGTGTTGGTGGTGGATGATGATTGTTTCCCTACCGGAGTTGAGTTTTATTTTTCATACAAATATTTTCTGAAATCGGTAGTGGGTGAGTTTTTTGCCATCATAGAAATGTATCAACTGCCATAGGTGTAGACACTTTAAATAGACGACTACACAACGGCTCTTTTCCACTTTATGGTACCGGCATTGACGGTAACCTCACGTCTACGCCGGCAATGTACTTTACAGGTTTATGGTTTGAAAAAATATCCGTTGGGAAATGAAACTTAAGTACCGGCACTGACCGATGGTTTACGTGGACGCCGGCACTCTGAACCGGCAATGTAGGGTATCAAAAGTGTGTACCGGAAATACGTAAATTGTACACAGAAACTAACAGAAATTATGCACCTATTACCGGCATTCAAATATACATTAAGTCTACGCCGGCAGGGTATTACGGGTTTACATAGATACCTACCCACTAAAAAAACTAATAGAATACCCTAAAAACCTAAGAAATTACCACTAAACTATCAATATTCTTAAGAAGAATCCGTCTCCGATTCACCCAACTGGTGGAACTCCGTTACTTTGGTTACAATATGGTTGGCGTTGGCTTCAAATAAGAATGGTTCTCCTTTTTCTTGTAAGTAACGCGTTTTCACGGCTTCATGCTATAAAAACAATGCGCACATTATGGTTGTTACATACGAATTCCAAAATAGTGAATTATGTCGAATTAATCATAATAATACTTACAAGTTGTTGAGGAGACAATCTATTGCGGTTAGCTTGATGAATCCGGTGTTTCAATTTTAGATACTCAACCACCGCATTTAGGATGATGTCGTGTCGTTCCTCAATTTGTTTAGCACTTCTTCCTTTTGGGTTACCATAGTCGTGAACAAATTTGTTAAAAATCTTCAACCACATGGAATCCCGCGTGCTGTTATCTATAATTGAAGGACGAGTTTCGACATACCATGCTTGGGTGATTGCTAAATCTTCCTTCGAGTCAAACGATGCCATTTGTTGAATATGGGGTTAGGTACTATACTAAGTTATTTATAGATGATTATTCTAGGGTGGAGGGTTTCTAAGTTAAGAGGCTAAAGGATAAAGGAGATATATAAGAACACAACGGTTTTCGACTTTTGGGTCCAAGTATTAGCTCTCTTTATATAGTGAGAAACCTCAACGACTAGTTTTTTTGAAAATAACCAGAACCCGAATTGATGTCATTGTGAACAACTATACCGGTACTAAATTCCGGTTTTGATTTCCATAAGCTTACAATGCCGGTTTGCATTCGGCCAAATATGTAACTTATACCGGCATTGACTCTTAAGTATCGACTGTGCCGGTATTGGTGAAATTCAAAAAAAACGGCTAGTTTTTTTTTGAAAATAAGACCGTTGGAGAATCATTTATATATAATACCCCCATTCCTTGGCGAAAATCTATACAAACCACACACAAAATTACAAAAATCCTTCTCTCAACAAATCAAGAACGGTTAAAGCTTCACTTGCGATGGGAGATTCATCATTTAGCTCTATTTGCAAAGTAAGTAGATTAATTATTACTAACAATACAATCTTCACTACCATGACGCATAACTAATATAATTTTCTATTACAGAGTCATCACTGCAAGTGTCAAATTTGTAAGTCACCATCTCATCTAGCAATGGACTGCCCTTTTATTTATTCAAAGTGCAGAAGCTGTGATGGGACATGCCGGTTTTGGATTGCAAAAACTGATGATGCTGAAAATGGAAGAATGTTTCTAAGGTGTTTGAATCACCCAAAGTGCGATGAGTTTCAATGGTTTGACAAAGCTGTTGAACTAACAGAGTCAAGAGAAAGCCACAAGGGACAATGCAAGCCTATCGATGGGTGTGATGGGTGTTATATGAAGGTAAAGGAATATGTTGAAAAATAAGAAGAACAAGTGAAGATAATCCTTGACACCCCAATCCCATACGATGTCTTTGAACAGATTCGGGAAAGGATCAAAGGTTCCGCAATTGTTGAAAAGGGATGGAAATAGATTATCTCTAACAAAGTGCAATGCATTGAATGTTTTTTATCATTTTTTAATTTAAAGTATCGAACCCAATGTAATAGATTACTTAGGAATGAAATCATAAAGCAGTAAAAACAAAATTTTAGAACCGTACCGGCATTGATTGAATCGACATAATTATGCCGGTTTTCTGTCAACAATGTAGGAAATTGTAAAATTATAATATCGGCGTTGAATTTTAAAATATCACCATGCCGGTAGTCGTCAAAATATATACAGGAACATGAAATTTTTTAACTTATTGTTCCGGTATATAATTAGAGACCATTTCAATGCAGGCACTTTAAAGCCGGCATTGAATTATAAATTTATAGGATGCCGGTATAAGTGTTTTTAATCTTTAACTAGAAATCCAGACATGTTCAACATAAACCAGACAACGGATTCTGCTTAAGTGTTTTTAATCCAGGTAGCATAAACCAAAATCAAACCAAATAACTAAAGAGTTAACACATTAAAATAATCACCCATTGTTCAAACGAAAACAAGTTTAATCGAGACATGTTCAACACATTTAGGGTCATAAACCACCCACTGTTCACTTGGTCTTTAGTTTCTTTTTGGCTGGCACCTTCCTCGTTTCTCCAAACAAAGCTTTTGCACTAGGGTCGGTTTCTTCAATTCTATCAAGCTTTTGCTCGACTTCCTTGATTTCTTCAAGGGATAGCACCACTCCTTCATCGTACTTGCAACCAAGCATCTTCTTCAAGTTTCCAAGCCGACGACGCTAGTTTAATACATGAAACACATAATTAGTATATACTAATATATAACATGATGTTGACATTAAACAACTAAGCAATTAATAAAACTTACGAAGCTGGAATTGCAGCTTTAGAAATGCAAATGCATGAATCTGTCGCATATAATTCTTCTAGGCAATCTGAAATCTATGCTTGTACCTTATGTGGAGGCTTAGGCCATCCTGCTGAGAATTGCTATATTTTGCATGATTTTAGGCAATCTAGAGAATATCATGAAAATCCAAAATATGAAATGCCAACAGATTACAAAGATGATAGTCATTGGGACCATCATCAACCTTTCGAAGGTTGCGATTAGTATTTTATAGACCCTAATGACCATGCACACATGTATCATCCACCACAGTGGGAAGTTGAACAATTTTGTACTTCTCAATCTGTGGAGGAAAATCTCAGACTCATCGAACAAAATAATGCTAGGATTGTATTGCATGATAAACCATATAGCATTGATTATGAATTTCCTATTGTTGAAGACTCTCCTTCCGTTGAACAACTTAATGCATTATTAAAAATGAATTTGATTCGTTTACAAAATGTAGGAAGGGAGGAATTTCATGATGAAATGTTTGTTTGTCCTAATGAAATAAAATGTGAAAATAGTATGCCTAGTCTTACTCGTACAACAGATATTGCATATGAACCTGTTTTAAATGAAGGGACTAGAAATACTACGATTTTAAATAAGGAAATGCATTTCTGTGATGATGATGATGATGATGATGTTATGTTAGAAGAATATGTTTTTACTGAAAATATTTTCGAACCTTTGAGTTCAGAGACATTAGGCTTCTCTGCCTCGACCTTAATGAATGATGTTTCTTCTAGTGTTACATATACATGTGATGTTGATACTGATCTTGAGCGTGTGCAATTTTCCTGTGAACAAGAGCATGACACATTTCTTGTGTCTGACTTAGAAAATGTTGAATCTCCTGTCGACACTAATGATCTTAAGCATGAAAATATAATTGACATGTCTGATTCTATACCTAGGTCACAACATGATGTCTCTTTGGATCTGTCCATGCATGAGAATAAAACTTTGGATGATGATGATTATGAACTAGGTCTTGATGAATTGTTCTATGAATGTGAGCATGCTGCGACATTGGAAAATGATTTAGCAGTTATAGATGTGACTAATAATGATGTGCCTACCTCCCTGCCCATGTCACAAACTGGTAATCTTGCACCCAACCTAGATTTGATTTGTAAAGTTATTGTTAAACCTTTTTTTTTTAAGAGTACCTAATCTAGGATTGGAACTGTGTGCCTCTCAAGTCCTCTTGGACTATTTTGCAGCTAAATATAATACCTTTGATGAGCCACGGTTGGAGTTTACTCATGTCTCTCCATCCATCCCTGACAAAATCCACTTTGAACTAGATCTTGTGCATGATGCACCCTTGAAATTGTTAGATTTTGTACCCAAAAGTTTATCTATTGAAAAATATAGGTTTGGAGGTAACTCATTCACATATGCAGTCTCACTTGCATTGTTGTCCTGTTATAAATATGTAAGGCTGTTGATGTTTCCGCATTCCTTCTTTTGGGTTGATCCTCAACTTTTTAGATTGTTGGTGTTTGGGGAGTCATCATTGTATAATCTAGTAGGTAAATTTTGAATCTTGTTGATATATTTGTGTGCTAACCGAACTTTTTGTCTTGCGCTCATATTGTTTGCTTTCATAGCATTCATTCAATTATGGTTAGCACCAACCTTTTTGCATCTGGTATTCTCTTTCATTTGAATCTGTTTTGTTCTCACGTTTTGTTGTTGTTTCCGTTATCTTTTGAAACATTGAGGACAATGTTAGATTTAGGTTTGGGGGAGTATTTGCATTTAGCGTTGTGAGTCTTTTTATGACCAGCTGTGGAGCATGTCTTTTGTAGGTTTTATTTTGTAGTCTTTTGCATCTTTTTATGACCAGCTGTGTAGCGGGTCTTTTGTAGGATCTTTTGTAGTCTTTTGCATTTTTTGTTATCTGATGACCAGCTGTGGAGCGGGTCTTTTGTAGTGTGTTATCTGATGACCAGCTGTGTAGCGGGTCACTAAAAAAAAATGATGATCAGCTGTGTAGCGGGTCTTAAAAAAAAAAAAAAAAATTGGTTACAAATTTTCATGGTTCTACGAAATTCTGAAGTTCATCATCTACAGTTGAAGACCGAAGACGAAGACATTTCTATAGATGCTCTGAAATTGGAGAAGGTTTTGTGGGTACATCTTTGGTAGGCCCTCACGAGACTACAACTCGTCCACTAGGGACACCTAGGGGTTTAAAGGATTAGTGCATACGCTAAATGCATTCGAGAGACCAGCGACAGTGGTATAGTTAGGATTTCTAGATTTCTGTTTCACTTGAGGACAAGTAAAATTCAGGTTTGGGGGTATTTGATGAGTGCCAAATATTGCATATTCATACACCTTTTCATTGGCACTTAACTCATCATTCGCGCTTCAAAGTCATATATTATCCCAAATTATGCATTCTTACCATCTTCAAGAATAAATATTTGTATTAATTAATTTTGTGTTTTTAAGTACTAAATAAAGCTTGGAAGAATTGAGAAGACAAAAGAGAAGAAAGTTGGAAGAGTTGCAACCCGCTCGCGCATCAGTGGCAACCTGTTTACAAATTCATGGGATTAAACAACCCATGATCCAAAACCCATGATCCAAACCCAAGACCCAAATCCATTTCCACCTCACCCCCATTGGATTCTTTCCAAAACATCCACCTCACCCCCATTGGATTCTTTCCAAAACATCCACCTCACCCCCATTGTATTCCATTCTATCCATCAATTAAGAAAACATGTTTTGTTTAATTGTTGAGTGGTTGCTACAGTAAATTTCGAATCCCAAGTGTGAGAGAATTTTTGTGTATAAATAGAGAGGGTTGTTGTGTTGAAAACTCATCCAATAATAGCTTGTTCATGTTAGTTTATCAAATTTCAATTTTGTTGTAATGTTCTTCATGTTCTAATTTCATTTGCTAGGGTTTAAATGAAGTCGTAACTCATTGGTATGTATTTATATCTTGTATCTTGTTCTTGAAAGTTTAGAATTGTTTAAAGATATAATTTAATCCAAGTTTGTTAACATCTTGCTCTCACAATGTATGCCATGTATCCATTGTAGTTAGAATATCTCTATGTTGATTATGCTACAACTCATGCTTAACCAAATATTGATCCTCAGATTAGTTGTGCTTTAATTAGACAGTTAATGCTTTGGAGAAATACTTTAGTTGTGATTAAATTATACATTGGAGAAACACCTTAAATATACGGTAGACTTGAATTTGCTGTAAGGACAAGAATAATATTACAAGTTGAATGCATATCATAAGTTAGTGGTGGATTTGAATACCCTAGTATCCATATTCTCAGTGTTTACACCTCGATTTAATTGCGTATTTTAATTCAATGTTATTTTATGTTTAAGTCTTTGCCAATATCTCGTCGTATCGACAAAAGCAAGCCCCTTTTGGTTACTCTCTGAATCAATTCTAAGTAAGGATCTAGAATCAACTTCTACACTCTCCAAGTCTCTGTGGTTCGACCTGTGCTTGCCCTGTGTTGCTTGTCGACACTGTGCACTTGCAGTATACACAATAGTAGGTATCTTTCCGAGCCTACCAGAGGCCGACTCAAAACGTGATAGTTGCTTATATCCATGTTGGCGCATCACACGGCATGGATCAGCCATGATATATCCTTTTGGGTGGAACAACGGCCCATTGTAAAATGCCACGTTACCAAGCTTCACAAGTTGACGGTTTTCTCTATCCTCCTTATATGGGTCAAACACAATGTCTTCTGTACTCATTTTTTCGAGAGCCAATCTCATCTCGATCAGTCGACCATTGTTACCGGGCTTTGGAATGATGTTATACTCGAACTTCTTAGCTCTAGGAGCATCGGATTCGGGATGGTCAATGGTCTTCAAGAAATGGAAATTCTTGAACAAGGTTGGGAAGTGTTCATAACACCACACCTATTTCAATGTAAAGCAGTAAATTTTTATTCTAAGTTCATGATGAATATATACATGTGAACAATATACATAAGAAAATAAGTTAAGAAAATATTTTTACCTGGAGTAGAGTGAAATTCCCGACAAATTGGTTTGTTTTAGCCAAAGAGGCCCTTCTCATCTCCGCTATCAGATGGGCCATTACCGTGGTGCCCCAAGAATAGATATAAACATCTTCCAACGGGTCCAAGTACTGAAGAAAGTTTGCACTTACCCTATTTCCATTAGTGTCGGGGAATGCCCTAGTGTCCAAGATGTATAACAGATATGCAGCGGCGGTATATCGAATTTGTTCAGGATTCCATCCATCCTCCAAACTTCTTTGCTTTGTATTTTCAAACCTCTTCTTAAGCATCGTCACCTTGAATGTCTTCGTCTTACTAGACTGGGAACAATGAAATCTCTCCGTAGAAGTTTTGAAGTCCCAACCAAACAGCTTGTTAGTCAAAGCGTGCAGCTTCGACCATTCAAGGTCCAGACACTCAACTCCTTCTGCAATTGATTTTCCGATAACGTTCAAGCCTAGAATGTTTTGAGCATCATCAGGGATCAAGGTCATCTCTCCCCACGGGAAGTGCATTGTATCAGTTTCACCATGGTACCTTTCAAAGAATCAATTGACTGTCACAATATCTGGCTTCACATAATTTTCAACCAAAGCATATAGAACAGAATCCTTTACTATTGTTTGCACATCATCATGCTCCAAAGACAAATCCCAATGAGCCACGGCTTGGTTTCGGCAGACACGAATAGCCTTAGTATGATCCTACAATTAGAATATAATATGATTAAGAGATTTCGAATAAATCCAAAACAATACATATGCACAAAATAAAAAATACTTACATATGTTTGATAGATAGTACGAGCCCAAGAGTGCTTATATCCAAATAGTACTTTAGGTACCGGAGCTTCACCCCAAATTTTACCACGTTCAAGGTCGGGTAGCATGTCATCGATGTGAGGAAGGTGACAACCTTTAACTTTGTGTTTGCAATTGCCCTTGCCCTTGCCTTGTGTTGGTGGTAGTTCACTCGGCCCACCAACTTCGCTTTGGCTTGCTAATTGACTTGGGGGAAACACAACATCTTCCACCTCACTTTCACCTTCATCATGCTCATCCTCCTTAACTTTTCCAGTATGTTCAAGGATTACAAGTACACTACGGTCACCACCACTCTTCCAAATTGCCCCTCTTGTTTCAAACCCCAAACGCTTCTTGCGACCTACATCTTTCCCTCATGGAGGCAGAGACTGAGGAGTATCAAGACCGTCCTTCCTATTTCTATTAGTGATAGCATCTTTATTATTTCCTTTTTTACCTTCCTTGGATTTTGACCTATAACATAAGACAAGTCATATTGCAAGTTTAAGTATCGGCACTAAGACTATTAAACAGACGGAGCCGGTTGAGTTATACCGGCATTCAAAATTAGCTATCGAGAATGTCGGTAAATAAAATACAACTACCGACACTGTAAAAGTTAATCAATGCAGTGCCGGTAACAGTGTACTGGCATAGAATGGAAGCAAAAGAGCATGCTGGTACTGCTCAACATATCATATATGTTCCTGTATGTTTAAAGTTCACTACCGGCATACAAGAATTCAATCAAATCTATGCCGTTTCTCCTATACCGGCATACAAGAAACCTAGATTCAATGCCGGTACTGGTGACAAACTTCATAATGTTCCTATGTGTTTTAAGTATACTACCGGCATACACGAATTATTATTAAGCAATGCCGGTACATAAAACCGGTATAGTATTCAACCCAATTTGTATGCCGGTACTGCAATTTCACATTCAGAAATTGAAACCGGCGTGGTATTCATCCCAGATTGAATGCTGTGATCACGAAACCGGCGTGGTGTTCATCCAATATTGAATGCCGGTACTCTGTGTACCTCGACTGTTTCAACTTTGTTTGGCGATTCTAACCTAAACCCATTTCTATAAATCGATTAAAACAATCATAAATGAGTTCAAAATCACTAACCTTCTCAAAGAAGCCATGACTGCGAGTGGTTGATCGTCCGAGTTCGCCTGCTGGACCTCTTCTCGTTCTTCAGCAATAGAACTAATTCTTTGTTCTTGTTTCTGTTGAGCAATCGATTTGGTTTTCAGTTTGGCTTTTACTTTCTTTCGTGGAGCCATGGTTATGATTCGGGTAGGTAGATAATCAACGAAGAAACTTTTGATTTAACGATTAATCGTCGATGAAGAACGATGAAGAACGATGAAGAAGATGAAGAAAAAAAAAACAGAACCCTAACTTAACTATGCCGGCAGTGAATGGAAATGGGGGATAAATTGTTTTGGTTTTTGATTTTATTGTTTTAGTGGAAAGGGCATAACAGTATTTTCATAAAGGTTTTGAATTAGGGAAAGGGTATTTTGGTATTTTCATAAACAAAAGTTACCCCTTATCAGCCACCCCTGGTTGGGGGAAGTAATTCATATCCCTCAATTAATAAAACTATCCCCCAATTGCGCGTTCCAAAAGAAACAATGAAATTCTATAAATTAAACCATCACCGATTGAAAAAAAAAATGGCATAAAAATAACTACATGGACTTATGTTAGAAGAGATGCTGGGATTTTGTTGGATACCTGCATAAGAGACAATAAACTAACTCTGATCAGTCTACAAATCCATCACCGAAAAAGAAGAAAAAATCAAAACCGCGTAAAGAAACTACATGGAAACAATGAGTCGGGATTTTGTTGGATACCTGCAAAACAGAATAAACAATAAACTCGGATCAGTCAACCATCACCGGAAGAAAAAAATTTAAAAATGACGGAAAGAAAACTATGTGGAAGAAACAATGGGGTTGGAATTTTGCTTGAATGCTTTATATACAGAGACATCGACCCCATAAATAAAAACAATTTGTTTTGTAAATGACATTAACCAATATCTTAAAATATATGAAATTTCTATAATATCAAGTTATATTTACCTAAAATATCTTAATTTGCGGTAGAGAAGTTATAGTTATACATGCATGGAAAAAAAATATTTTTGGAATTAATATCTTATATTAACCCAAAAAATGTGTAAAGATTTATCATTTCTAAAAAAGACAACTTTGTTTTATTTTTTGTCACATTATTTTATATTTGGGTTCAGTTTTTTCTTTGATCCCTTTTATACTTGGGTTCATTTTTTTCTTTCTTCGGATCCATTTAGGATATTCAGCAAATTTAGAAAAATATTTTAGATTATCATCAATTTTTGTTTGTTATGGAATGTTTTTTTTTTCCAATTAAATTTGGTATACAAAATCTGGGGCATAGCAAAATATAACAAAATTAAAAATGAACCTTATTTAATTAATTTGTTATTTATATATGTTTTGTTTTAATTATGGTACAAATAAAATTAAAAAAAATAACGTGGAAATGATGTACTAATAATTATTTGTTTTCTCGATTTTTTATATGCTAATCAATATTTTCTCCCATTTTTTCTGTTTCAAATTTTAATGGTTTGTAAAAAAAATTGTATGCAAACAGGATCAACAATAAAGTTGTTCGCAAGAGAGATATATTATACGGTCGAAAGATTAGTGCTCGCGATTAATTTAATCTAATTTTTTATTTTAAGTTTTTCATCAATGAAAGTGTAATCATGTGAATAACTTATTCGTTAGCTTCCTAAAAAACGAATCGTATGTATTTTCTTTTACCCATAGTTTGAAGTTGGAAGATTTTATTACAAAAACTGTAAATGGACATTGGACATTGGATATTTTTTTTTTAATTCATATGATTGATCTAATTTTATGATGATACCACGATGAATATTGCATATTTAATTTTATCATGATGAAATCTTTTTTTTTTTTTTGGTAATGTTGAAGTTGTTTATATTTGTCTTGTTATATTTCCAAGATTAAATAAGATTTACTAAATTTAGGTAATTATTTTCTAAAATGTGATTGGTCAAATAATATTTCGTGGGACCAAAATATTCTACTCATTGTTGGCATAAAAATATTTTCCCGATTTTTTTTGTTTAAATTTAATAAGTTTTCCAAAAAAAACTGGTGGGGCCAGAATCAACCAGAAGCGAGAATTAACGTGGAGCTCCGGTGAATGGGAACGCTCGAAAAAAGTCTGCTATTATATAGAGAATGACCAGCTTCCGAGCATATAATTAATTAGAAATTAACGTTTAATCTCATATTAGTTACGCTTTAGACAATCTAGTCCTGTCCCTCAAAGCCTAATACTGGTTAGTCCAAAAATCTGCCGCCAAGACAGTTTAATCCAAAAATTAAACGAGTTAGTCCACACTTCTCCCGATCCAGAAAATCTTGTTTTTCATTTTACCAGAAATACCCCGTTTATGTTTCTGGATCTTAAAATCTCTCTTTCAATGTCTCAGTGTGAAGCGCTGTGAAGAGATTTGTTGAGGCGAATCAGAAATTGGCTCTTAATGTGAAAATCTTCTTTCTCAAGGTTCGAAATCGGGAAGACAATGTTCATTTTAAGATCATGACCGAGAGGCTTTCATGGAGTTTGATAACGAAGCTGATGAACGGGCGGAAATCCGTGATGTTGAAGTTGAAAACGACTTGAAAATAGTCTCTGAAGAACTTGATTTCTATAAACATCAATGTGATGTTTACACAATAATTCCCGGTTAGTTCTTTTTTTTTTTTTAATTATTGATGGATGTGTTTGTAGAATTGATTCGTCGATTAAATTCTTTTTAGATTTCAATTTATATTTTCTTAACTGTTCTTTGTAAAATATAAGGTATTGAATAATTGTATGAATATATGATTCATATTCATGTTTATCTTGAATTCCGAGATCTTAGATCTACCTATTTGGAATCTGACTGTAGATTGGTTAATTTGTTGTTTTATAGTCTAATGAAGTTTGTGATTGTGAATTTAGATTGACATTTGATTTTTAAGTTGGTGGAATTTATCCGGTTGGTGTTTTGTTGGATGTAGGAGATATTGTACAACATGATTGAGGAGATTGTATAATATCATTTTACCCATGGGCAAGGGAAATACAATAAAAGGGCTATAAATGAGACTACTGTTACTGAAGTTAGGTATGTACATTCATAATCCAATCCAATCCAATCACATTATATTATGTATTAATCTGAACTTCTTTGCATTTTTGTGGCTAAGAAATAATTAAGTTTGATTGACATTAAAACTTAAATTTAGTTTATGTAGATAATAGTTCAGTTCGATTGACAATAGACAGTACATTGGTGAATGCGGGAGCTTGGTGCCTTTGTCATATATGTTTACAATTCTTAAATTTGGTGGAGAAAATAAGACAAATGTCGTCATTCCTTCTTCCTCTCGTATTTTCAACGGTTCGTATTTATTTTTGTATGAATGTAGTGGCTTTAAATTGATTTCGTCATTAATGGTGATCTCTGTATGATTTTAAAAATGAGAGAGTTAACCTTATAATGCTAATCTAAATTGTATATTCTGATGAGGCGAGGTCTTGTTTTTCAAAATGGCCGGAAACACGCTTGTTTTCTCTTGGTGATGACATGACGTGTTTTCGATTATTTGTTCCTCTAGTATTGGCATGTGCATCAAAAGGGGCTTGCATTCCATGTTGTTGGTTAATTTTTAGGTGTCTTTTGGATTATGAAGTTAAACTGTTTCATGTATGTATTGCAGGTTAATGGTACAAGTGAACTTAACAACAAGAGAGTAAGAAAAAGAGTTAATAGGAACTGGCAACAATAAGAAGGAGTTGGGAGGAAGAAAAGGCTAGGAACAATCAACTCAAGAGAATTAAGGTGAATGACTAACCATATTATTTGAGTAGAACAAAAATTTGCTTCCATCTAGGTAGAGCTGCAAGTGAAGAATAAAGAGTTAATATGTTCCATTTGGCGTGTAAGTAGATGTGTACATAATTATACACCTATTGATTGTTAATGTGTACATAATTATACACCTATTGATCATTAAGTGCACATAATTATACACATGTTGATTGTAAATGTGCACTTAGTTGTACACTTGTTCCTCATTAAAGTGTGTATAAAGAGAGAGAGTGGGTTCGATATGTGGCGCATCCTATGATATATGGCAGAAGACCAACACTGGAAAGAATTGCAATGGCTACAATGGGTCTGCCAGATGGTTGAGTTGGATGTGTTTTGTAATTTGTCTTCATTGCTTGAAATAGTTTAAAGTTATTACTTCCATAATTTTTTCTTATTTTTGTATTGATTCTTTTTCACAGTGCAGTTGGTACCTACAACATCCTTGTGCACAGACTCATGCACCTCTACTGTGTCGGAGAAATGATACAGGCAGTGGCTCTGTCATATCACAAGGCAGAGGATGATATAGTGGCAGAGACGAGGGTCGTAGGTCACAAGGAAGAGGAGGAGGGGCATCTCAAGTTTGGTTAGGATCCGGAAGGTATGTTTGATATTGGAGCCGTGTAAGTAGATGGGTTGAATTGTGATGCTTATATACTTAGATGACGCAAAGTTTATGATTTCAGACTATGGCTGACTGTTGCTTGTTTTGTATTAGGATGTTTCTTAGTCTGGTGGGAGTTATAATAGACATGTGCAGTCTAGTTTCAATTAATATGAATATTATTTATATTTTTTTTGTGAATATTAATTAATAATTGGGTTAATCTATCTTTGTAAGGATATGCCGCCCAAGACTGTTAAAAAAAATTGTATCATAAATATGATTTTGAGCCACTTTAGGTAGATAAGCTGAAGTGTTTCCGGGTATAACTTTGGAAATTTCACCGCATTATTTTTCTTCCGTCACCAAATTTATTTATTTTTCAAATCTTTTCACTTGTAAACTGATTCAACTTCTTTAAGCAAAACTGAGACATGTAATGATATTTCATAGCTGAGGACAGTCCTACTATAAAATTTGTTACATAATCATTTGTTTGAATTTTGATACATGTCATGTTTTCTAATAGTGTACATAGTTGTATACCATTGTGTTATCTTTTTGTTTATATTTTAGTTGTACACCATGTTGATTCCTTTTTGAAGCTGGGCATAATTCTGTAATTTAGTTGTGTATTATTTATTTATTTTTTCTTCAGAGCAACTTATTGATGTGTATTATTTTTTTCAGGTCGAAAATCATGAGGATCATATCTTAACTGTTCTTTGGTTGATTTTATACAGGGCATAGAGATCCAAGACAGTGATTAAAGATCCAGGTTTATATAGCTTACGAAAGTCGGATGTGTTTGGGGTAATAGAAAAAAGAAGTCTACCAAAAACATTCAAGCTGTCCACGGGTGAGCTTTTTCACGGCGTGTTTGAATTTTTGTTGAATGATCCTATAAATCTATAATTTTTAAACTCAGAACTTGCACCTCTAGAAATGTTCCATCATTATTTTAGGACAATTATACTTTTACCTAGAACTCAACTTATAGAAACTAATTAACCACGAGTGTAGATTGCCAGTCAGCTGATAGTTTTGTCACAGTATTATGACTTCCAATCTACTATTCGATTTTCAGAGTCAAACTTTACTAATCCATTTGACAATATACAATGAAACATCAACTTCAAAATAGATGTGCATTAAATCTTTAAACAACTTGAAGTTTGTGAAAATCGTTGTATATGTTTTACCACCACATCACCCTTGTAATCATACATTTCTTTTTTACCAAAATTTTTAGTGTGTACATAGTTGTATGCATGTTGATTATTAATGTGTACTTGTACACATGTTGATTTTCAATGTGCACACAATTATACACATTGAATAAGTGAATTTTTTTCGTTTAGACATGTTCTCTTCCATATCTATTTTGTAGAAATTAACATTCTTATATGGTTTGAACAAGTGACCCAGTATAAACTTCAACATTGGATGACCTGACTAACTTATTAGAGAGGCATCAGTGATGCTTCTATAGTTAGTTTCATACTTTTTAAGTTAATGTGTACATAGTTGTACACATGTTGATTGTTAATGTGTACATAATTGTACACATGCTAATTGTGCACATAAATGTACACTTGCTGATTGTTAATGTGCACATAAGTGTACACATGTTGACTATTAATGTGCACATAAATGTACACATCTTTTATTCTTATGCTCTCTGGCTCTGCACCTTATATTGATGAAAATATTCTCACTTTTTCCAGTTCCTCTCTGTTTTGGCGTTGTCTCAGTCCTGGGAAGAGGAGTGCATCTCCTTGTAAGGAGGAGGTGAAATCCCTGATAGACGCAGTTAAGAAAATCTTAGAAAAAGGATCCCATTCAGGGTGAACCTGCTCGTTCTCGAAGTCCATCACAACATGATTCTGATGCTGATGTAAGCTATCTGAGCACATTTTTTATTTTTAATCTTTGAAACTAGAATTAGTAAATAAGCATGTAAGGATCGACTTATATTGCATGACTGATATAGGGTTTACATAATGGACAAGTTGCATCCTTTGAGCAGGCATGTTTTTTTTAAAGGAGGTGGGTGTTTGCATGTTCTCTTTAAAGTACTGAGTACGTGTGTCGGTAGACTTTGTTCTATTATTTCTTTATTACTTAACAACGATGCACTTAATGCGACAATTAAGTAGTCTGTGAACCTTTTTACAGCTTGTCAAATGTTAAGTTGTCGGACTTGATGAACGAGTTAAGTAGTATGTGAACCTTTTTCCTGTTTGTCAAATATTTTAGTTGCTGGTCTTGATGAATGAATGCATGTAGATCGAAGGCTTAATAGTTTGTGTCATGAGAGGTTCCTTTCATTTTGCTTCACATAATTTCCTATGTGCATTGGTTTTTCTCTATTATTTTTCTTATCCTTTTTAATGGATAATGGGAGTTCTGACTGTGGTGACCATATAAATTTCGAATTTGCGATTCTATAGTTGTGTTCGGGGAGTGTTGAATGTGATTGGTTATCAGAAGATATTTAGTTGAAAATTGTTGGCAAGGTAGGTATTTGTAGAGGTGTACATGTTTGCACACATGCTGGTTATTACTTAAAATAATAGCGATCTTCCTTTACCTTCTTATGGGTCATAATTTAAAGACCTGGTTGAGTTTCCGTAAACACGATTACTCAAAATTTTCAGAATTAGCTTAATAGTAAACTTATTTCCAGCAAAAGATGAATGTTTTTGATATATATATATATTTTTTGATAGTGTAAATAGGGTGCTTGTGAGTCACTAACTAAATCATGTGGCTGCTCTGGAAGCATCATGAAGCATAAGTTGCATCATTAAATGTGTGATTCTACATGTATATATCTTTACTACCCGCTGCTATTACTGTAATTTTTGAAAAAAAACGAGAGAGCTGCGACGTAGGTCTCCACATCGCGTGTTTAATGATAGGCTCATCTTTGTTATGATGCCTCAAATGATGTTTGTCTATATCATTTTTGGGTAATAGCTAAACTAGTTATGAGTCAAACACTCTTCCTCGAAGATTCGGAATTGCAGCAACTACTATACGTCTTCAGGTTTGTATAGACTTGTGCTTGTGTTTTCAATTTTTTTTTTCTTTGCACCGTATATTGTTAAACTGACGGATCTTTTTTCATATATGCTAGGTTGCTTGCTAAAAACTCCAAATGAATATTGATTGTCAGGGATAAAGCATGCTTGATAAGTTTTAGATTTTAATAGCATGTTTGTTTGTGGTGCTTGGGTGGACGATTTTTGTAAATGTGGTGTACAAATTGGTGCACCTTGTCTTGTCTTTGGATGTTCTGACTTTTTGTAAGTAATGTAGTTGGTACACCAGTGTAAACTAAGATTTTAAAAAATTAAAAATTAAATAGTCATATGGGTACTCTTTTTAACGGTCTCGGAAAGAGCTTTCTGAATATATAAAGTTTGTGAATTTTGGACAAACGGTTCGAAAGATAAATTATTTTTTTAATTATTTTTATATTGTTTAAAATTATTGACATCATCATGAGTCACTTTGGACTAAAATGTAAATATTTGGACTAAATTGTAAATCAGGAAGGTTATATGTGTATTTTCCATAATTTAAATAACTTTTGGACTAAATCATACATAGTTAACTCGGGATGGACCAGTCTGTACTTTTTGACGCATTTTTGGACTAAACCGTTTTTTCCATATAATTAATAAACCGGCCAAAGATTTAAATCCTTCTATAAACTGGCCTTTCCGTCAGATTTTCAATCAGGACCCACCAAAATGGTCAGCCACTTTGATTTAGTCAATTAAGTCACACAAATTACCACGTAACCTTATCATTTTCTCCTTACAACTCAGCCATTTTTTTCATTTCATGTGGTTGTAGACGGATAAGAAAGAGAGAATGAAATGTTGCCGCTGCGTCAACGGAGAAATCAAAGATTTTTCACCAACAATTTGTTCAAAAGAATACGCCTCTTATTTTCTATTTGGTATTGTTCTTAACTATTCATGTTTGAAAGTGCTAAGTAAATAAATTTCAATTATTTTTTCATGAAACTAGGGTTTGTATTCAACAAAAATGGATCTTTTTGTTGCAAAATCTTAACACCATTTCAGTTTGGTAAACATATTTACTATCAACACATCTCGTTTTACAAACCCATATTTGGAAAATATTACTTAAGTACCAAATATTTTTTACTGATTTGGAGAATTTTTATTTTGAACAAAGCTTGCTGCAATTGATTTATGATGTTTAACAAAGGGGATTGAGATGGTTTCTGATTTCACGTGAGATAAGGAAATAGTAGAAGAATGGGTTATTGTTGGACTTAAAGATTGAGCCAGAAATCAATTAAGGAAGTGGTCGTTGCCACTGAATTATGGTGAATATTGATGAGTTTTGTTCCAGTGATTTAATGGAGATTGTATGATATTATTTTGTTAATTTGGTATAATTGACAGAGATCGTATTTGTTCTTTCATGTTGATTAGAGATTGTATTTTTTCTTTCATGTTGATTTTGCATCAAATTTCGGGATTCCAATTAGGGCTTCAATTGGTAGATATATTTAATTTCAATATGGGTTAATTTGATCTATTTTGATGATTAGGGTTCTTGATATTAATTTGTCAGATTCAATTTGGGGAAGAACATGTTACATTTTTGTGAAGAAGAAGATGAACCTGTTATTGTTATTGTTATAACTAGGTAGTGATTCAGACTCTTAAATTGCTTAAATAGGTCTGAGCTAGTGAGTTCATAAGGGGTTTTATGTCATTTCCTAAGTAGGATAACTGACACTGGGCAGTTAACTGTCGTTACCCATTTTTTGAAGAAAAAAAACGGGATGGAAAATGTCAAACTCGGACACTTTATATAATGATTCAAAAAAACAGCCATTTTCTTAAATATAGTTCAAAAAGTTGGCTACTTTATTAAAAATCCCTTATATTTATTCTTGGAGCAAGCATTATGAGAGGTTGCAGAATGCTTGCAGTGTTTAAATTGGTTGGGAGAATTCCATGAGCACATGTCCACACAAACATCTTAATATCTGGAAAAATTTCCAATTTCAAAACTTTTATCCAGTCAGTGTTATGGAAATTATTGTTGTACTTTTGTGCTATCTTTGCCTTGTATGAGGTTTTGACTGTAAAATCTCCACTGTCATTTAGAATCCAAATAATTTGGTCTTCTACTTCTGGTTGAAGGGTAGTATTGAGGATAATAGCAGCTTCTTTTTGAGCAAACCATTCATTTATCTTATTGAAATCACATAACCAACTATCTCCTATGAGATGTTTGACCAACATCAGACCTTCTAGACAGTATGGAGGTTGATGAAGTTGGATGTCAGAATCAAAGTTCCATTTGTCATACCAAATATTGATGTTATTGCTATTAAACCTTCCATTTACTAAAATCTTGAATATTCTAGATTCCCTCCAATATACCTTTCTAAATCCAAGAATCCCCAACATTTGGTTTTGTGCTCAAGTTCATTATGTTATTATCTATGAAATACTTAGCAGACATTAGTTGGTACCACATGGAATATCTATCTTGGGTAATTATTCACCCTATTTTAGTGATCATAGAGCTATTGAACAAGTTCATATTGACGAAGCCTAAACCTCCCATCTCCTTTGGTTGATTTGCAGATGGAATCCCAAACCTTTGGGTAGTAACCCGTGGGATTAACAAGATCTTTTCCACGGAAGAAGTCTCTCTGAATCTTGTTTAATTCATGGCAAGTATGTTTCGGAAGCTTGAAACATTTCATTTGATAAATACTTGATGTGGAGGTAACAAAGTTGATGAGGATGTTTCCACCAGCAAATTTAGATACTTATATTTCCATCCAGTCAATCTGGTCTTGGGCTTATCCACACCAGGTTTAAAGGAAGTGAAATTAATTCTGTTGTTAAAGAGAGGAGCTCCCACATGTTTATCATTGATGCTCAATTATTTGAACACCCATGTGAGAGCTTATATGGTTTTCCAGGACCTCATCAGTATTTTTGTAGGAAAAAAATTCAGATATGTTGAAGTTAATAAGTTGACCAGAAGTGCTGCTAAAATATTTAGAAGATATCCACTAAGTTGTTTCATTCAGTCATGTTGGCGTTACAGAAAACCATACAATCATCAACAAATAAGAGATGGTTGATGGATGGGGAATCCTTGCACATTTGGATTCCAGAGATAAGACCTATCTTTTTAACACATCTAAGAGTGAGCGGGGCTACATGAAGAAAAGAAACAAATAAGGGGATAAAGGGTATCCTTGTCTGAGACCTCTAGAAGAAAGTGAAGAATTCCCTTGACACCCCATTGACAGGTTTTTTTTTTTTTTTTTTTATCGGCAAAGAAGACTTTATTAAAAATAAAACCAAAGAATGCAAGAAGAAGGTGCAAAAAACTGCATCTATAACCCGAAAAATTGCAGAATCCCAACAACAAGGAAAATCCCTACAATAAGAATATCGACAAGAATATCAATATTGGTAGTTGAGATACAATGTTGAATAAGTTAGCGCCATTTTGCATTGAACCCCATTTTCTGCATTATAGCTAACAAGAAATCTCACGCTCAGAGGGAGATTGCGAAGTCACTGAATGAAGTTTTCCGTTTATTTCGGAGGTCAACTCTATCAAAAGCCTTTGTTATATCAATCTTAATATAGATCCATAATATTTTTCTCACCTTTCTTTCCTCTGTTAGAGTTCATATTGTGTATGATCTCGTGAGCTATGGCTATATTATCATAAATCTATCTTTTAGGAATAAATGCAGATTAGTACGGGAAAATTATTTTGTGGAGCAATTTTTGAATTCGGAACTTGATCAAATGTTAGCATATCAACTAAAAGTGTGAACTTAGATAAAAAAAAATTCAAATTTTATTCTGTATTACAAAATGTGCCTCACAAAAAATAGTTGGCCACTTCCTAAGAGCAAGTCCAATGGGACTATGCAAATAAGGTTGTTTGTGGTGCCAGGTGGATGGGAAAACTGAGTTTTGGGCAGAGGAAAGATTATTTATCGAGTTATAATAAGCCGAGAATACTATACTAGGCCGGTCGGCTCAACCTGGGCTGAGGCTCGTCTCAAGTGGAGACGACACTCGTCCTAATAAAAGACGAGCAGTTTTGTATAGATCGACAACAACTATTATTCCTCTCGCCCCCTACGGCTATGTTCAATTCTACACTTATATAAACACACTCAATCCACCAATGACAAACACACTCGAATACATTTCACTCTTTGTTGTACAAAAAAAATCTTCCAATTTTTTGAATTTCTCTCTTGTTTTTATTAGTTTGATTCGTTATGGATCCTAATGGAGAATGAAGAAATTCAATTATTAGCGGAAACATTTTTCCATCAACAAGAATCGTTTATGCAACAGCTAGACCAAATGGATGCAGATTCATACGATGAGAGATCCAAAACTAACACAATGCTACAATTATACACAGGCCAAGTTCCACGAGATCCATAACCAGGAGTTGTATTGAGAAGAAGATATACGTGGGTATTTCGAGAGAAAGGTCACCAACAAATGGTAAATGATTATTTTCTTAATAGAAGTGTATACTCTGATGAGGATTTTTAATGTCGCTACCGAATGCCAAATCAGTTGGTCAGACGGGTTATTGGAGATCTTTGTCGGGTAAACCCTAAATTTAACTATCAATTTGATACATGAAATATACGAGGGAATAGTCCTAAAAAAAAGGTCGCCCCACATCCCTTAGGATTCTTGGTTATGGGATTCATGCAGATGCTTGTGATGAGTACGTTCGTATGGCCAAAACAACTGCATATGATAATCTCAAAATGTTTTGCGAAACTGTAGACAACCATTTTGGTCCACGTTTCTACGACAGCCCACGCAAGATGATGTGAATTGTCTAATATATGAGAATCGGGCAAGAGGCTTTCTTGGAATGTTAGGTAGCCTTGATTTCATGCATTAGGTGTGGCATGGATGTCCATATTTTTGGCAAGGTCAATATAAGGGCCACTACACAAAACCAACCGTGGTTTTGGAAGCAGAAGCTTCTTATGATTGTTGGATATGGCATGCTTTTTTTGGACTTCCGGGTTGCAACAATGACATCAATATCTTGCACAAATCACCGTTGTTCTAAGAATTAAAGTATTGAAATGCTCCATCTTTCAATTTCACCATCAACGACAATCATTATAACATGGGGTATTTTCTGGCGGATGGAATTTATATGGCGTGGTCAACTTTAGTTCAAGCTTATGATGAGATACCTACAAATGGGGTATATGTCCTTGCTAAACGGTTGTTTAACAAAAGACAGATGGCGTGTAAGAAGGATGTGGAACGAGCATTTGGAATTTTGATGAGAAAGTTCCATATAATTTATGGACCATATCGTTCGTATAAACAAATACAAATGAACAAGATTATGCTAACCTGCATCATTTTGTACAATATGGTAATCGAGGAAACTCGACGGAATAAAACATGGGTTCATTATCCAAATAAAAATTTGAGAAAAGACATTCAACCCGCATAGGGTATCCCTACAAGAGATTACTGAATGGTGGAAGAGAGAATTCAAAACAGAGGTTTACATTTAAGACTAAGGGAGGATCTCACTGCTCACTTGTGGGATGATTTTGGAAGAAGAAACCCTCGTAGGATTTAGTTTTTTTTTTTTTTTAGTGTAATTTGATTTGTGTACTTTAATTTCGGTAGTTTGATTTGTGTACTCTGATAAACTAACAACTAAACTAATGAATTTAAAAACTAAACCAATGTTATGGCATTATCGATATCCTCCTCATGGTTGTCTTCTTCGTTGTATTCTTTCCCAAAAGAAGACCCGTCAGTTGCTGGTGGTCGTTGATTATCCTTATGTGCTTGGAGTGCATCAAATTCATCTTGTCAGCGACGAAGTTGTGTCCGATTCATCTTGGAAGTGTCCATCCTCATAATTCCTCACACGTGTACATTAAATTTTTTTATTTTCAACTGCCTTACGACCTTTCTTCATTTATAAATCCATTTTATTACGTATGACTAGTTTATTAATATAATTCTTTTCTTGTTTTGCAAAATAACCTTGAAGGTTGAAGTCTGATGAACCTAAAGTTGATGATTGTGCAGCATGTTGAGCTTCTTTTCTGAGTTTTTTTGGCTTTTTTCACACCGATTCCCTCTCATGCATCAGCCGTTCCATTAACATTCAAATTAGAATTTCCATGTACTGATGCACCAGTGTTGAAGCGAGGGTGTGATTTTGTTTTTAGTTAAAAATAAGGATAACTTGGAGAACCATGTTGGGATCCACCGGTCTCGTAAGGGGATTTCCCTGGCACAACATATCCTCCAACAAATCATGGTTGTATCGGTTGAGCTTTCTGAGGATGTGGAAGCATGCTTCGTGATTAAAACTAGAAGTTCTGGTTTTTTCCCGCTCCTCTCTTGTTTTTCGTTGCTACAGTTTCAACAATATATAAATTAGCATTTTGCCACAACTTGATAAAGGATTTTAAAATCAATTAAATAATATGTTAATGCAACTTATCAGATCGACATCAGTATCATCACTTCCCCTTTTTTGTTTCATATGCATCATCAAAGCAACCCAACTGTTCATATTCGTACCGATTGCACCAAAGCGATGTGACAAACCTGTAGCATCACGGTCCTTTGGATTCCCGGTTTCTTGAGAAAATTGTGTAAAATTATTTCCACAAACGTATGATGTGGCTGTTGAACGCCATTGATTGGATGAAGCATAAATGCTACATAACCTCTACATATAGCTTTATATTCATCCAAACTGAACTTCAGACCGCGAACTCTTTGCGATGCAGAATTTTATGTATATGTTTGACTTCCCATTTCCTCAAAAAATTGTTTTACAGATAATGCAGTGAAATTATAAGGTGAGTGTAGAAGGTATGACTGAAATGAAACTATAAATTTTTGTGGGTGTTGAAGGAGTGATTGAAGATGAATTATAAGAATTTTTTATGTGTAGAAGGTGGATAAGGTGTGAGTTTAAACATGAAATCAACTGAATTTATAGTGAATGAATTAGTTGTCGTTGGATGTTCCTAGCCGTTGTCGGTGCAGTAGGAACCGACCGGCTCAGTACGGAATGGCACTCGGCTTTCTTTGAGACGAGGCTCGGCTCAGTATACACCGATCGTATTAGATAAAATCGGGTCGTCTCAGATTGAGTCGATCTCGATCACAGACAAGATGTACAAAACCTTTTATTTGAGGGTTTGCTAATTCCATTATAGGCGTATAATCATCAAACCAAGTTGTTTGATGTGTTCATTAGAGTTTCTCTAACTATTTTAACTTTACGCATCCAATTTCCAGAAACTCGATCACTGTACTTATAATTGAACAATTAAAGCCACAATGGATATGCTCATATAGAGATTTTAAACACGATGAACTGTGCGACTCTATATTCCCACGATTCAAAGAACAAAACTAGTGACAAAACACCTAGGTGACCAATTTTGTGGTACAAAAAATCCAGCCATATTATTTTTAATAAATTAAACCAATTTCATTAGAAAGTGGCATAAAAACCCCATGTCAAATTTTTATGAGCAAATTTAGTGTTTGTTATTTTTAAAAAACCCAAACATACCCTTTTACATTATTCTTCTTCTCTCATTTCTTTTTTTCTTCATTCTTCCGTCTCCTTCTCCCCACCACGATCACCACCAGCAATAAATTTATTATCCTCCGACCATACTACACCTTCGTATCTCGCTACTACCACCACCCTCTTCTGCCTCCTTCAATTTCTTCACCACCAACACCATTACCACCACCCCAAACTCCTCTCAACGTCACAACAACCATAATAAAAACCCTAACCATAGTTTCATCTTCAAATTCATAAGGAAATACAGGTGGATCTGGTGATGTTGTGACGTTTCTGTAAGATTAGATGAAGAAATTATTGAAATTAGGGTTGCGACTATAACTGCAATTGAAGAACAAGAAGAAAAGAAATGGGTTGGTGACGAATTGATGATTGAGATCGATTTTCAAGGAAGGGATGACGAAGTGGTGATGTTCCTAACAAGGGTCTAAGGAATTGGATCCAACAAAAATTTTCAATTTCATGCCCTAAATTTACTTTAATCTTGCCTTCTGTCATTGTCACCGCCACCACCGCAACAACTGCAACATCCACTATTAATATCTCCATCGCCACCAGACCAAGAACAAACAGATCTATAAATGAGATCGATTATATTTCTCAATTTGTATTTTCGTGATAAAAATCGAAATTCAATCTCCGTAGTTTTAAATTGGTGATGGACATCAAAGGGGATTCAGGTGATTTCTTTCTTTTCTGGTTTAATTTTATGTTGGTAATGGTGGTATTCTAATGTTGTTATTGTTGGTGGGGGTGAGAGTAGGATGATGGAATTGGTGAGGGAGACAGTGACAGTTCTGGTTGTTTAGGTGGTGGTGGAGATTTGATTATGCTATATTTTCCGGTATGAGTTCACTATCATTTTTTAAATTTACATTTTTGAGATTTGATTTGGTTGTTTCATGAATTGTTTTCTAAGTATTGGAATTGAGAATTAGAGATTTAGAATACGTTTTTTGATGAGATAAATGTTCAAATCTTCAAGACCATTGTTAGAGCACTTTTAGGTCAAATTGTTGTCAAGTGTTCATATTAGAGAGAAATTCATGTAGGTTGGTCGTATTTAAACTTGTTCAAAATGTAGAACAAGAGGCATCTTCATCATATTATAACCACAAGCAGTCCTAGCATATCAATTTTGGTGAGACAGTAGTGCCATCTGTTGTGCAAACTGTATCTTCACATAGTAGGTGCAACGTTTAATGTCCGGGTGCTTCCCAAGTCCTTTTCAGATATTTTAATGAAGTGATGCCCACACTAACAAGACGACCTACCATTATTGATGCAAGGATTTTAAGGTTTTATACTTTTTTTGCTTTTTGAGGTTACTTGTAGGATTACTGTACTTGATGCTTCTGTGAGCATGACAAAATTTCATGACATGTGGGCAGAAGTTGGCGAGTGAATGATGCATTTGATCCAGAGAACATTGCTTAAGAGGTTACCCATCCTAAAAACTTGCTTCTAACTAATTGATTTGAATTTGTTCTTGTATGTCATCATTGCAGTCGTTGTCTAGACATTTTTACTCATTAGGTTGTGGAAAGAACCTAAAGGTTTATTATTTTGTGTCTGTGTTTTAAGTAACACTTGCTTAACACTCTTTTTCACCAACAAAGTATTGGAAAGGACAGTTGCATAATGGGTTATAGGATTTTCCAGATGTAGTTATTGTGTTCGTATGTGTATCCATTTATATCCAATGATTGCAAGTTCTTAGAAACATTGTTTCATCGTATTTATTATGAAACCAAAATTGGTTTCATCTAATTTTTGTAGATTTCGAAAAGAATAAAACTTTCAGTTTTTGAGGCTAAAAATGGATTTGTTCCTAACAAGATTCTCTTGATTGTGTAGGCACAACATGGTTTCTCAAGGTCTAGTACGTGATGAATCTTAAAATACATTGGTAAGAACTACTTCACAATGGGTCAATTCCACGCCCTAATTGAAAATGTTGCTCAATTCTTTCTTGCTTTCTGAATTCTTATTGTGTATGTTTCCCTTTGCTATACTCCATTTTAGATGTAGTAGTATTGAAGATTTAGCCAACACAGGTTATTGCTATTGGTGTGGTCAAACAGAATGAATCATGGTTTATAATTTTTCTTGCAGTTGAATTATGACGAAACCAATTATGGTTTTATCTTATTTATAATGAAACCAAAATTGGTTCCATCTAATCTTATCCTTACTTAAATTGAATTATGAGTTTGAATTGTTGTTGTGTTTGATATCCGTGGATTAGGATTTATAATGCTAGCTGCGATGGAGATTATGTGCTTTGAATCAAAGAAGTGGTATTTGTATTTAGGTTAAGTATGAAACAGAAAAAATTGTGTTACAAAATGTTGTTGGTGGATGCTTTACAGAATGTTATGAAACTGAATTACCTGTGATAATGTTTAGGTAGTTGTGTGGTTTGAATTTCTAGCTGTAACTAATGATGTTGCTGAGGTTTGAATGAAATTTTTATTTCATCTAATATGTGATTTTTTTTCTAGATTTTATGTCGACGAAATCAATCTTGTTGGTGTTTCAGATAAATGGGTCGTGGAGTCAGTTATGGAGGAGGTCAGAGTTCTTTAGGATACCTTTTTACTGGTCATGAGGAATCAAAACCATCAGCACATGTTGTTGCTTCAACTGCTATTTCTGCTGCTCAGACCCCTCCCCCACCCCCAATTCAAAATGTACATGCATCCAACAAGTCTCCCCCTTCGCCCCTAGTGTATAAAGATAAGTTGTTATGCAATGATGGTTTCATCTGTTAGTGTTTTCGAAGTTTTGTGAAATAGCATTTAGGCATGCCATGTCAATCATGATATTTCAATGATGTCTTTCTATCAATGAACATGTATAATATCTCTTATAATTTTTCTGGCAGTTGAATTCTCACAAAACCAACTATGGTTTCATCTTATTTATGATGAAATCAAAATAGGTTTCATCATAAATTAAATACGATGAAACCAAAATATTGGTTTCATCGAATTTTTGGTCAGTGGTGGTGGGCGGTCGTGGTGCTGGTGGCGGTACGGTAGGTGTTGGCGGTGGTGGTCGACGGCGTTGGTGATCGGAGGTGGTCGACAGTGGTGGTGGTGGCGGCGGCGCAGTGGTGGTCGGAGGTGGTGGTGGCTCGGTGATGGTCGGCGACAGTGGTGCAGTGGCGGTGACGATGGTGGTGCGATGGCGGTGCAGTGGCGGCGGTAGCGGTGGTGGTGGTGTGGCGGTGGCGGTGGTGGTGTGGTGGTGGTGGTGGTGGTGGTGGTGTGGTGGCGGTGATGGTGATGGTGCAGTGGCGGTGGTGGTGGAGGTGCAATGCGGTGGTGGCGGTGGTGGTGGAATTGATTTTTATTTTTGTTGGGGTGATTTAAAATTAAATGTGGGGTTGTTTTTATTTTTGTTGGGGTGATTTAAAATAGAAAGCTAATATATACAGTTTATGTTAAATGGGGTTTGTGTAAACAATTTCTTTTGTTTGAGTTTTTATATATATGAATAGTCACGCTTTTAGGGGTATAACTGTCGGACCGAGAGTTCAAAGAATAAACAAAGGGTAAAGAGTCAAAATGCCCCAATTTGGGGGGTCACCTTGTTGAAATGCCCCGGACGTTAGGAAATAAGTCAAAATGCCCCAATCCGTTAGATTTTCCGTTAGTGGGAGTTAAGTAGTCGAAATTGCCCTTCAGGGTACATTGTTCATAATTTAGGGTTCGGTGTTCAGAATTCAGGGTTCAGGGTTTGGGGATCAGGGTTTATGGTGGTGGTTGTTTTGGTGGTGGTGGAAGTGGTGGTGATAGTTTCAGTGGTGGTGGAGATGACTGTGGTAGTGGTGGATGTGGTGGTGGTGGTGGTGGTGGTGGAGATGGCGGTGGTAGTGGTGGATATGGTGGTGGTGGAGGAGGAGGCGATTGCAGTGGTGTTGGCGGTGACAGTGGTGTTGGCGGAGGCAGTGGATGAGGTGGTGGTAGTGGTGGTGGCAGCGATGGTGGTGGTGTTGGTGGCAACAACGGTGGTTGGTGGTTGTTCTTTTGGTGGTGGTGGCGGATTGGGGCATTTTGACTAAAAGGATAAAAATGGAATTTCAAAACTCCATTAATTGGTCAAGATGCCCAATTTTGATCAAAATGCCCCAAAACTAACGGATTGGGGCATTTTGACTTATTTCCTAACGTCCGGGGCATTTCAACAAAGTGACCCCCAAATTGGGGCATTTTGACTCTTTACCCATAAACAAAATGAAAGCAAATCTTAGTCGGTGATGGTGCATGTCAAAGGGTCACCAATGACCAGACCATGATGATTGATGAATAGACTTCATCTAACTCAAAGTTCATACACATGAAAGTGGGACCCAAAGTAAGAAGATCCACCAAACAGGAGTGGTCCCGCACAAGATGTGTGCTGTTTAAATAAAGTCCGATTTAATTAAGACAGGAAGGAAGGACCAGGAAACATCAATAACGACAGCAAATTTTATATAATGAAAAATCCAACTTAATTGGATCAGAAATGGAAATATGGAATTCAAAAATAAACGTACATGTTTTGTTTAATGAACTGAATCCCTCCTGGCTGGCTCACTGGCAGTCCACTCTCCCAGTTGTTGTGGTCAAAAGACATTTACATATCTAGGTTCTGGGGCTCATGTGGTGGTTACATGCGTTTAAATACAGTTATGATTGTGTTCGGTGAACAACTAGTCCTTTCTGTTTCTTATCTATTTGTCCCATCCCCAACCTCATTATTGCCAAATTCGACGGTGGACAGATATTTGAAGGATGATGCACTGGCCGAGATATCGTGTGCCCAACTAAATTCATCTGTGCATCCGTTTTCGACAAATTAAACGGATACCCTAAATTTCAATACGAGTTCCGATAAATAACGGATATTCGGTTATCAATTGACAGGCCTACTTATTATGTGTCTAATATTGTCCGCAGTCAAGCTCAGCTCAGCTCAGACTGCGGACGGATGATTGCCACCGTTGTTTCGAAGTCGAAGAACAAGGCCAGTCAAGATACGAGTCAAATCTCTTTTTGGCATCTCCATGTTGAGGGAGTATGGGTAAAATGGGTATCCTAGAAAACATCACACGTGAGCTTAGATACCACTGCAGTGAGAGGAGAGACTAGATTTCATGGGTTCTTTTTAGATTAGTTTTTTGGTTTAGATTATTTTTTTCTTATAGGAGAGACAGAATAGAATAGTGTGAGAGTACCGCATTTGCACGTGAATGGGGTTCTTGAGTACTACACGAGGAAGCAGGTTTAAGGGGAGGAGATAAAGCGAAAAAGAGTTCTAAATACTCCGACACTACCTAGCAGAACCCATGCATCTTGTCTCTGCTTTTGGCCACCGTAATTCTATGGTATGGTGTTTTATGTGTGCAGGAGTCCGGTCAAAACTAGGTTCCATCTTTCCCTAAAGGCTTTGGCAACTTGAAAAGGTATATACTTAAAGCGTCGAGGAGAGAAATCAACATCCAATAATATGGTGCCTTTAAAGCAACCGTATTCTCTTCCTTTCCTAGTGGTGTTGGGCGGGTGGTGAGCGATAGTTTATCACATTTTCTGAAGGAAAAGCTTAGGAAGGTAGTGTTCGATCATTTTTGATCTGCAATCATCATAACCAATTATTACAGATTTTTACAAGTGTCATCTTAATGTTGTGATGTTGTTAGGTCAAAAAAATTATATCAGCATGCGAACCGAACAACATGAAGAAATTTCTATCTATCCATGGGTAATGTTTTTGAGGAAATAGAACATGTAACAAGACAAATACTTGGAATCTATTCAGAAATATGAGATACAAGTAATCTAATGTTAGATTGTCTCATCAAATGTATGAACACATATTTCGAAAACCAGAGTGAATGAACCATTGGTAACATCTTAATTTGGCACCTTTTCTTTTCATAGTGCATAAAAGTGCAACATACATTTCACGCAAATTCAATAGCAGCTGGTGGTTCAACTGCATTCCATGCACATCAAGCCTCTGAACTAAAAATGATGCTAGTATTAAGCAAAAGGGTCAGCAGCACGTACATGAACCCCGAAAAGAGTTAGCACCCACCACCACGTGACATTGTCACATTGTTTTAGGGGGCAGTCAAATGGTCATGAAATCAGTGTCTTTATTTATAGGAAGAGCGAGTTCCCAAATTCGGTCTTTCTTTTCCCAAGGCATGGGAAACTGCTAACATCAAGATTAATGGAATTTGAAGCCAATGGTTTTATCGAGTTAACCTATCAAATTTACCTCAATAGATTAACAAAATCCACACTCGCAAAAGGTTTCGAAATTACAAAACAACTTTTTCTCCTCCCTCCGTGAGTATTACAGTCAATTCTTGGTTTTGTCGCAATGACGCAAGAGCATTTCTTGATTCTTCCGCTGCAGTTTTGTTAATATTAGCCTTACCTCGTGCGCGCAATAACCAAGTTACCATTTCTTGATTTTGCCGCTGCAAGTCTGGTCCAGGTAAACAACTGCAACGGCAGGCTCCATTCTGCGCACCTCCGCCCGAGTCGGACATCCAATTGCTTCGATTTGAATTATCCGGAGGATACCTTAGATATATCAAAAAGATGTACAATCAAACCTACTTCTCTATTCAATAGAAGCCCAATAAAAGTTCCATTTATTGAACTAGGAAATCCACAAGAGAATATAATAGCATGAACAAGGTCACCAGCTGATGTCAACCCATCAAGCCCTGCTGATCTACCCAACCTTGAAGCCAATTTCGCTATTCCATGATCTAGGCCATTTTCGCCAGGAAATTACGGATTACCAATGAAACTCGAGGGATGAAGTCACTCGACCAGCGGGAGAGGCTCTTTAGAGACTCGACTGAAAGGAGAGGAACCCGAGAACCTCTCACCAAGTACTGTAACCAAGAAGGATGTGTGACATCAGTTCATATAGTTTGCCAGAGGCATCTCTCTAAGGAGAACTCGTAGATCAATAACACAATGCACAGTCAACGCACAGTCTCAATTGTTCAACTTGAAGCACCAGGAAGGCGAAACCAAGGCCCCACCATTATATTGACAATTACAAAAAATTGTTCATACTATCAGTATAGTAGGCGATTAGGCGGGTATGCCCCCATCGTCTAGCGGTTCAGGACATCTCTCTTTCAAGGAGGTAGTGGGGATTCGACTTCCCTTGGGGGTAGGGTACTACGAAAGGAGGTTGATCATGGATTTATCCATAAGTATAAAATGGATTCTTCCTGGGTCGATGCCCGAGTGGTTAATGAGGACGGACTATAAATTCGTTGGCTATATGTCTACGCTGGTTCAAATCCAGCTCGGCCCAAAAATCCGTCGATCCATCATGAGATAATAGAACAAATTTTGCCTCCAGAAACCAGACGAAGAAAGAAAAGAATACTTTTTACGCTATATCCTTAATTTATTTGTCTTGATGAGTCGATGGAACCCTAAAAGGGTGGACTTCCTCGAGAAAGGCTTTCTGGAACTAAAAACTTTTCGGGGGATGAAAAAGCGATTTCACGCTTAAAGATCGGGACTGACGGGGCTCGAACCCGCAGCTTCCGCCTTGACAGGGCGGTGCTCTGACCAATTAAACTACAATCCCAGGATGGGTCTTTCTCTCTTTCAGAGCCGTTAGTCTCTCTGCTCGTGGCATTGAGTTCCCAGCTGTCGAGATCGAACTCGCTATGAATCCCCTAGATATACGTGCTTTATGAACCCACTCGACTAAGCTGGTCAGATTTCTAGATTTTCTCTTTTATAACTTTTAGGAAGACTTAGGCTAATACTAACATCTTTTCTACCTATCTGAAGCTTCCACCAATTGATTCTGAAATTAGCTTGATGATTTAATCTTTCTACATCTATTGGTATATTCTCGGAGTCTGGTGACATACCAGCCAAACACCTCTCAAACCATTTAGAATCTACATATTCTTTAGTTGCTTTCGTCGTTGGTGTTCTTTCCGATCTCTACGCATTTCACCGCTCCACCGGAAATTCCCATATCCGATTTGACCTATGGATGAATATGCAAGCATACGCTTCATGCTTGTTTGAGTAATAGCAATGAGATTACCCAATATCATGCTAAGAATAGATAGGGTTTCCAAAAGAAGATGCCATTCGTTTGATGAGAAATAAAAAGGAATATCGAAAATTCGAGTGGCTGAAGCTGAAGCAGCTACTTTCGAAGTAACATGAAGAAACGCAACGACTGGAGTGGGAGAGTCAGAGTCGAAAATAGGATTCCTCACTTCTTTCTATCATTCAAAACCGTGCATGAGACTTTCATCTCGCACGGCTCCTAAGTGATAAAAGAAAGAAGAACTCATCTTCTTTCTTTTTTGATTACCTTCCTCGCGTATGTATAAGACCGAATCCATTCGATTTCTAAAAAGGATTACTAATCCTTAACTTTTCGAGGAATCATTCATCAGCGGTTTGAATGACTAACTTTTTCAATCTTTTCGACCTTGGTTCCCAGTTGTTGACCAGATTGGACTATAGTCTACCTGCTCTCTCCAGTTCAGTACTATTTAGATCAAACGACCAGTACTAGATCGGGGACCAAGTCAGCCTTTGCCTGGGCTTGAAATGACAACAACGTTTCTTAAGGCATTGGTTTACTAAGTAAAGAGTCCAATGACAATCAGAACATTACAAAATCTTACCCAGGCCTTGGAATTTCCGGAATCTTCAAAAAAGAAAACTTTTAGAGTTGAAAATAATGATGTGAACTGTGAATGATTCAAACAGAATTCCTTGATCATAGAGTTTCCTTTGTACATATATACCACAAGACTTGTGATACGAGAGAGGCTTTTCTGCTCCGATCCTTTTGTGAAAAAATATAGTGAATGCGAAATATAGCTAATTTTCGGGCGCTGCCGAAAATAAAAAAGAGTAGAAGTCTAAATAAATAGTTAGGGAGTAAAACGGGCCTTTTTGTGGGGATAGAGGGACTTGAACCCTCACGATTTATAAAGTCGACGGATTTTCCTCTTACTATAAATTTCATTGTTGTCTGTATTGATATTGACTTTGAGAAGGCAAGTCTCTCTCCCAGAGCAGTTAAAGAATGAAGTTAAACCAATGATTTTGATAGAAAGGCTCTTCCTCACAATCGCTCTTTCTGATGCTGCGGAACCATGGAAATTAGGATCTCAAGATGCAACTACACCTATTATGCAAGGAATCATGGACTCGGCTCCGTCCTGGAATCAAGACCTACTTTACTTTGACCAAGGGGTCCTCGAACCAACCTGTCCTTGCATGAAAAGGAATTTTCATGAAATTGATAGTAGACAACGCCTACTCTACGAAGAAGTCTGCATCTAATAGAAAAAACTACTACATCGACACTAGTAGTTGAATGTCGGGTGGATCTCTTGTCTCCAGCTATTGGGGATCCCATTTCCATACCAACCCAAGATATGATTATGGGACTCTATGTATTAACGATTGGAAATCGTAGCGAAAAGAGAGAATAATCTAATGCCCGTAAGCGCTTAGAAGAGCATTAATTAGACTGTATGTGTCGTCGGTTACTACGTCTTGAAATCCCTAGCAGGCGGAGTACGGGAACATAAACAAGAGTTACATCCTTTTTTTCCGTTCAAAATTGAAAAAATATAGTCGAGGTATTTCGAATTGTTTGTTGACATGGACAAAGTCAGGGAAAACCTCTGAAATGATTTCAATATTGAACCTTGGACATATAATAGTTCCGAATCAAATTCCTTTAGAAAGAAGATCTTTTGTCTCATGGTAGCCTGCTCCATTCCCCTTACGAAACTTTCGTTATTGGGTCTTCTTTCTTTGGATCCTCGCCTAGTTTCACTTCTTTATAATTTATTCTCCTCGAAAGACTATATCTAAATACTGTGCTTTCTGGCACCCTTCAGCATCTCTTTGATAGCTACCACTCAATCTTTTACACCAATGTATCGTACTCTCGCGACCAGTTCATCATAAAAAGTAGGGCTCTGGCCCATTCCTCGAAAGAAGTTTTTACGGGATCCCGATCCACCAAAATTTTAACTTCTGGTTCCGGCGAACGAATAATCATTGAGTCCTCCTCTTTCCGGACAACACATACAAAGAAACCTGCCAACAGTCAAGTAATTAGTGAACTTCTGAAATCTATTTATAATTAGTTCATTTCCTTCCTAGACGAGCAGGTATCGTTCAGTCTGGAGCATGTGCTGCGATTTTTCTACGACATAGGCATACTTTCTCTACACAAGTCTCAGTCCGGGTCCTAAGACAAAGATTCGTTTACGAGGTGGAGTCGATCATCTAAGGTTTACGAATAGGCTTCGAACAGGATTCACATCCTGTAATGAAATTTTTAGACTCTTGGTGACGTAAAGCGAAAAAGTCGGAGAGATAAGGCAAAGCAATGGGGTACTTCGGCTGTACTAGAGGGGTTAGGCAGGGAGACCCGCTCTCTCCTATACTTTTTTGTTTAGCTGAGGATGTGCTTAGTCGTGGAATCTCGAGGCTGATGGCTGAGGGTGGCATTCATCCTCTTTCTTCTCCTCGAGGTACCAAGCTGTCAGCTATCCCTATCGAGTCCGAAACGAGGTTAAAGTAAGCAAACATTAAGTCAACTCTCATCTCTAATGCAGATCCGAGTTATCAGGATCAACTAGGACAGAAATAAAGCATTGGGTCGAACTCTTCTTTGGTGTCAAGGTAATAGCTATGAATAGTCATCGACTCCCGGGAAAGGGTAGAAGAATGGACAAGTTGGTATGTTCTTAGGTCGTAAAGTACGGGATTACTTGGTATACTAATAGGGTTTAGTCATCTTGAGCAGTCTGCTTATGTATCTGTTACTTCCAATCTTAGGTATGGGTCGTGCTAGTTCCATACGAATCAGTACTGAGAAGCATGTACCCATCACTCCAGCAATGGCGCCGAAGATGAAATATAGAGTACCTATATCTTTATGGTTAGTGGAGAAGAGCCATCAGTCAAGTATGAATCTGGTCTTTCCACTAACAACCCAAAAAAGAAGAAGCTTTTCTTTCCATTTCCACAAACGTTATTTCGACGAAGTACTTTGATTCTATTTCTCCATCCGAGTAGGCCAGTTGCCATTCCCAGTGAGTGAAGAATGAATATTCGACACCAACATAGAAATTGGATCTACTTGGAAGCAGGTCCTATAGGTCTTTAACGAAGTCTATGTATCTTTCGACGAATTGGGAAAATCATAAGGCAAGCGCTAGGCGCATTCGGCATTGTATATGTTCATTGCTGACCCGGAAGCTCAAAGGAAATGGATCAATGAGTCTATGTCGAGCCAAGAGCACCTTCATTCCTTTATAAAATGGTGGATGTAAGAATCCACAACCGATCATGTCCTTCAATTCGCACGTTGCTTTCTACCACATCGTTTTAAACGAAGTTTTACCATAACTTTCCTCTAGTTTGGAGCCGGTATGGAATTGATTCAATATGGAATCATGAGTAGTCATTGGTTCAATCGGAACATAGTAATCTATACTTTCATACTTTTTTTTTCTATATGGAAAGGTCCTTTTTTCTGGAGAAGTCTTCGCAAAGGGTTCAATTTAATTAACCCCATCTTTTATTCTCATTTTTGAAGTCGTAAAAAAGCAAGCTTGGTAAAGGGGCGTCATGGATTGGTAGAGGGGCGTCAAGTGTGATAGCAATGTCCCTTTTATTGGTTAGGGGGTGTCCTATAGGGGTGTAGAATGACTAGATTACCCCTTTCACCTTAAATTAACCAAAATCAAATCAATTTTTTTAATTAACCAAAATCAAATCAGTTTTTTTTATCATCTTCTCTTCTCCTCCATCAACCCTAACCTCCATTAAAACCGAAAATGTCATCGTCTTCGATTAATCGGCGATTTGAAAAATGTTTGGAAAAACCCAGTTAGGGTTTAGTTTATTGTGTTGGATTTAAGTTAATTTTGTATCAAAATTAGGGTTTTGAATGAAAATTGAAATTGAAATTTAAGTTTATGCTAGTTACGGTTGGTAATAACTCAAATACGAACCGTAATCAGAGATTGTTGATGTTACGGTTGGTTTAAACTCAAATACCAACCGTAAGTTCTTAGTTTTGGAATATGTTCGATTCTGGTTTTATTTGCATCATATTTATCAACCGTAATTGAGTTACGGTTTGAAACTCAATTAAACTAACCAACCGTAAATCATCCACGAATGTTAACAACTTATCAAATAGTTATGTACGGTTCAAAAGTTAAGATGACTTACCAATCGTAGGTTAATTCTGATTGGTTTCTATTCATTAATTACCAACCTAATTTAGTTACGGTTGGTAACTAAATTAAATTACCAACCGTGAATCGGGTTTACGATTGGATCTTCCCCAAATTTAACCAGTTACGGTTGGTATTCGATAACTTACGAACCGTAACTAAGAGTTACGGTTGGTCACGAGAAAAATTGCAACCGTAAGTTCTTCTGAAAATTCAAAATTTTGATTTTGTTATGTAATTTAGATAATTTTGCGAGAGAAAAAGCTAATTAGAACTAATTTAGAAGTATATCGGGTCACTGGAATCACTCATTTTAGTGGAGTGAATCAAATTCTAAGGTTTCACAAATATCACATAAGTTTTCTTCTCCTCAAACTTTTTTTTTTTTTTATAACTCTAAAATCTGATTTTAGAGTTATAATACACAAATCTTGATTATCAACACTAATCTTGATAATCAACACTAATTTTGATTATCATTACTAATCTTGATAAGTCATTTACAGATTTTCATTGATAAGGGTCACTTGAATTTACTTCTAATGACCTTTTTTGTCTTATTAGTTTGACGCCCCTCTACTAATTCATGACGCCCCTTTACCAAGCCTGTAAAAAAGTGCAAGGTATAAATCGGCATGTATGCTCTGAGAAAGCCTTATATGCTTTCATCTATTTTGAAAAGTCACGGGCAAAAAACGTCTGTTGGGCTCTCCACTTCTAAAATTTGGCGTGTGTTGCCTGCTAGGTGCCAACGGCAAGTTTTTGGCAAGATATACATTGACAAACTTTATAATTGCAAAGTTCCAAAAGAAGTTTACAATTTGCAAATTTGATATTCAATTTTCTATAGAACTGAGCTAAGTACATTCAAATTTATCATAGTAATTTCATCCATTATTTTGCTAAGTGCAATAGGATCCTTGAGTACATCCGTATGAGATACATTAGGAACTCTAATCACCTTAAGAGACTTTTCTTTTGGCCACTCTGATTCGAGTCGCAGCAAGCTCGATAGATTCACGGTTCCATCTCCATCTCCGTATACAATCTCAGGCTGTTTATCAAACCCATCTTTGTTATTGGCATAAAACAATGTCTCTGCAGTTTTTATTCCGGTCCCGACTACACAAGTTACTGGCAAGCCAGGTGAAACTAAATTCTCCGTTAACGGCAATATTCGATTCTTGTAAGGAAAAACGCCTTCCGGAAATCCAATATCGTCGAGGAATTGTGGCATGTCGGATGCTGTGTAATTCTTGTTTGGTGTAATCACTAGAGGAAGTTTACGACCGAAGAGTTTAGGAGATGGTAAAAGCCATAAATTACTTTCTGAACTCCTTTGCTCAGCTCGTACTAGTAATGGATTTACTAATGGCACACCTAGTGAGTACCCTGAAGCAAATGTAAGCATTTCCTGAACTGTTCCACCCCACGGAGCTGACAGAGCAATAAAATGTTTTACGAATTTTTGACGCCACGAAACCGGATTTCTATTGAGCAATTGTAGAACAAAAAGACCTCCTAAGCTGTGTGAGAGTATTATGACTGGTTTTCCACCATTAGATTCGCTTGCTTTCTCTATTAACCCCTTCAATTGTTGGAGATATTTAGTGCCAACAGCTGAAGGACGACCCTCTCCAGCAAGACCGTACCTGAAATCATATGGAGCCCCAAATAGGTCTTGTCCTTCTACGTAGAGATGTCGCTCGAGTGATTCCACCAGTGGAGCCATGTATGCTGTAATGTCTCTGAGAATTGAGGTCATTGTTGTTAGGAGTATGCAATGGACAATGAAAATTATGCATTGAAACAAGCCAAATTGGAGAAAGGGAAAGTGATTACTTGAGGATGGGATTGGGATTGAGGTATTGAAGCCCCTCAGTTGAGCCAAAATAAGGAACTCGCGTCTCAACACCGTCCGCATTCCGGTAATCATCCTTGACAGGGTCATAGTGAAGAGTCATACGTTCAGCAAAACACTCTGTAAATGGTTGTACTAAGACTTTCAGATCGAACCATAGTCTGAACCACCGATGAGCGGGGGTTAGGAATCTGCAAGCTAAACTGGATGTCTTGTAATAATCTCTGCTTAGCTTAGCTTCTAATTGGTTGCCACCACTTCCAGGCACCAGGATGACAGGATGACGAGCTTGACACGTGCACACCATCATGGCCATTGATGAAGCCATCACCACCACCATTACTAATTTCGTTAAGAAAGACATTGGTTTCGTATTGCATTTGTTTTGTCTATGAAATCAGTTTGAATTTTGAAGAGGGAGAGAAACTGAGAGCGGACTAGTAGATATGGACATCCACATAACTGATTGGCCTAAATAACCAAAAAATATAAAGCGGTGACGTGGTATGTTATATGCCATAGCTTGGATGTGTGGTGCTCTGTCTTCATCACTTGCCGGTCATGGAAGGCTCGTCCCTAGACATAATACAATCGGCAAATAATTTGTTCAAAACTCAACCCAGAACCCGAGTCAGTCCCCCATACACACTCCTCAACCTTCAGTTCAGATGATGTTTATTTATAATTCAAGATGAAAAATTTACAAATTCGCTAAGCTCTGTAAAATTCAAGAAATTTACAGAAAAATAAGTAAATAGACACTAAACTACTCAGTATTTTATTTTACCATAAACAAAAATAGTGTTAAGAAAGCTCCCAAAGGAGGATTATAATGAAAAAAAGAAAAGAAAAAACGAGCACACAAGTAATACTGCTCTAATAGGATTGGGTGCTGAACTCATTACAGACTTGACATCAAACCCACACAATCTCTGCCATTTCGATTATTACAGTCACCTGCACACTGACCTGTCCTGTCATCGTCAGATACTTTCCGGCCCAAACAATCATCAGATAGGTGTTTCCTGTTCATATATATTGATCACCTCGAAAGGTGATCTGCTGTGACATCATGAGATGCATTTTCTTGCTTTTTGGCATCCTCAGATATACTCGTTCTATGTTTAAAGAGAGGAAAACACATCAGTTTTCATACAATCCAAGCAAAAAACAAGTGAATGATACAAAATTAAGCAGACGAAATGCCTACATACTTAACAACTGGGAGAACACCTAATTTCTTATTGCCGTACTTCTCTTATGCAGTTCTGTACTTTTACGAGGCACGATTGTGATATGCAGATTCAAACTAATTTAACAAGGAACACAGCCAATTCCGATAAACTAATCAAACTTATGTTGTATTCTAGTACCGTAAGATCCACCAAACAAACTAGTTTGCACGTTTCAGCTAACTGATAAACACGGGGAAGATAAAACTAATCAGATACCGCTTCAAAACAACGAAAGAGAGAATGGAAGTGGGAAAGCATACATGAGTAAAATATTGACAAATGGTGTAACTATTAAAAATGATTACGGTAATAAAAACTTAAAAGCAAAAAAGAAATTAAATACTTACAAAGACAGGAGATCATGATCTGCCTTGCGAAAATCCTTCACAGTAACATAACTATATGAGAAAGCGTAAATAAAAGCATTGCACCAACTAAGAACTCTTTCTGGCTTCCATACAAGTTCACACTTATGACTTCCAAGATGATAACTATACACCCTTCCTTGTAATCCAAGAAAAATAATGTCAGATAGCGGGTGAACACCATAGGGCTCAAATAGACGACAACGCTGGGGATCAGGCACATGCAATGCATGCCTGATAGCTTGATTTGTATCCAGCAAGTCATTATTGCAGATGCAGTGCTTCAATTCCCAAAAACGTCCACTTGTGCTGTGATAATCAAACTGCCACATGGATAATCTAAATTCCTCGTCGTAATTCAAATAATACAAAACACAGTAACATAACTATATGAGAAAGCGTAAATAAAAGCATTGCACCAACTAAGAACTCTTTCTGGCTTCCATACAAGTTCACACTTATGACTTCCAAGATGATAACTATACACCCTTCCTTGTAATCCAAGAAAAATAATGTCAGATAGCGGGTGAACACCATAGGGCTCAAATAGACGACAACGCTGGGGATCAGGCACATGCAATGCATGCCTGATAGCTTGATTTGTATCCAGCAAGTCATTATTGCAGATGCAGTGCTTCAATTCCCAAAAACGTCCACTTGTGCTGTGATAATCAAACTGCCACATGGATAATCTAAATTCCTCGTCGTAATTCAAATAATACAAAACACCTCTAGAATTTCCAATCAATCCAGTCTTATAGCCTGGGCACGGAAGTTCTATGACTTGAGCTGACACTGCAGCTGATTTGAGGTCGAACTGAACAAGATACTTTTTCTCAGGTAACATGTATAACATCCCATCCAAGTATACAGCCTTCTTAGCCCATTTAACCCCTCGATAGTAGGGAGCATTAGATTCGGCAACAAACAGATACTTCACCCAATCTCCTGGTACTAGGTGCCTAACCCACTTGCCATGTTCCGAGGAAAATATGTCCAACATTGGACATTCAAGGTAAGAATGAGGCAAAACAACTTTGTAGTCATTAGATCGGACTGGATCAAAGATTAGTGCAGCATAATTACTTTCAACATGTTCCAGAGGTTCAGGGATACGAAAACACTGATTTGTTGCTAAACTAACCACAACATATGGACAAGCATAATCTGGCCGGCAGCATTTATATAGAAACAACCCATTACAGCAGTCGATCTCATGATAAATATCGCACTTATCTTTATCTTTCGGAATGGAACCAACATAATTTACCTCAGGCTTTTTATCAGATATATACCACGTGTCACGAATTCTTCTAAGAAATCCTCTATATAAGTTAAGGACACAAGCATCTGCTGAAACTCTAGGAATACAGACGTCAGAAATAAGTCTGTTCCAGGATTTCGATACACACTTGAACACGGTCAAATTCTTTATGGGTAACCGACACAAGATCTCAATTATTAAATCAATTGGTAAATGTTCTGCAATAATCTTGTTCGTTGTTTTTCTTAAGACTATTTCAGTTTTGATAGATAAGAATTCCTCATAAGAACTTATTTGAGAACGCAAATGATCAGAAGGCTCAATGGTTTGCATCACTACAGTAAGTCTTTGAGTTGTGATAAGTCTCGAGTTAAAAAATTTGCAGACTGAAATTACCGGTTGATGGCCTGGGCTAGGCTTGTGGTTGAGACGATATATATGTTCTTGGGTGGCAATCTAATATTCACCTGTTGGTGGAGACAGTTCTTGATGGATGATAGTCCACGCTTCTGACACGACTATTGCGTGCAAAAACACTTTTGATGTCTCCTTGCCTGATGGAAGTTAGTCTAGGCTTCTTAGACGGTGAAAATTGCAGTAATCCCCTAACAACAACAACAAAGGATGTCTTTTGAGAATGATGAACAGTCCATCCAACAATTTTGCACTATGAATAAAATAGATGAAAATAATGTTGCACAGAGGTATGTCTCCATCCATAACCAAACAACATGCATATGAACCAATGGTTCTCAGTATTTCCATTGATATATGGGCCAATACTGACTGGTACCGAAACTACAACATTAGGCCACCCTAACAAACTTGCATACAGTAACTGCTTTTTTTTTCTTTCTATCAAAGCATATTGTTAAAACATCCATTCATATTTATAGATATGAAGATTGAGCAAACTTCCTAGGCAAACTATTACATATTACTACAACTATTTAGATAAACCACCACATCACCAAGCATATCTAATTGTCTGTACTGGTCATAAGATAGTGAGATTGACCAATACAACTGGGATCAGCCAATATGGCAAATCAGAGATGCGCACATGCGAATACTTTATTTAGGATAATTCTTATGCAAATAAATGCTATATGAACAGTGTTAAAACAGCCTTGGTATATACCCAAATTTCATACATGGAAAGGTTTGGTTTTTGTTTCAAGTCGAATTGTTCATCGAAAAAGCACGCAATGAAGAGCAATACATAAAATCGTTTTCCTTACAACTGACTCTAATCATGAAATCAGTGAGCAATGGACAAGGTCAACCTATAATAAAATCACTATACAGCCAGTGCAGAAAAGGAACCTCATACTGACCTATAGGCATTTACCAATTGAAATATCTAAATCCAGGGCCCTGTTTTGAGGAGACATTGGAATCATCATCCTTTTTTACTGACAAAAGATGGAAACTTTAAGAAGGAAAAACACCCAATCTGAGGTTATCTAGCTATAAAACTTAGGAATACAGAGTTATTGGATGAAGTTTGATCAGGGCTCGGATAAAAATAAAAGACCTAACTTTTTTCAATTTTAGAACATCAAATTAGTCAGCGAAAAAATAGAGATTTGTAAGATCAGGAATTGAATCGATGCATAACTCACAGATCTAAATGCAATTATGAAAATAACAATGAATTTTAAAATGGAGAAGACATCTACTTACAGAAAATTCTGAGACGAGAGCAAGCAGTGGCTTGAAACCTTGTATCCAATAAATTAATTAATGATGAAACAGCGTATCTCGATCTTCTTCAGATTAGAAGGATGTGAATCACAGGGTAAACTAGAATTTATGTGTTGAGTCCTTTAAATTAAACAAAAACACACATGCCGAAGCCGAACTCATCTTTGAAACCGAGTTCGACAAAGATAAGGAAAGGAGTTTCTTATTAGGAAAGGCCAACTTTCAAAACTTTAAAGTGTTGTCAATGGGTACCCAAATACCCGGACCCGGACCAGAACCGGGTTAATTGGGTCCGGGTCTGGGTCTCAAAACTGGACCCATTAGTGAATTCAGGTCTAAACGGGTAGAAAACGGTTCCATCCGGGTCCTACCCGCCGGGTAGTCGGGTATTACCAAGGTCCACATTTTTAGTATTCTTCCGAAGAATTAGGTCTGTATTGTTCCGAAAAAATGAGAAAAGGAAGTTACGGCCACATCAGTTCACTCCTTTTCTTCTTTCTAGATCCATTTGCAACAACTACGAACCATAAATTTCTTTTCTTTTATCATGTTTTCGAGTATTTACTGATACCAATTTACCCTAAATCAATTCTTTTAAACAAGTTTTTTGAGCACAAAACTCATCAACTTACAAGAAGCTGCCGATTGTAATACAAAGGACGATTGTTAGGTGGTCGTGGATTGAAAGGTGCTATTGATGATTATCTCTTTTCTTAGCTACTGTTATGGTTTGATTAAATATATTTTCAGCACTTTTTATATTTTGTTTTGGGTTCTTAAGTATTGAGTTTTCATTTGAGGGTCTGTAATGGGGTCGTCCTTATTTTCATCTGATGTGAAATTATATATGGGTTTAGCTCATTATTGATGTTAATAGATATAAATCAATTGAGATGATGAATATGGTAGTTGAGATGAGTTATTAGTACACTATGATAAATCTCTGCTTGCATGTTCATTAGACGTTTGCTCTTTTGCTTCTATGAAACTTTTTTTTTGTTCTTCTAGATATATACTTGATAAAATAGTATTCTGGGGTTCTTCCTTTACTTCATCTGATGTGAATGTTGTTCTAATGTATTTTGATTCATAATTCTTACTTACATTAAAGTAATGACTCAGTTTGAAAAGGCTAATAATGATCCACAACTAGATTATCTAACTGAGTATGACCATGGTCCCTGAAACCTCAAAAGGACAGCAACACAACATCTTATGACCAAAATTAGATCACCTTTAGCTCAATAAAGACCAGCTGAAGTGCCTGCAATTTAATTTAACAATGACATACAGATCACACATGTAGATAATTCATCTAATAGGGTTAGAAAACTTTGAATGCATCTAATAGGGTTCAAACTATTTTAGATTTAATTTGAAAGATATAGTGGCTTATATTCGTTGCTGATGATAAGTATGTCATACATCTACTGGATATAAAATCCCATAATTTGAAGGACGATGACATGTGGTTGTTTTAAACTTATGAGCCATGAGTGTCTGTGGGTGAATTATATGTGTATTCTTATTTTATACGCCAATTAGATTCTTAGAACTCCAAACAACCTGGATTGTTGACTATTAACCCGCAATGTGAAACAGGCCGGTGGTGAGCTCACAGATTTTAATATCGTGCTTCGTGGTCACAAGTCTCAAGGCTGTGAGCCGCGTGCATTTTGCTCTTGTAGCTAGTGCAGCGCTGCAGCATGACCTGTCAGGTAACATAATCTTAGCTATTAAACTTAGAATGCTTTGTTGTTTTTATCTAGCTGACACCACATCTTAACTAGTGATTGTTTTGTACAATTGTTCTCATTCAAACCCTTGCTTAACTAGCTGATACCACACACTTTAATTGGTGCTACTACTCTTTGTGATTATCGTATATCAAACTTAGTTTCATTCTATGAGCAGTCGAGCAGTATGCATTATGTGATATATCGTTCAGGAATGATATTGTATTCTCAATCTCTTCGAAATGTAACCTTTAGGGGATGCTGATGTTGCAGATGCAGTAAATGATGGTGAATTACAGTACAAGATGAAGGTGAATAACACACTGATACAAAAGGAGCTTTTTATTGGTGATGCCGATGTCTTGCAGTTGCGAACTATCTCCTTTCTTTTGTTAACACACTCTTGCAGTTGCGAACTACCTCCTTTCTTTTGTTAACACACTCGTGGATCAGACTCCAGATTTTAGATATATTTTAGAAAAGAAGTTGGAATAATTAAGCAGCTATATATACTATGTAGTGCTCAGCATCTGTAACTCGTGTTTGAAAGTCACGCTTGTAGTGAAAGAATTAAGTCAAAAATATCATTTTCAGACTTCATGTAAATGTTTCACAGGAACCGATAAATACCCGGACCCGTCAACTACCCGCTATTTTTATAGGGTCCGGTTCTGGGCCAACATAATTGAGAACCGGACCCGGAACCGCGAAGACCCGGACCCTACCTTAAATAACAGGGTCCGGTTCCGGGTCTTATGATACCCGGAAGGACCCGGACCCATTGACAGCCCTAAGCATGACACATTAAAAAACGCACTCTCCCATTTTGAAGAAAAATAAAATGAAAATATAGACTATCCTTATCTGAGAATGGTACGATGGTTCTCATGCTCTCTCCTTTGAGGGGTAAGAGCTAGCACCCCTATAGCACCCCTATCCCTCGATATCCCTCATAAATTAAAAAATTCAAGTACTATGGTCTCCCATATCCCTACACGAGTAGGGATATACACTTTCATCCCTACATGGCTGAACATATCTGATCACTCGTGTAGGGAAGGAAAATTATACGGGTACTCAGTACCCGTATTATTTTACCCTTTACGCGTACTAAGTAAGCGTAGCTTTTTTCACGGCTACTGAGTACGCGTTTCGTAAATAATGTTTGTTTGACCTTTTTTCGTTAACACCTCTCTCACGCCCGATCCTAACCATCCATCACTAATAACGGTTTTATTTTCTACACCGTCGGATCCCAGTGGCCATTTTTTGAAAATCCCCTATAAATACCACTTTAATTCTCTACTCAAACCACACAAAATCAATTGATTTCTTATGTTCTCCCTCTTACATCAATTGATTTCTTCTTTCTCTTCATCTTACTATACGTTTTTGGTATTTAGATTTAGATTTATTCTACCACTTATTTATTTTTTATCCTAGTTTCATTCAAAATGGTACTTAATTTTGTCACACAAGAAGAGGTTGATCTTACTACTGCTTTTATTTATGTGAGTATGGACGAAATTGTGGGTGCGGCGCAAAAAACCGCTTTGTTTTGGATACGTATTCATGAAATTTTCGTAGAACTCAATGGAAATCCATATGGAAGAGATTTGGATGCTTTAAAAAGCAAGATGAGACATATTAAAATAGATGTCAAAGAATTCGTGTCCATTCTTAACGCTATATATCGGCAAACCAAAAGCGGTGCGAACCACGAAGATTTGGTAATTTTTATTAAATTTTTAAGTTTTTCCATATAATTTATGATAATAGCAATAAACCTAATGTTTTTTATATAATTTTTCAGACAAAAGATGGTCGCCTTCAATTTCAGGAACAAAGAGGACAACCATCCAAGTATGATGCATGTTATGAATTGTTTAGAGAAAAGGTCCCTGGATATAATTATGAACTGACTGTGAGCCAAAACAGTGAGTTGTTTGAATCTCATCGTAACTTTGTATCAGTCGAAGATGGTACTGAAGTTCTTCCCAATGGAGAAACTCGTTGGAAATACAAGGAAAATGCACGTCCTATAGGAACAAAGAAAGCCAAAAATTTAGCCAGACAGAAGAAGGATCGTGAGCAAGGTATATATAGAGAAGATGATGATGGAACATCTTCGGTTAAGATGGAAGAAGATAAGATCTATGAACAAAGTTCTAGTATTTTGGAGTATCTTAAGGAAACACGATCAAGGAAGGAAAAAATGAGAATGAAACAAGAATGCCACTATCAAAAAATTTGGGGGTATACTCAACAACCGAGTTGTCAAATGAAAGATCAAATCAATTTGCAAACGCTTCAACAACATGCAAATCAAATGCATCAACAACAAACGCATTTAGATGATGACAATGCAATAATGGGTATGGACCTTAGTCGTTTAGGGCCCTACGAAAAACTATATTATCAACGCAAGTAAAAGGAGATTTTGAAGGGGAAGGGAATAATCAGCGTTGAAGATTCAGAAGATGAAGATGTAATCCATCTCTAATTGTTTTATCTTTCATTGAGTTTAGTTTTTTAATTTATAGGACATGTTTAACTTAAAAGTGTTGTCTTCAATTTCTAGTAGGTATAGTTGTTAACTTAATTTTAAATGTGTTGTCTACATTTATTGAAATTGTTGTTTGAATTAATTAAATTTTCAATGTGTTGTAACCACTCGTCTAAATTAAAATTATTAACTTCATTTTTTCACTTCATTAAACTAATGTTCATAAATAACTTTAAAATAAAGTAGAACATATCATTCGATAGGTCTGAGACATTACATGTTATTATTTGGAACTCCCGTCAGATTCAACAATCAATGCGGCTTCAAAATGATAAAATGCTTCTTTTCTCCAAGCTGTATATGCATCTTGTGCAGTGAAACGGTCACCTCTGTACCTTTTGATAAATTCATTGTACCGGATGCATAATTTCTTAACATGATTTGTCCTTGAACAAATGTAGGATGGTTAATAATTTCTTACGATTTCCGAAGGAACTGAAGCCCTCCGTAAATATAACGATCTCTATGTCGTTACATATACTTTCACGTCTGAAGTTATAACGCTTAACCTTGTTTTCAGATACTTAAACGTCCGGTCATTCGGATTCCCGTTATGTATAGTAAACCTTTGCAGCAACTGATCCAAAATGTTGGTGTTACTTAGTTGGTCATCTTCTACGTCATTCTCTATATGAACTTCAACCCATAAACTAACTATCAATTCGTCTTCCTCCGGATTATAACACACCATAATTAAGAAATAACAGTGGTGTGGATAATAACTTGGACTAAAAGAAGATTTTTTTTTTTTTGAAGATGGAGAACATAGTTGGTCGAACTAATGTTTTCATTGCTAAAGAGATTGTGAATCCTTTATACATGCACCGGGTACATATCCATTAACTGTTGAACGAGATTTCCCGGATAAGTATACTAATCCATATATTGTACATATAGATTTCACGAATATGTATACATATCCATATACTGTGTAAATGATTTTGTGGATTATCGTAATTGTAAACCATATGCCACCAAATCTAAAATTCATAATTTGCAAACATAAGTGAAACCCAAAACTAATCTAAAAACTGTTATTACAAGTGCGTGTAACATCCGTAAACTTAAAACAGAACAGTAAAATAAATCATATGCCTCAGAATCATAATCATCATCATCATACATACCCGCATCATCGTCATCGTCAACCTCAACATCGTCCTCCTCAGAATCCTCCTCTTCATCGTCATAATCCTCCCCATCACCAGAATCCTCATCGTCATATCCATCATGTTCATATTCGTCTCCCACATGTCCGTGTGCATGAACATGTTCATATCCATGTTTAAACTCATCTTGGATTTGATTATTGTAATCTCCGTAATACTCGAATTCCCCATCCTCGTTTGGCCTGGGACAAATTCTTCTTCTAAGTCTGTATCATCATAATCTCCTTCTGACGATAGAAGTACCACGTATTCCATATCTGAACCCTCCAGACTAGACAAGTCCCCTGCCGTGCCTCCTCTACCAGGACGCGCAACGATGTGATTGACAAGATCATTTCTTAGTTATAGGTGCAGTTCAAGGTTTTTCAGAGATGGCATAAATACACAACCAATAACAGTAGGTTTCGGAAGTGAAACAAGAACAACCCTGCCCCAATCCGTATCCCGACGCTCATGCTCGATAATGATGTTGTGTAAAATAAGACAATATTTCATAATTAGATTCAAGTTAGATTGGTGCCAGTACTTACAGGGAGATCCGACAATTCTGAATTTACCCTAAAGCACTCCAAAAGCACGCTCGACATCATTTCTTCTAGCCATTTGATACTTGTTGAACCTAACATAGTCGGGAATGTCCAAGGTCTGAGAAAAATCTTGTACAATTGTAGTCAACTTTGGATAGATACCATCGTCTAAGAAATAACCCATATTTTATTGGTTACCGTTGATAAAATAATTGCATGGAGGTGCTACACCCTTTAGCATGTTATCAAAAAGGGGTGAGTGTGCCAAGACATTCAAATCGTTGTTTGATCCAGGCATTCCAAAAAAGGCATGCCAAAACCACAAATTATACGATGCCAGCGCCTCTAATACCAAACTACTCTCTTTACCTTTACCCCATTAAGTTCCTTGCCAAGCTACCGGATAATTCTTCCATGGCCATTGCATACAATCAACACTACTAAGCATTCTAGGAAAACCTCGGTCGGCATTCTCAGCTAGCAACCTCTGAACATCTTCAGGAGTGGGTTCGCGCAAATATCTTGCTCCAAAAGTCATGCAAATGGTGTGGCAAAATATTTTTAGATACTTGTATATTATAGTTGCACCCATACGAGTGTAATCATCAATACTATCAGTAGGTGTAATTTTGCATAAACATTTCATCACGGCAATTAATTTCATATGCGGAGAATGCCCCATAGTACCAGTTGCATCCGGACGTTGATGCCATTCCGGATCCACTTCAATCAATTTTCCTAACAGTTTCTCGAATAAGTCTTCCCTCATGCCTAGATGTTGTTTGAATTATCTAGAGGTATAACCGGTTCTAGGCGTAAAATAAGCATTCACATTTTCGCATCATGCCACACTCGATCACGCGTTATTACACTACGTGTATGTACCTCCTTTGGTATAGTTTGTATAATAATACGCAATCGTTCATCCAAACATAGTTGTGTAAACATAAGCAAAGCTTTCTCTTCTTCATCACTATCACTAGAGGTATCTAAATAGATTCCATGTTTGAATCTCACATAAGAACGCATTAGACTCATTGTGCACCTTAGCAAATCAAAAATACAGTATCAATTTGTGTATAGCATACATAAATACAAGTATATCAAGGTTCTACATTGATATGCATTTACATGAAACATTTCATTCTACATAAATCAAGACACACAACAATTAATCATGCATTTTTCACTTAATATATGTTTTCATAACGTTATTGAATTGCATACTACATATCCAACCAACCTTGTATCAACAATTTAATCAAAAGTAGAATCAAATTAACTTAAAAACCCAAACATTATAATCACTCACCTTAGATGATTTTTTGGATGAAATTCGAAATTGAAGAAGGGATTTGTTTCACCTTGTGTTAACCATCAAACCCTTTTAATCTAAGCTCAAGAATCGCAATTAATCGACATGATAATCGAAAGGGGGTAAATGGGGTTTTGAGAGGATGAGTTTTAGGGAATAAGAAGAAATGGGTGACAGAAACGGGTTCTGTAAACTTAAACCTATGAAACGCGTACTGAGTACCCGTATTTTGGTCAAGTCAATGAGTTGACTAATACGCGTACTGAGTACCAGTTTGGCACTATTCATGCACGTGCTGAGTACCCGTTTCGTGTAGGGAAGGGATGGGAGGGCACCATAGCAAGCTTGCCTTTCATGTGCCATCCCTTCCCTATATTTGAGGGATAGGGAAGGGATAACTAGCACCATAATGCTAGCTCTAAGAGCAATTCCTATGGCAATGACCAAACTCAAACATTTGTTAAGACACATGGATGGCCAAACGGGTTTCTTCACTATGGTAAAGCAGGGGAAAATGAATGGATTTGGTTTTCTAGGGCCCCACTAATATTTCTTTTTAATATAAAATATTTTGTGGGATAAAGATGAAAAAGAAAATATAATATTTAGGTGAGATAAAATAGGATCCATTTATTGTTTTCTTTCTAATTTAATTAGGAATTTTTAAACAAAGTTTTTGGTTGGCATCCTAGCAACAATCTGGGCTCCAACACCTTTTTGAATAGCAATGCCTAATCTATGAAAAATAAAACTACCAAAACCACTACTAGCGTTATTACTAACTAAACAATTATTCATACACTTGAAAAAACACAAAGTATCCTCACCTAGTTCTCCTAGGTAGAAAAGGCTAGGACACCCAAACCATGACCATGTGAAACACACTTGTCCAAATATTTAGTGTGTTTTCGAGAGATAGCATTAGCTATAGCTTTCCCGGGGACGAAAGAGTGAATTCCATCACCTGTGAAGGGCGAGACACCTGTGACATCCATACAAACATGTTTTCCATTTTCCCAGTTAAGCACAAGAATATCATCAGGTTTCAAATCTTTGTCATCGTCCGTCAGAAAATCCAGAGAAACTTCCTTACGCACAGGTACACCAGCTTTGTAACAAATGTCGGAGATTACATCACGAACGTGATCATGTCGAAACTTGGGGCATATATCCTTAGCACAATGAAGCGCGTAATCCCCAAAAATGTCCATGGATTTGTTACATCTTGGGAATAAACCATTCTCAATGAACAATGGGATACCAAGGCAATAGCAAAGCACAACTCTAAAATGTCTAGGACCAAGGCATTGATTAAGACCACTAATGGGTACATCCATTAAATAATTTTGAGCATTCTTGACTCGGTTGCACTTCCACAAGGCGGAATCTCTTGCAGACATAGAAAGTTGGTATGGGATTTTTTTTCTTAACTGCATCAAAATAAGTAACTTCCAGGGAGTGCATGGAAGGGGGGGAAATATCATCAACACGATATGTAGAAGGTAAACCTCATACCTGAATAAAATTCCGAAGTACAAAATGATAGGCAAAGCCTTTGTCTGTTGAGAATGACTTACCAAGAATCACCTTTTGCACTGAAGTAATCTGGCTCTGAGAAGCGAGGTAACAATAGGCGCTGGTATCGGCCATAGTGTAAATTCCAAGTATGCCGTCTTTGATAGCCAAGGTAGCTAATCGCTGTTGTAAAGGACCAAACCCCGCACCATCACCAGTCATTAGAAGTCTCAAATACTTAAGTAGATAATTATCAAAAAGAGCAGTTGATGATTGCGGGGCTACATGATTGGTAGTATGCATTGCAAAGTATAATCTAGATACTCCAGTACAATTGTGAAGTAATAACATCTCACTTTGGGGGTCTTTGAGTTTCTTGATTGCAGACATTAATTGAACAGTCTTATTCACCCTGCTCAAGATCATATCACTAATAAATTTCGAATCTAAACTCACTGGTCCACCCAAAATCTTAACACCATTAGATGGTCTACCAATATCAGCGGGAAAAACACCATCAGCAATGCTCCTGGGATCAATAGAAGGCCAAAGACTTCCTTTTTCTTAACATTAAGATGTAAACCCCTGCATGATCCTTCAGTTTCGATTATACTCAGAGCCTTGGCTACCTCTAATATAAAATAGGATTCTTTCCTAAATAGGATGAAGTGAGATAAAATTAGATACTTTCCTCCTCTTTCTTCTCTCCTTTCTTCTAAAAAAAACTCTAGAGTCTTTTCATCTTTCTTGCTCAGATTTGGTCCTTTTGGACCAGATCTGAGCAAGGTTTTCTTTTTATTTTCTAGTTTTGGTAGTAGTTTATTGAATAAGATGTTTTTACATCATTTTTTGTGTCTTTTGACATGTTTCTTCGCCGTTTCGGGGAGATTTTTCTTCGTCGTTGTGGGGCGAGTTCTTCGATCTTTGATGGCTGGTTCGTGGCTTGCTACTCATGATTCCAAAACATTAACAAATCGATCCACAAGTTAATGGGAAAAATACTCCTTTCTTCTAGGTGTATCTCTTTTCAAGGATGAATACAATCAAATCAAATGGTCGGAATTATTTCCGAAATATACCATCATCTTTCCCTTATACATAACCAAAAATTGGGTATCTCTGTGGTTTATTTCTCTTTCTCTTCGCGATCTACTTGTAGTTGATATCCTTATTTATATTAGGGTTTTGATTATTTTGATATTTTTTATGTATTTTGATATTCTTGTAAGCGAACATGTAATCACTATTTTGATTTGAATGAATTGAAATTTGTTGATTGAGAAAAAAAAAAGAGATAAAATAGATAAAGTGAGATAAAATAAGATTAAAAAGTAGTAAAATAATCAGGGATTGTACTTGGCATCAACCCAAGAGACGCGGGCGTTTTTGTCATGGTCGCGCGTTGGAACTTCCAACGCCAGCGTTTTTGGCAAGAACGTGCGTCCTTACTACAGACGCGCGCTGGTTGTTCCATCTCGATATTAAAAAAAAAAACAGATTTATTGATTTGAACATCCATTTTTCATGTTTTTTCATTATATAGTGGAAGCAAAATGAACAAACTCCAAATTTTTTCATTCCATAGGAAGTGCTCTAAGGGTTCAAACCATGGACCTTGTAATTGCTAGTAGTATTAGGGGTCACAACTAACCACCGTACTGACTCATACAATTAAAAAAAAAAAATCCTTATTTCAACTGTCTAGTTTGCGGCCTAGGTGAGTTATTTGAGCCCTATTATCATCATTAGAAGACAAAAAAGCGTCATTACGAAGTAATACCAAAACCCCTTATCACCTATTTATGTTAGTGGCTAATATGTTTTCCGTTATTAGTGATGATTTATTAAATTAGTAGTAAAACTATTAGTGTTTTAGTTTGATTTAGTTATATATAAAATTAGAGTAGAAAATCATTTCCTCCTCTTAGGTTTGGAAAAGAAGATGAAGCAGACGAGAAAATGAAAAACGAGGATTTGTGATTTTGTTAGAAAAAATGAAACTTTATAGCGACGATAAAGACTCTAGAAGTGATGAAGAAGCGGGTGCATCCACCTCTCAGCAATTAGATTATCATGATTTTGATCATACCGATTTGGGTCATTTGTTGAATGAAGAAGACTACCGATATGGGTTATTTGTTATTTGAGGATCTTATTGTTGCAAAAGAAGAATATTACCGGAAAAATGAAGGTTATAATGCTTCTAGTGGTCTGGTATGCGTTCTAAGGATCTCCAAACATGTATACATTCTAAGAATATTATCGGGAAAATGCGGTAGCACCACATCCACGAATTTTGGGTTATCTCCTAAAATTGAGAACGACAGTCGGCCGTTGTTCATCACCATACAAACCGAATGTTGTATACTTTTGGCGGGATTGGTATGTGAAAAAATCGGCTAATTTAAAAAATATGTCGATTCCTTCACTTGGATAATTTCAAGAAATACACAAATTTTACAATTGGCCTGTATGTATATATGTAATCCGATTGTAGAGACAAAAGTGTACAAAAAAAATACATTTTCAACTTATACATGAATCAGATTACATGTTACACAACGTGAAACAGTTGTTGTTTTTGGGAATTTTTCACCAAAAATCATCAAGTCCTCAATCGATTGATATACTTATATCTATAGACTAATTGTCTAGAATCTGTCTGCTCAACTATTGTTCATATACTGATTATAATTCCCTAAATTGTTGATATATGTTTTAGATTATTGAAGTGTTCAAAGAAGATCAACCTGAACCAGTATCTCAGCTGGGTCCTGATATCTCCGCCCATTTTTACACTGATTTGGTATAAGAAAATAGGACTATGCAAAGCAATAGTTTTTCGACAAGGGCATAAAGATCAAATGTGAAAAATCTAGGGTCAAACAACCTCACTCAATATTTCGCTTAGCAATATGTATGGACTAACTCCAATATACTTTCAATAGATTCAACTAGACAGTTAGACTCAATCTTAAGAAAAGTATATTAAAGAGTTATATCTCAATCCCTCAATCCAATCCGCATTCAAACAAATAAGAATTTGCAAGCCTGATTGAATACAAGAGAAATAACTTTAACGGTACCAAAGATCAATGTTCAAGGATCAATCAATTTCAATCAACAACTAAAGGTTGGATTTACCAATTGATCGATTCAACGCACAACCTGTGATATTTTAATTATATAACAAAATATAATGCGGAAAAGAAATAACATAGACACCAGAAGTTTTGTTAATGAGGAAACCAAAAATGCAGGAAAACCTTGGGACCTAGTCCATATTTGAACACCGCACTGTATTAAGACGCTACAGACACTAGCCTGCTACAAAGCTAACTTCGGTCTGGAATGTAGTTGAACCCTAATCAATCTCACACTGATTCAAAGTAAAGTCATGCTCCTTATGTCTCTGATCCCAGTAGGATACTATGCACTTGAATCCCTTAGCTGATCTCACCCATAACTAAAAGTTGTTATGACCCAAAGTTGAAGACTTTAGTAAACAAATTTGTCTCACACAGAAAAGTCCACAGGAATAGATAAATTTGTCTCCCACAGAAATACCTACGAGTTTTGTTCTGTCTTTTGATAAATCAAGGTGAACATGAACCAATTGATATACCGGACTTATATTCCCGAAGAACGTCCTAGAAATATCAATCACCTCACAATAATCTTAATCGACTAGCGAAACAAGATATTGTGGAATCACAAACGATGAGACGAAGATATTTGTGACTACTTTTCTTTCTTGCCTATCGGAGATATAAATCTCAAGCCAATCTTACAAATTCACTCAATCACGATAGAAACAGCAAGATCATATCACGCAACTAGAGAGAAAATAGTTGGGTCTGACTTCACAATCCCAATGAAGTCTTTAATTCGTTAACCTACAGGGTCTCGAGAGAAACCTAAGGTTAAAGGAGAATCGAATCTAGATTATGCAACTAGTATCACACAGGAGGTATGGGGATTAGGTTTCCCAGTTGCTAGAGTTCTCCTTTATATAGTCTCCAAATGAGGGTTTGCAATATAAGTTACCTTGGTAACAAAGCATTCAATATTCACCTTTAGATGACAACCTGATTAGATGGAAGATAATATTTCTCAACCGTTAGATCGAACTTAGCTTGTTATACACAAATGAAATGTAACTTCATTTAGGTTTGAGTAACCGTACTTAAACGTGTACACTTAGTTGGTTCAACAATAGTTAACCAATGAGCACTTTCATATCAACCTTATTCATCTTCACCATAACTAGTTCAAGTGACTCAAATGAACTAGTTAGAGAGTTATTCAATTGCTTAGATCTTATAGAAGTATAAAAGACACAATCGAAGCAAAATCGATTTTGATTCACCCGAATTGATTCATGAACATTATAGCCACGGTTTTCAAAGATTGTATTCTTTATTTTATAAATGTTTTAGTTCATGAACAGACCGATTTTAGAAAGTAACCTACTTAAGTATGCAAATGGGTACATGTACTTAAGTAACCAGATTGAGTTTGTTTTTCACTTTCAAACTCCAGCAGGAATTAACGGACGTGAACTTTCCTCCAGTATGCGTACGTGTACGCATACTTACCCAGATTTCCAACAACCTCCAGTACACGTACGCGTACACATACTTTGGGTTCCCAATTTTGTACTTTTACACAAATGTGAGAACACACCATGTTTATATCCAGATATGGTTACATGTTTTGAACTCTTATTTCAATCATTGAAACTTTCTTAGAGGATGTTATATAGTTGTTATTCAGAAACTATTTTTCATCAAAGCGATTTTCAAGTTATTGAAATAATCAACATGACTTTCGTCACTAGTATAGATTAACTTGGCCAAAAAGAAACTTACCAACACATATTTTGAGGCATAGATAAGTGAGTTAAAATCGGCTCGAAATAGCATATATGTATAATTGAAGTCTATATAGCAATACGACTTTTGTCTCAAGATAAGAAATATAATAGATAGACTTGTGAGTGATAGATAAGTTCAAGTCTCCACATACCTTTTTGTCGATGAAGTTCCACAAGTTCCTTGAGTAGTTTTTCGTCTTCACATGATGAATGCCGTGGAGTCTAGAGCTCAACTGCACTTATTATCCTAGTCCGAGACTTAGCTATAAGTAGACTAGAAATCAAGACTTGTAGTTTTGGAAACTAAACTTGACAAACAAGCTTGAGATAGCAACGCTTGCAAGTTCGAAGGAGCAGTGCTCTAACAATCTCCCCCTTTGTCAATTTTAGTGACAAAACTATCAATACATACGGAATACAAAATAAAACAAAACTTTGTGGCTTCTCATCCAAATGCTTGATCTCCTTGGTTCTTCAACATTACTCAAAATCTTCGTCACTTCCAAGTACTCCAATGATTCTAAAAATGTTCAGTTCAGCATCATCGTTGTTGAAGATCCGTAGCCATAACAATGAGAAAACAATAGCTCTCAATCATTGTTATATAGTGTCATAGTATTATTACACATCATCAAAGTTCAATTGTATCACAACTTCGACAACAATACTATGGTGATATGTATTACTACCCCTTAGTCAATACTCCATCTCACATGAAAACCACTCACCCTTACATAATGATCTGAAAACCATATGTACTTATAGTGTGAACTACACATTAATTCTCCCCCTTTTTGTCAATAAAATTGGCAAAGGTACGAAAATTAGTGGGATCCTAATGAAATTTCCATAGAGACACTTCATGACCAAAAGAAAATTAGTTATATCAACTTTTTAGATGCAATCATCTAGCCGAAACTAAATGCATTCATCAAGGAGTTTATAAAGATACAAGATAACCCCTATAATATTCCACTGCCACACTCCCCACAAAAATTTGGCAATTAAGCACAAGTTCAATGAAGAACTCCCCCCATATAATGTCATTATCGAAAAAACAACAAGAGCGACCTTTCTTTCACAAGAAAAAAAGGATTCCTTTGGACATTAACAAATCACATAAGAATATGAATTTGTATCCAAAAATCTCAATTAAATTAACTACAAGAGAACCCATGATTAATTTAATTGGAAATGCTCACATAAGAAAACTTACGGAGCCGCACAATATATTACATAAAAAAATATGGATCAGGGTAGATCAATACTACAGAATAAACAAAGATTCATTTTATTCTTCATCACTATTTGCACAATGACGTATAATAGACGTAATCTATGAAAATAAAAGTTCATCCTTTCTTCCATCAATATTTTCATAATGACATAAAAGGCTTAACTTTTGTTTGTCAAAAGTTCATTCAATCTTTTATCAATACTTTCATATCAACATATGAAAGACTTAACTTTTGACCACGTATGGGACAATCACAATTCACGGACGCAAATACGCATATCCCATAACAAGTTGCAATATAAAAAAAAACATAAATATTAATACTGCAAAAACAATCTTTGCCCTTATAAGGTAGAATCAATCTTTTTCACACGGATTTACACCAAGAATAGATACCAAAGGCGTATAAAAATATTTTCTTATCAAAAAAGAACATACAAAGTCATTAACGACCATCCAACATAGTTCAAATATGATGATTGTGAACATTCAAGAATCCCATAGCAATGAGTACTACTACCCATTCTTAAACTTCCTTCTTTGTGATTCACCAACAACATTATTTTAAAAGCTACAAATGAGATTATATAAGTAGTACTCCAAGAATCCAAGTGCCCAAGTCCAAGAGAAGTGGAACAAGTGCGACGAAATGGAGCAAAACACTCAAAAACAAGAGATAGGACAAAGACCAATCTTAATTCATATAAATTCAATAATTCTCATCTTCATTTTGAAGATACTTCAAAAAGTAAGAGAATGCAAAAAGAGTGAGGTAAATCCGAGTTCGGACAAAGAAGTTACGGCCAAAACAAGTTTACCGAATATCGATGTCTACGGTCAAGTATGCATACCGGTTTGCAAACGAATTTTCATGACCTGGAGCAGTATGCAAACGGGTATGCGTACTAAAATCCTTGGATTTTGATTTTAAATGATGGTATGCATACTTTTTATGTGTACCATGAAGTCCAAACATCCCGAACTACTATTTTAAAACCTAAACAAAGAATCTTAAACACATATCAAGTTAGGTAGAAATGAACTATAAGCAAGGTACATGGATCATTATAAGTACTCTAAGCAAATAAAAACACAAATTTTGCTCAAGTTTATAGACATACCTTTTTAGAAGAATCCAATCAAATTCTACAGCCTTACTGAACATAATCTATGTGCCCCAATTCTCGTGCTTCCCTCACCGTATACATAGCAGGGTATTCCTTGGTGAGGATGCACTAACATAACACTCAAGTTGTGTTGAGGTTAGAAATGTATTTCTCACCACAAGTGAATTTTGTACTATCATGAAGGAGATCGCTTTTAGAACCTTTCAGATCCAAATTTATCTTTCCAAAGAACTTTTTAAGTTCCAACATCATGGATACTACCTTCTCCATATTCATGAAATTTTCTGGGAGATCATTCCTTTTCACACTCAAAACATCATTGACTTTCTTTGGTATCCACTTCTGAGTGTGTTTAGGAATAATCAGAACCTTCTTCCCATTACTCTATTCTAGAATTCTCGGAATAGAATCAGATTGACTATTCTTTTGCAAGTTAGTCTTTCTCCAACTGGGAGCATCGGATCTTGTCTTCGTCTTTACGAAGTTATCCTTTTGATAACCATTACGATTGTGAAAAGGATTCGTATGATGTTTATAGGCAAATATAGGTTTATCATAGCACTGATTCCTTTGCCTAAAGGTTGGACAGTTACAACCTGTAATGTTAAGGGGATTAGTCTCAACATATGATCTTGGTTTCACAAATTCTTGTGATGCCCAAACAAGAACATCATGAGGTTTCTCATTCCTTATACGGAAACAACATCTCCTTTCCAGGTGACCTTTATTTTCGCAATAGTAGCAAACATAAGGAATGTTTTTACCTCGATCTGTGTGTGCTAACTTTGGAGGTTGATATAATTTGCTATTTTGAACCTTAACTGCCGGTGAAGGTATTTTACTTTTTCCATCAGTGGAAACCTTTTGTTGAGAAGAATCACTAGCCTTGAAAATTTTTACCTCTTTGCTAGTACTTGGAGCATTTATTCCCTTATAGCCCAATCCTCGTGTATCACGGTGATTTTTACTTTCTCCTAGCATAGTGGTTAATTTGCTTAAAGTAGTATTGAACTTTTTCAAGCCATCTTTCAACATCTTGATTTTATCATGAACAACAGCTAAATCAACCTTAAGACATTTTTCTCTAGCGAGATACGCGCCTTCTCTGTCATCAAAACTTTCTTGTTGGGAGTTAATCCTTGCTTCAATTTATGCAAGTTTCTCTTCTAACAAGAAGTATATTTGATAAAAATGATCACATTCAAGTGACTTTCTACTAAGGTTTTCCTGGTATCTTTGAGGATCGATTCCAACCATAAAGACCTCCATAAATCCTTTTCAATTTCTTGTTTTCTCGACATAGAGGAGTCAGAAGATGTGTGACATGAGAAGTTGTAATCTTTTTCTTTTTCAATGAATCAAAAAACTTAACATACTCTGATACTTCCTCATTAACATCTCTATTAATATCTGAATCACCTTCATCAGAAAGTTCACCCAGCTATTCTTTTAGGCGTGTTTCCCAATCAACAATTTCTACATTCAGAGAATGTTTAGGTATTGAATTAGATGTGACAGTTCTCTCAGGTGAATTTAAGCTTTGAATATCATCTGGTAATTTCTGACCTAGTACGTTATTAGAGATAGACTCGTCTATAATAATCATATTGCTACAAACACAGACTTATGAGGTCTTTAACGTGTTTGCCTACTCTGGTACCAATTGAAAAAGTGGGGGGTCTAACAACCTCACCCAATATTTTGCTTAACAATTTGTATGGACTAACTTCAATATACTTTCAAGAGAATCAGCTAGACGGTTAGACTCAATATTAAGAAAAGTATATCAAAGAGTTATATCTCAATATCTCAATTCAATCCGCAATCAAACAAATAAGAATTTTCTAGCCTGATCGAATACAAGAGAAATAACTTGAATGGTACCAAAGACCAATGTCCAAGGATTAATCAATTTCAATCAACAACCAAAGGTTGGATTTACCAATTGATCGATTCAACGCACAACCTGTGATATTTTAATTATATAAAAAAAATATAATGCGGAAAAGAAATAGCAGAGACACTTGTAGTTTTGTTAACGAGGAAATCGAAAATGCAGAAAAACCCCGGGACCTAGTCCAGATTTGAACACCACACTGTATTAAGATGCTACATACACTATCCTACTACAAAGCTAACTTCAGTCTGGAATGTAGTTGAACCCTAATCAATCTCACACTAATTCAAGGTACAGTCATGCTCCTTACGTCTCTGATCCCAATAGGATACTACACACTTTATTACCTTAGCTGATCTCACCCACAACTAAGAGTTGATACGACCCAAAATCGAAGACTTGATAAACAAATCTGTCTCACACGGAAAAGTCTACAAGAATAGATAAATCTGTCTCCCACAGAAATACCTACGAGTTTTGTTCCGTGTTTTGTTAAATCAAGGTGAACATGAACCATTTGATATATCAGATTTATATTTTCGAAGAATAGCCTAGAATTATCAATCATCTCACAATAATCTTAATCGACAAGCGAAACAAGATATTGTGGAATCACAAACGATGAGACGAAGATGTTTGTGACTACTTTTCTATCTTGCCTATCGGGGGTATAAATCTCAATCCAATCTTACAATTGCACTCAATCACGATATAAATAGCAAGATCATATCACGCAACTACAGAGAAAATAGTTGGGTCTGGCTTCACAATCGCAATGAAGTCTTTAAGTCGTTAACCTACAGGGTCTCGAGGGAAACCTAAGGTTAAAGGAGAATCAACTGTAGCTTATACAACTAACATCACACTGGAGGTATAGGGATTAGGTTTCCCAGTTGCTAGAGTTTTCCTTTATATAGTCTCCAAATCATGGTTTGCAATCTAAGTTACCTTGGTAACAAAGCATTCAATATTCACTATTAGATGAAAACCTGATTAGATTCAAGCTAATATATTTCAACCATCGAACTTAGCTTGTTATACACAAATAAAATGTAACTTTATTTAGGTTTGAGTAACCGTACCTAAACGTGTACACTTAGTTGGTTCAACAATAGTTAACCAATGGTTATCCATATGAGCACTTTCATATCAACCTTATTAATCTTTACCATAACTAGTTCAAGTGACTCAAATAAACTAGTTAGAGAGTTGTTCAATTTCTTAGATGTTATAGAAGTATACAAGATATAGTCGAAGCAAAATCGGTTTTGATTCACTCGAATCAATTCATGAACATTATAGCCACGGTTTGCAAAGATTCCATTCCTTATTTTATAAATGTTTTAGTTCATTAACAAACCGATTTTAGAAAGTAACCTACTTAAGTATGCAAATGGGTACACGTACTTAAGTAACCGGATTGAGTTTCCTTTTCACTTTCAAACTCCAGCATAAATTCACGGAGGTGAACTTTTCTCCAATATGCGTACGGGTATGCATACTTACCTGGATTTCCAACAACCTCTAGTACGTGTACGGGTACGCATACTTTTGGTTCCCGATTTTTGACTTTTAAACAAATGTGAGAACACACCATGTTTATATCCAGAGATGGTTACATGTTCCAAACTCTCATTTCAATCATTGAAACTTTCTTAGAGGATGTTATATAGCTGTTATTCACAAACTATTTTTCATCAAAGCGATTTTCAAGTTATTGAAATAATTAACATGACTTTCGTCACTAGTAAAGATGAACTTGGCCCAAGCGAAAGCTTACCAACACATATTTCAAGGCATAGATAAGTGAGTTAAACTCGGCTCGAAATAACACATGTGTATAATTGAAGTTTATATAACAATAAGACTTTTGTTTCAAGATAGGATACATAATAGATATACTTTTGAGTGATAGATAAGTTCAAGTCTCCACATACCTTTTTGTCGATAAAGTTACACAAGTTCCTTGAGTAGTTCTTAGTCTTCGCATGATGAACGCCATGGAGTCTAGAGATCAACTACACTTACTATCCTAGTCCGAGACTTAGCTAAGTAGACTAGAAATCAAGACTTATAGTTTTGGCAACTAAACTTGACAAACAATCTTGAGATAAAAACGCTTGCGAGTTCGACCGAGAAGTGCTTTAACAAAATGCGCAATGTGAGCGAAGAAGGTGTTGAGATCATAATGGTTAACTCTGAAGGTGTGGCTATTTTATGACTTGTATCGGATGGAAATAGCTTGCGGAATGTAAGCTATCAGTTCTTGTTTTTTTTTTAGGATACTTGTGTTGATAACCAAAACTTGTTTAATTGGTCGAAATAGGTTGAAAACCTATTTATACAATTGAGCCCCCTAATCTCGTAGGAAGTGGAGATAGTTAGGTAGTGGAGAAGTGGAGTTGTGTAGAAGCGGTTTACCACCACTTTCCCATTGTCATGGGAAATTGGTCAGCCTTACACCCACTATTCTCTTATAGCTATTTAACCGTCCGCTCTTTCTTGATACTTTCTTGTAATGGGCATGTTGCACGCCGCACGTTGTAAACCGCCAGAACAATACCCTGATGAACATCCCCTAGTTTGTTACATGTTTGATGTCTCGAGTGTTTCGTGGAAAAATGTGCAATAGGTTGCTGAGTGGGTATGATATGCAAGACCTAGTTATTCTGACCAATTGCACGAAATCTAGGAGGCATAATGGCATAGTGGCGCCTACATACTGGCATAGTAGCAAAGTGGCGAGGTGGCGCATGCCAATGGCGTAGTGGCAAGGTGAAAAAGTGGCGCCTACTAATGGCATAATGGCGAAGTGGCGCCTACTATATCTTGGCATATTGGTGTTAGATCCAAATATGACTCAATGATATTATATCTAGTTGCCACATCGAGCTTAATCCCTATGTGATGTTAGCGGTCTTAACTAAATTAGGGTTTGGCATGTCAAATCCATGTGTGCATCTATATTGACGCGACGACCACTAGGTGTTGGCGCGGTTTGGCCTCATTCTAAATGCGTGTGGCGCATTTAAAGCGACCTGATTGGTCGATGGAAATGGGTATGGAAAGAAGCATGGAGCCGGCCTCATTCTAAATGAGTTTCGCGCATTTATAACTACCTGATTGGTCGATGGAAAGGGAGGAGACAAGAGCCATGGGGCCAGCCTCATTCTAAATGCGTGTGGCGCATTTACAGCGACCTGATTGGTCGATGGAAAGGGGGCCAGAAAGCAGCATGGAGCATGGCCATCCGTCTACATGTGGTGCGTGCTATGGAGAAATGGCCAGCCATGTGGCTCTGCCACGCCTCCTCTTTTTGCTGCTCCTATTTTCCGCATCTCCTCTTTTATTTCTTGCTTTCTAATTTTTGATAGGACTTCGCTCCTACTAGTCCATGGCGGATTAATTTCCTAGCTTACCTAGGTTTGGTCTCGACTAATAGGGTTCGAGATATTGCGCAGGGCGCAAAGAACCTAATTTTTGCAAATAGGTAAAATTAGGTTAGAAAATTGAATTTCGTGAGATGACACAAAATTAAACAATTTTCGATAAATTATTTGTGCGTTGGCACAAAACATCTCTTTATCGGATAGCGGTACAACTTGCGTGTTCCTGAGTATTTTCATGCATATCTTAATACTGACACTTCGGGAAATTCATGTTACCCCGCTACGAGTGAAAAGTAATTGTCATGTCATACCAATATTAAGAGTTCAACTGGGTAACATAGCATAGGAAAATACTCGACCGACTGTACATTAGTGAATAATACAAGCGGGAGTTTAATAAAATTTATAGAATATTTGGGATTGTTGCTACATGCACCAATATTATTCTAGATAAATTTCATAAGTATTAAACTACATAGTTCATGTGTAAGCAGAGAGGTATAAACACTCAATAGCTTCTTGGAAGCTTTACTTCTTTGCAGAAAGCAGTCATATAAAAAATAGGATTTTACAATTTTATCCCTGAACTAAAAACCACCATCAATAATCGGTCACACCAATTACTAGGATCGGTCACACCAATTACAAATATCGATCATACCATCTCAGGTGATTACTTAAGATCGGTTACAGTAATTAATAAAAACCAGTCATACCAAATTATAATTCAGGCATTGTGATTAGTTATACCAAGATACATAATAAGTTATGATCGGTTCTACTAACTTACACATATTGGTAATCCAAAGATATGAAATGAATAACAGTACCAATAAGCCTGAGATTTCCATTTCGATTCATAAAACAAGTTCATAAATGTACTTCCTTTAAAAAAAATTAAACATTGTTTCCTAGGATGAAATCTTCACCTTTACCCATACACATAATCACAATAGCATTCATACGATTATGTCGATGTCATATCTACGAAGTTCAAAAGATAAGAGTTATACTTCATATTCTAATTCCTTAATACCATGATCATATGATCATGTCTCACTACTAGAGTATAATCATTCACATCTTCGCAGTTATGTTTTCAATATCGAATGACTTGAAAGATACGTTAGGAATGAAATAGTTCAAGTCAAATATTACTAACCTCAAGAGGAAGGATGATGTCGTCGTTGTTGAAAAAGCGGGGGTCTAACAACCACACCAAATATTTCATTCGTCAATCTGTATGGAACAAACTTCAATATAATCTCAAGAATAAAAACTCAATTGAGAAATAATATTAAAGAGATTTATCTCCTTATCATCACAATCAATAGTTAAACAGAAGCTTCCCTCTTTTCTCAACACCTATTAGCAATTATAACTGATATGCCTCACCCTGGTGCTTTAAAGAGGAGACTTGGTAGGTTACCAGCATTTGACTATTATCTTTGGGGACTAATTTAAATTTTATGTAGCATGCATATTTGGATAAAGCAGCATTAGTTGGGAGGCACCATTGCAACTAGGAGTATAACGGCCAGGAAAGGGTCTAGTCCACTCACCATAAATACCCGCCAAAACTCTACCCAAATACCTTCACCCACCAAGTTTCCCACAAAGGATTACCTCCCTCAAATTGCTACCATTATTATTTTTGGAAGGTTATATCATCAGTCTAACGTCATCCCAAGTAATGACAAGCACAATAAATTTCCAACAATTCAGCCTAAAAGTACCCATTCCCTTCTCTCTTCGTACCAATATATTACCCTGTCGTGCTACCCTCTTCTTAGTACTCACGTGAATACTCCACAGATAAACCAAACTAAAAAGTCTTTTGTTGATTTGGATGTTTCATATGCTAAATCTCTCTCCCAAAGTATTGCTCTCAGTCCCAATCTTGTTACCTTACATCAAAGCTTCACTAAAACCTGCCTTGACTTTGGTCATCAAGATTCTCATTCTATTTTTAAGGTTCACACATACAAGACTACAAACTTTGTTACCTTTTCCATATGGTACTCTGCTATCATCACCATCTATCAGCATAATACTCAACAAAATTTCAATTTCTTAACCATCCTTTTTATAATAGCTTATGAAAATCCCAAGAGTACCAACACCTTTGAAATATATATTCTCATAACCTTCACTATGGAAAAACCTTCTTCCTAAAGAGATCCCAATATTCTAAACCTTGAAATCCAAGCTCTCTCCACCCAAATGTCTGATAAGCTCAATCTCCCTGCTACTCTTACAAAACCGGTTTTTATAGATAAGAAAGTCATTCTAGCTGAAGATGATACCAATTGGAAATGGTGTATGGCTGGTTACATTTGTTGTGAAACCCTCATCCCAACTTCTTCGATCAGATATTATATCTGCAACAATTGGCCCCTGGCTCAAAATCCTATTATTTCTACTTTCAATGGTCAAAAAAACAGGGTGCTCATCCATTTTCTCTCAGAAGAGGATTTTAATATAATTAATTCCCAAAAACCTTGGTTCATCTGTGGTTACCTATCCATCTTGAAAATGGTACCAAAGGAAGGCTGGCCTCCAAACCACCAACTTGTTTTTGAAGAAGAGATCATGTGGTTTATATTGTGTAATGTTCCAAATGAATGTACTGGGTATGAAGGTCTAAAGCTACTTACTACAAGTATGGGTGAACTAATTGAAGCTCAGAATCCTTTTGGCAAGCATCCTCATAAGAAAAGTGTTAAAGTTTGCATTAAAATTCCAGTTCAAAAAGCTTTACCAACTGGTATACCTCTATTTACCAATGGTAGAAATGAACCTTTCCTAATTGAATGCAGACACATCATAGTCCCAAGATACTTCTGTACGTCTTGCCGAATTCTTGACCATAAGGATCAAAATTGTCCTGCTTGGAATCTCAAACAGAAGAAGCTCAAAGAATTAGATTCAAGCCGCAACAACTATAATCTGCCAAGTGTTTCAAAGCTCATGATTCCTTCACCTGAGAAAGAAAATTGTACCTCTTCTTCTGGTACAACTGATATGAATACGCAAATGTTTGAGGATATCCAAGATACTCTTATGAGCTCTTCCTTGCAAGGAAAGTTCTCAGGCAAGTCTGTTGCTTCTGATAATGGTACAGTTGATCCTACCAAGTTTTTTCTATCCAATACTTTCCATACGGGCCCCTTTGTTAATAGATCTCCAACTCTGAATATCTTAGATGTTGGTCCGGTACAACAACAAACTACTCAAATGGATAGATGTTTACTAGTAATTGGCAAACAAAGCACCATCCAGACTAATTCTGTTACTATTATTGGGTCTGTATCAACTCCGAGTGGTCCGATCCGGACTAAAAATTCTTCAAGTCGATTCAAAATAGCCACAGTTCCTAATATCAGTCCCATCGTCACTAGAGGAGCTGCTACCTCTACTGAAAAAGAAACTATTATTAATCTCAAAAGAAAGATTAATCCAAGAGATGATTTAAGGAAACGTACCAGAGCCACTCATGTTGCTGATTCTTCAAGTACCACTTCTGAAGATAAAATTCCAAATGAACCTGATTATGCTCAACTATGTTCTCCCATCACAAAATTGGATGAGTTACCTGATATTGATCTATCCAACTGTTATCTCAATACCCATGCCATTTTTAACTCTATGGGTAACTTCACTGTTCCTACTGGTAATTCCCCTACAAGCAATGATGTCCACAATAATTCCCCTCTTAATGCTACTGATCCCAATCTGTTCTCTCCTCAAAGTTCTACTCAGAATGGTGATACTGTTATTTCTCCTCTCGGAAGTGATCTTGGCTCTCCTACCCAGGGAAATCCCATTCCTAGTAACCCAATTATTGATAAGTCCAATCCTACTCTAAATCAATTCCATGTCAATAACATAAATTTCATAGCCTGGAATATTAGAGGCCTAGGAAAAAAATCTGCAAATAAAGAACTTGGCATGCTTTGTAGAAATGTGAATCCTGATATCATTTTCCTTTCTGAGACCAAAATGGGGAAAGATATGGCTTCCAGGAAGCTAAAAAATATGGGCTTTCCATGTACTTTCAATGTTCCTAGTATTGGTAGAAGTGGTGGCTTGGTGTTGGCTTGGAAGAAGGAAATTCACTTGTCTGTTATATCCTCTAGCTTAAGGGGTATCCATGTGACTACTACTGACATAATCCACTCAAAAACTTGTCATATCCATTTTTTGTATGGTGAACCTAATAGTGCTCTTAGAGCCTCCTTTTGGGAGCAATTCTCACATCATATTATAGCTCCTATAGGTGAACCAGTTTTTGTCATTAGTGATTTTAACACTCTGCTAGGATATGAGGATAAGAATGGGTGGTCTAGAGATAAATGATTCTGATTGTGAACTTCTAAAAAACTTTTGTTTACTTCATAATCTGCATGATCCTGGTTTCTCTGGTCCTAGGTTTACCTGGTCTAATATGCAGCAGGGCCCTGACTTGATTCTTGAAAGACTTGATAGATGTATCCTATATCAACTGGTTGATGACCTTTGCCCTAAGTTTTGTGTTAATAACCTACCTAGAGACTCTTCTGATCACTGTCCCATGCATGTTGGATTCAATTATGCAGATCTTTATATGCCTAGACCCTTTCATTTCATGGCTATGTGGATAGAAGATCCCATTTGTAGGGATGTTATTGCTAATTCTTGGTCTGTAAATGTCATAGGCTCCCCGGATTATAAACTCAAAGACAAACTCCTAAGTACCAAGAAGGGCCTTAGAAACTGGAACAAATCATCCTTTAGCAATATTCAATCAGATATATCTACCACCAGGAAGGATCTGTTAAATCTACAACCCTCTAATCCTACTGATTATATTACCTCTTCTAGACTTATCTCTAAACTTAAGTTTCTGTATTCCCTTGAGGAACTTTACTGGAAAGATAAGTCTAGAGAAGTCTGGCTCATTGAAGGAGATAGAAACACTCCTTACTTTCATAAAGTGACCCTATTTAGAAGGAAAAGAAATGCTATTAGCTGGATCAAAGATTCTAACAATGCTACTCAAACTGATAGGGATTGCATTGGGAAATCTTTTTTAGATTACTTTAAAAATCTTTATTCTTCTCAACCTCAACTTTTTCAGGAGGAAATCTTAAGGGATCTCCCGGTTAAATTTTCTGCTGAGGACAATGATTTGCTAAATGTTCCTCTTACTGCCGAGGAGATAAAAAATGTTGTTTTTCAAATGGGAGAGAAAAAGGCCCATGGTCCTGATGGTTTCACGGGTTTGTTTCATCAAAAACATTGGGATATTGTGGGTGAGGCAGTGGTTGACATGACCCAAACTTGTTTTAGAACTGGTCATATTGCTAAAGTTTTCAATCATACTAATATAGCTCTCATTCCTAAAGTCCCTTTAGCTGAATTAGTCAACCATTACAGACCATTGGTTTATGCAATTTTATTTACAAAATCCTTTCCAAAACTCTGGATAACAGGCTTAAACCATTTATGGATAAAGTAATCTCCCAAAACCAAAGTGCCTTCATTCCTAAGAGGAGTATTTCTGATAATATTCTTCTAGCAAATGAAGCCATATATTCTGTGAATCATAATGATAAAGTGGAGGGTACTGCTGCCATAAAGCTTGATATGTCCAAAGCTTATGATAAATTGGAATGGAATTTCCTAGAAAAGTTTTTGAGGAAAATGAGTTTAGCTGAAAATTGGATAAAACTTATAAACCAGTGTGTGGATACTGCTTAATGGTAGCCCCACTGGTTTTTTCCAACCTGAGAGAGGTCTTAGACAAGGAGATCCTTTATCCCCTTACTTATACATTATCTGTACTGAGGCTCTTTCTTCCTACATAGATAGTCTCCAAAGAAATGGCTCTCTTAAAGGGATAAAAATTTGTAAAAATGCCCCTGAGATGACTCATCTCCTCTTTGATGATGACTCCCTTCTTTTTTCTTCTACTACTCCTGAAAACTTCAGTGTCATAAAAAACTATCTTCAAAAATACTGCCTTACTTCTGGCCAGGAAATAAATTTTGAGAAGTCTGGTATCCTTTTTAGCAGAAAGGTACCTGAACATAGGAAATCTATGTTAGCCAACATACTGGATATCCAAAGCAGAGACCTGGGGGAAAAATATCTGGGTACCCCAATTTTTTTTCAGTCTTCTAAAATTCAAACTCATATGAGTATTTTACAAGCTGTGGATGCTAGGATTACTGTCTGGTTACATAAAATTCTCTCCCAGGATTCCAGAATCACCCTGGTCAAACACATTAGCCAGGCCATCCCTCTTTACCAAATGGGCGCTTTTCTCATTCCCAAACATCTTTGCAGACTGATGGATGCTCATCTCTGCAAGTTTTGGTGGGGAGAATCTTTAGATCCCAAAGATATAAAACTTCATCTTTTGGGGTGGGATTCTCTTTGCTCTCCAAAATTTGAAGGTGGCTTGGGATTCAGAAAAGCTGAGAATCTTTAGATCCCAAAGATATAAAACTTCATATTTTGAGGTGGGATTCTCTTTGCTCTCCAAAATCTGAAGGTGGCTTGGGATTCAGAAAAGCTGAGTTAAACAACTTGGCTATGCTTGCTAGAAATACTTGGAAAATTACTGAAAATCCTGATTGTATGTTAGCGAAAATTTTAAAAGTTAGATACTTTCCAAGAACTGATTTTCTTAATGCCAAGTTCCCCCCAAAGTGTTCTTGGACCTGGAAATGCCTTCATGCTATAAAAGAGTTAATAAAACCTTTTGTTTCCTGGATTGTTGGAGATGGAAAGTTTATCAACCCTTGGTGTGATAAATGGATTCCTTCTTTAGGGTCAGCTTCTCCTAACCCTATTACTCCTCTTCATCCCAGCTTGACTGTCGATTATTTCATTGACAATTCTTCTAGAACTTGGATTGTTTCTAGACTTATTACTCATTTTGATGATGCGCCTGTTAAGAATATTATCACTATTCCCTTAAGCCAGCTTTGCACTCCTGACAATAGGGCTTGGGACCTTTCGAAGAATGGGAAATTTTCTTCAAAATATGCTTACTTGGGACTCAGAGGATCCTACCCCTCTCCCTTAAAGTCTCTTTGGTTACATATCTGGAAAATCAGAGTTTCTTACAGAATTTAACTTTTTCTGTGGAAGGCGGCTAAAAACGCTCTTCCATCTAGAACTGTTCTCCATACCAGAATGCCAATACATTCTGTTGCTTGTACTAGGTGCAGTGATCCCCTGGAAACCATTATGCACACTTTGGTGCTTTGTACTTTTGCTTCTAAAGTTTGGTTTCTATCGAAGTTTTGCATAAACACTGCTTTCTTTTCTCAAAAGACTTTTCAACAATGGCTTGTTTTCTGGTTGTTGGATTCTAATTATAGGTTATCTGAAGAGGATCAACAGTTCTTTGTTGCTATTTTATGGTCTATATGGACTAGCAGAAATAATTTGGTTTTTCAAAACCTGTCTGAAACTCATTTTTCTGTCCTAGAAAGAGATAAAGCCATGCTCCTAACCAGAAAGAATACTGTCGTTGTTCCCTGTAGTACCCCTATCATCCTAAACCATAAATAGATGCCCCCTTTGACTGGATGGATTAAATGTAATACTGATGGTGCCTATGATGATATATCTGGAGACAATGGTGCATGTTATGTGATGAAAGATCACACTAGCAAAGCTTCTCTCTGTGCTGCTAGGGTCTTTGAAGTTTCATCTGCAGAAGAAGCCGAAGCTAGAGAAATATGGGGAGGTCTCAAGAAAGCTATGGAACTGAAGCTTACACACCTCATTATTGAAAGTGATGCTCAACATTTGGTGGATATTTTCTCTTCAGGTCGTTTTTAGGGTGATTCTAAAACTGATGCAATCTTCAAAGACATCAAGTTTTTTTCCTCTTCTTTAATCTCTTGTATTTTTCGTTTCAACCTAGAACTTGTAATTCATTAGCTCATGAGTTAGCACACTGGGCTAAGCTACAAAAAACTTATATGTTTTGGTCCATGACTCCTACTTGGCTAGCTCCAGCAGTTGAGGCTGATCGTTAGACTGTTCCTAGACCTTTGATTATAAAAATAAAAATAAAAAAATAATTAAACAGAAGCAAGTCCATAAACCTGATTTTAGTGTGAAGTTTCTTGAAACAAGCTTTTGTGTTAATCACAACCTATTCAATATCCACCGTGTATAAACCTCTTTAAGCAACAATCACTAAAGGAGTATTTCAACACGATGTCTACTTGAAACAGGGTTAGTCTGGACTGGTCTAACAATGTGAAAATAACAAAATCAATTGTTCAAGATCAATCAAGTTTTATCCAACAAACAAGGTCGGATTTAACAACTATGATTGATTAACGTACAACCTGTATTATTTCAATCATAAAGATAAACAATATAATGCGAAAAATGAAATAACACAGACACCAGAAATTTTGTTAACTAGGAAACCGCAAATGCAAAAAAAACCCGGGACCTAGTCCAGAATAAACACACACTGATTATAAGCTGTTATACCAATTTCCTACTACCTATTCGGACTAGATGTAATAACTCCTTCATCACAAATAGAACTCCTAGAAGAACACCGATTCTCTTTAGGAATTCTTCTCCTTAATCTTCTAGAAGAACCCAAGGCTCTCTTTAGAATATATAACAACACGATTGATATGATTCGATATTTTGTTTGCATAAAACACCGGTTTGATTTCCCTTTAGATGTGAATCAAGGTTTTGGAAATCTTGTGTTTATTTTGATAAAAACAATTACTAGGTAAAAGTAATATTAAAACAAACGTGTAGATTAGGGATGATTATACTCTTCAATAAAGGAAGAGAAACCTAATTATTCTACCACAAGAACAACTAGAATAAATCTAGAGATATCTTGTTCAAAACTTCTCATGCCTCAATAGAAGTTTTTATTTCTAGTCTCCGATTTCGACTAACAAGTGTTGGTATACTATCGGAAACTGAAATCTATCAAAACCTAGTGTTTATGATCAACAACTCTTGAATGGTTTTATATCAGAAGAGAAAACCTTAGAATAGAAAGAGGTGAAAAACCTAGATTACAAGTTGTATAATCAATCACGAAGATTAGATTCAACTTGTCTTTGTGATCCCCAATACAAAGACTTTTATCTCACTCTTGTTCACGGAGAACAGAAGACGTGGAAAACAACCTGCAGAGCTTACGCTAATTTTCCAAAGGGGATGAAAAAAAACTTGTAAACTCACGAACCCTTTATTTATAGTGAAACATAGCTTGAAAACTAACAAATCTATTTCCTTTTTCAAGACTCTCTTAATTTTGGGAGTCTTTCCTAAGTTACAACTCTTGCCAAAATAATTAAATAATTAATTAATTAGCAAATATTGTATTTATGTGCATAAATCACATTTTAACTTAGGAAGGAATCACAAACACTTTAATATGGTAATCAAAGATGTTTGGACCAATAGCTAGCTTGCCTAGATGAGGAAACATCACCAACATGACCAAAAATGCCTTTTAGTCACGTACTGGGCCCAAGTTCGCGGACTCAAAAGCCCATGGAATGTTTCCTACTAATGAACTTAAATCACTCATAACTTGATCGTTACAACTCGGAATTGAGTGATTCTTGGCTCATTGGATTCGCAGGTTCAAATCTTGAAGACTTAGCTTCCCTGTTTTATCTACACCAACTAATCCAAAGTCAATCACATGAAAACGTCCAAATATATCTCGTCCAAAATCTTGCCAGAAAACATGTAGACGAACAAACATTTTTTCCTCCATATATTAGTTCTAATAAGGTCGGGTATGATGATAGGGGTATTGGATTCTCTTGGGACCATGTTCTTTTCGTTATTTAACAATTCAGAGGTATAAAAAACTAAAAGAGAATATATTGTATTAGTGATTGCCTAGGGCGCCATAGGCGCGCCTCGCCTCGCCTAGCGCCTGATACAACATAGACGTTGAGTAGTTCGTTTGCATCATCTAAATGTCTTCAAATGAATTGGTAGTTGATGATGATGGATTTGACATCTTTGAATGAAATAAAAAATAATGGAAAAATGTTTCTCTGAATAAGGTAGTGTATGATAGAAAATTGGCTATCCTTTTTATATACCTAAGTGACCAACGGCTATAATTTCAAAAATAATAATATTTGTTTGATCCAAAAAATAAATAAAAGCCAGGAAAAATAGGAGTATGTAATATAGGCACCTGTAGGCCGATTATAAACTTGGAATTTTGTGAAATAGTTACCATGGCATAATCAGTACTGAAAATACGAGGGTACCCAAATACACCACAATATTTTTGTTTAAACCAATAAGTCCGGTACCAAGTGTAATCATCCATGGAAAAAGTCGAGACAATACGACAACTAGATATTAACTTGATAATAGTTACGGTCCGAAATCAATTTACTAGAGGATCAATATCAAGTGATTAGATCAACGTACAAGTTTATTTAATTTATTAAATTATAAAACAATTATAATGCGGAAGTAAAATAAATAATACAACACAAGATTTTGTTAACGAGGAAACCGCAAATGCAGAAAAATCCCGGGACCTAGTCTAGTTTTGAATACTCTCATAATTAAGCCGCTATAAAAAATCTAATACCAACTTCATATAGTTGAGACCAAGAATACTACCCCTAACTACTTAGTTCCCTAAGTATCCGTACGCTATCGACTTCTAAAGTCACGCACGTGAATAACAAGTCCTTTGGATGGTATTCCAAACATCAAAAGAAGAATCTTTTAGGTAACTACTCTAATCAATCTTTCTACAAGATATAGATGATTCGTTGACAAAGGCTCTTCCGTTTAATCTAATAAACTCCTTTGTATGGTTAGATCAATCTAACTTTAACTACTGAAATAGTCAAGTATAGATTCACACTCAATCAATACAGATCTCAAATAGAAATATAAAGAATGCCGATCTTACACAATTAATCAATCATATCTATCAAAGATAAATCGATTCTAGTTGGATCCTAGGCGATCAAGGTTTGTACACTAAATCCATAAGATATGAAAATATAAGAATTCTTCTTCGTCTTCTATTTCTTCAAAACCTGCACAACAACACTTGAATCTCTTGTGATCAATCACACATAGAACAGAGTCTATTAACAATGGATTATCACAAGATGTCTTTAGATCTAACAAATGTTCTAAACATACCGTCGATATTTTGATTTAGTCTGAGTGAATCTTATATCAGAAGAGAAGATTCTCAAGCATAAACAAACCAGGTGCAATCAAAGTTTTAACAACCGTTAGTCAATCAAATCAAATCAAAAATTAATAACACTGCAATTATCTAGTTTCCCACTGACGATACTCGTAGAGATTCTTGATCCCACAGAAGTCTTTAAACGAGCGATCATAAGAGATTTTCACCTAATTAGGATAGTCTCCTCTCCGAATAGACGGTTTCACCAAAAACAACAATAAATGAAGTTTTCCTGGCTCTTAGGATAGTTTGCTAGAAATGCAAACTTAGGAAATTATAAACCAAGGATGTTTGGACACCAAGGAGTTTCCAAAACATAAAATATTCTCAAGACATGCAATGAATTCCCAAATTTGGTTTTCGCAATTCCAATAAATGTTGGTCCAATATTTCTGAAATCCCTCGATAGAAAATCTTCAATTAGTAAATGCACATTACTAATTTTTATTTTCTAGAGATATGTATTAGTTGCTGGTAATTAAAGCATATAAAACCAAAAACCTTAATTGAAAGATTCTTAATTTGTTTCGGCACATGATCACCTTGAGTACTAAGGAATATCTTTGAACAATAAATGATAAGAGTTATTGTTCGTGTTCAAAGTATGTTGACATCTTTTCACTGCAAATCATTATTTCATATTTACATGGATTTGCTTCTTAGAATCGGTTCTACCACACTTGAAAACAAGTTTAGAATTGGTTTGCCAGTATTCCATGACTACTATGTGATTGGTCATACCCTCAAATGCAGGAAAACACCATCAGCAATGCTCCTGGGATCAGTTTAAGGCCAAAGACTTCCGTTTTCTTAACATTAAGATGTAAACCCCTGCATGGTCCTTAAGTTTCGATTATACTCAGAGCCTTGGATACCTCTAATGTAAAATAGGACTCTTTCCTAAATAGGATGAAGTGAGATAAAATAAGATACATTCCTCCTCTTTCTTCTCTCCTTTCTTCTAAAAAAAACTCTAGAGTCTTTTCATATTTCTTGCTCAGATTTGGTCCTTTTGGACCAGATCTGAGCAAGGATTTATTTTTCTTTTCTAGTTTTGGTAGTAGTTTAATGAATAAGATGTTTTTACATCATTTTTTGTGTCTTTTGACATGTTTATTCGCCGTTTCGGGGAGATTTTTCTTCGTCTTTGTGGGGCGATTTCTTCGATCTTTGATGGCTGGTTCATGGCTTGCTACTCATGATTCCAAAACATCAACAAATCGATCCACAAGTTTATGGGAAAAATACTCATTCCTTCTAGGAGTATCTCAAGGATGAATGCAATCAAATCAAATGGTCGGAATTATTTCCGGAATATACCATCATCTCTCCCTTATACATAACCAAAAATTGAGTATCTCTGCGGTTTATTTCTCTTTCTCTTAACGATCTACTTGTAGTTGATATCCTTATTTATATTAGGGTTTTGATTATTTTGATATTTTTTTATGTATTTTGATATTCTTGTAAGCGAACATGTAACCACTATTTTGATTTGAATGAATTGATATTTGTTGATTGAGCAAAAAAAAAAGAGATAAAATAGGATAAAGTGAGATAAAATAAGATTAAAAAGTAGTAAAACAATCAGGGATTGTACTTGGCGTCAATCCAAGAGACGCAGGCGTTTTTGTCATGGTCGCGCGTTGGAACTTCCAACGCCAGCGTTTTTGGCAAGAACATGCGTCCTTACTACAGACGCGCGCTGGTTATTCCATCTCGATGTTCAAAGCAACAGATTTATTGATTTGAACATCCATTTTTCATGTTTGTTCATTCCATAGTGGAAGAAAAATGAACAAACTCCAAGTTTTTTCATTCCATAGGAAGTGCTCTAAGGGTTCAAACCATGGACCTTGTAATTGCTAGTAGTATTAGGGGTCACAACTAACCACTGTACTGACTCATACAATAAAAAAAAAATTATCCTTATTTCAACTGGCTAGTTTGCGGCCTAGGTGAGTTATTTGAGCCCTATTATCATCATTAGAAGACAAAAAAACGTCATTACGAAATAATACCAAAACCCCTTATCACCTATTTATGTTAGTGGCTAATATGTTTTCCGTTATTAGTGATGATTTATTAAATTAGTAGTAAAACTATTAGTGTTTTAGTTTGATTATAGTTATATATAAAATTAGAGTAGAAAATCATTTCCTCTTCTTAGGTTTGGAAAAGAAGAAGAAGTAGACGAGAAAATGAAAAATGAGGATTTGTGATTTTGTTAGCAAAAATGAAACTTTATAGCGACGATAAAGACTCTAGGAGTGATAAAGAAGCGGGTGCATCCACCTCTCAGCAATTAGATTATCATGATTTTGATCATACCGATTTGGGTTATTTGTTGAATGAAGAAGACTACCGATATGGGTTATTTGTTATTTGAGGATCTTATTGTTGCAAAAGAAGAATATTACCGGAAAAATGAAGGTTATAATGCATCTAGTGGTCTGGTATGCGTTATAAGGATCTCAAAACATGTATACATTCTAAGAATATTATCGGGAAAATGCGGTAGCACCACATCCACGAATTTCGAGTTATCTCCTCAAATTGAGAACGACAGTCGGCCGTTGTTCATCACCATACAAACTGAATGTTGTATACTTTTGGCGGGATTGGTATGTGAAAAAATCGGCTACTTTAAAAAATATGTCGATTCCTTCACTTGGATAATTTCAAGAAATACACAAATTATACAATTGGCCTGTATGTATATATGTAATCCGATTGTAGAGACAAAAGTGTACAAAAAAATGCATTTTCAACCCATACATGAATCAGATTACATGTTACACAACGTGAAACAGTTGTTGTTTTTGGGAATTTTTCACCAAAAATCATCAAGTCCTCAATCGATTGATATACTTATATCTATAAACTGATTGTCTAGAATTTGTCTGCTCAACTATTGTTCATATACCGATTATAATTCCCTAAATTGTTGATATATGTTTTAGATTATTAAAGTGTTCAAAGAAGATCAACCTGAACCCGTATCTCAGCTGGGTCCTGATATCTCCGCCTATTTTTACACTGATTTGGTATAAGAAAATAGGACTATGCAAAGCAATAGTTTGTCGACAAGGGCATAAAGATCAAATGTGAAAAAGCGAGGGTCTAACAACCTCACCCAATATTTCGCTTAACAATCTGTATGGACTAACTCCAATATACTTTCAAGAGATTCAACTAGACAGTTAGACTCAATCTTAAGAAAAGTATATTAAAAAGTTATATCTCAATCCCTCAATTCAATCCGCAATCAAACAAATAAGAATTTGCGAGCCTGATTGAATACAAGAGAAATAACTTGAATGGTACCAAAGATCAATGTTCAAGGATCAATCAATTTCAATCAACAACCAAAGGTTGGATTTACCAATTAATCGATTCAACGCACAACCTGTGATATTTTAATTATATAATTAAATATAATTCGGAAAATAAATAACACAGACACCAGAATTTTTGTTACTGAGGAAACCAAAAATGCAGGAAAACCCCGGGACCTAGTCTATATTTGAACACCACACTGTATTAAGACGCTACAGACACTAGCCTACTACAAAGCTAACTTCGGTCTGGAATGTAGTTGAACCTTAATCAATCTCACACTGATTCAAAGTGCAGTCATGATCCTTACGTCTCTGATCCCAGTAGGATACTATGCACTTGAATCCCTTAGATGATCTCACCCATAACTAAGAGTTGTTACGACCCAAAGTTGAAGACTTTAGTAAACAAATCAGTCTCACACAGAAAAGTCCACATGAATAGATAAATTTGTCTCCCACAGAAATACCTACGAGTTTTGTTCTGTATTTTGATAAATCAAGGTAAAGAGGAACCAATTGATATACCGGACTTATATTCCCGAAGAATAGCCTAGAAATATCAATCACCTCACAATAATCTTAATCAACTAGCGAAACAAGATATTGTGGAATCACAAACGATGAGGCGAAGATATTTTTGACTACTTTTATATCTTGCTTATCAGAGATACAAATCTCAAGATAATCTTACAATTTCACTCAATCACGATATAAACAGCAAGATTATATCACGCAACTAGAGAGAAAATAGTTGGGTTTGGCTTCACAATCCCAATGAAGTCTTTAATTCGTTAACCTATAGGGTCTCGAGAGAAACCTAAGGTTATAGGAGAATGGACTCTAGATTATGCAACTAGTATCACACATGAGGTATGGGTATTAGGTTTCCCAGTTGTTAGAGTTCTCCTTTATATAGTCTCCAAATCAGGGTTTGCAATCTAAGTTACCTTGGTAACAAAGCATTCAATATTCACCTTTAGATGACAACCTGATTAGATTCAAGCTAATATCTCTCAACTGTTAGATCGAACTTAGCTTGTTATATACAAATGAAATGTAACTTCATTTAGGTTTGAGTAACCGTACTTAAACGTGTACACTTAGTTGGTTCAACAATAGTTAACCAATGAGCACTTTCATATCAACCTTATTCATCTTCACCATAACTAGTTCAAGTGACTCAAATGAACTAGTTAGAGAGTTGTTCAATTGCTTAGATCTTATAGAAGTATACAAGAAACAATCGAAGCAAAATCGGCTTTGATTCACTCGAATCGATTCATGAACATTATAGCCACGGTTTTCAAAGATTGCATTCCTTATTTTATAAATGTTTTAGTTCATGAACAGACCGATTTTAGAAAGTAACCTACTTAAGTATGCAAATGGGTACGTGTACTTAAGTAACCGGATTGAGTTTTTTTTTCACTTTCAAACTCCAGCAGGAATTCACGGATGTGAACTTTCCGCAAGTATGCGTACAGTACACGTACGCGTACGCATACTTTGGGTTCCCGATTTTGTACTTTTACACAAATGTGAGAACACACCATGTTTATATCCAGAGATGGTTACATGTTTTGAACTCTCATTTCAATCATTGAAACTTTCTTAGAGGATGTTATATAGTTGTTATTCAGAAACTATTTTTCATCAAAGCGATTTTCAAGTTATTGAAATAATCAACATGACTTTCGTCACTAGTATAGATGAACTTGTCCAAAGAGAAGCTTACCAACACATATTTTGAGGCATAGATAAGTGAGTTAAACTCGGCTCGAAATAGCACATATGTATAATTGAAGTCTATATAGCAATATGAATTTTGTCTCAAGATAATAAATATAATAGATAGACTTGTGAGTGATAGATAAATTCAAGTCTCCACATACCTTTTTGTCGATGAAGTTCCACAAGTTCCTTGAGTAGTTTTTTGTCTTCACATGATGAATGCCGTGGAGTCTAGATCTCAACTGCACTTATTATCCTAGTTCGAGACTTAGCTATAAGTAGACTATAAATCAAGACTTATAGTTTTGGAAACTAAACTTGACAAACAAGCTTGAGATAGCAAAGCTTGCAAGTTCGAAGGAGCGGTGCTCTAACAATCTCCCCCTTTGTCAATTTTAGTGACAAAACTATCAATATATATGGAATATAAAATAAAACAAGACTTTGTATCTTCTAATCCAAATGCTTGATCTCCTTGGTTCTTCAACATTACTCGAAATCTTCGTCACTTCCAAGTACTCCAATGATTCTAAAAATGTTCAATTCAGCATCATCGTTGTTGAAGATCCGTAGCCATAACAATGAGAAAACAATAGCTCTCAATCATTGTTATATAGTGTCATCGTATTATTACACATCATCAAAGTTCAATTGTATCACAACTTCGACAACAATACTATGGTGATATGTATTACTACCCCTTAGTCAATACTCCATCTCACATGAAAACCACTCACCCTTACATAATGATCCGAAAACTATATGTACTTATAGTGTGAACTACACATTAATTCTCCCCCTTTTTTTCAATAAAATTGGCAAAGGTACGAAAATTAGTGGGATCCTAATGAAATTTCCATAGAGACACTTCATGACCAAAAGAAAAGCATATATCAACTTTTTAGATGCAATCATCTAGCCGAAACTAAATGCATTTATTAAGAAGTTTATAAAGATACAAGATAACCCCTATAATATTCCACAACCACACTCCCCACAAAAATTTGGCAACTAAGCACAAGTTCAATGAAGAACTCCCCCCATATAATGTCATTATCGAAAAAACAACAAGAGCGACCTTTCTTTCACAAGAAAAAAAGGATTTCTTTGGACATTAACAAATCACATAAGAATATAAATTTGTATCCAAAAATCTCAATTAAATTAACCACAAGAGAACCCATGATTAATTTAATTGGAAATGCTCACATAAGAAAACTTACGGAGCCGCACAGTATATTACATAAAAAAATATGGATTAGGGAAGATCAATACTACGGAATAAACAAAGATTCATTTTATTCTTCATCACTATTTTCACAATGACGTATAATAGACATAATCTATGAAAATAAAAGTTCATCCTTTCTTCCATCAATATTTGCATAATGACATAAAAGGATTAACTTTTGTTTGTCAAAAGTTCATTTAATATTTTATCAATACTTCCATATCAACATATGAAAGACTTAACTTTTGACCACGTATGGGATAATCACAATTCACGGACGCAAACACGCATATCCCATAACAAGTTGCAATATATAAAACCATAAATATTAATACTGCAAAAACAATCTTTGCCCTTAGAAGGTATAATCAATCTTTTTCGCACGGATTTACACCAAGAATAGCTACCAAAGGCGTATAAAAATATTTTCTTAACAAATAAGAACATACAAAGTCATTAACGACCATCCACCATAGTTCACATATGATGATTGTGAACATTCAAGAATCCCATAGCAATGCGTACTACTACCCATTCTTAAACTTCCTTCTTTGTGATTCACAAACAACATTCTTTTAAAATATACAAATGAGATTATATGATTAGTACTCCAAGAATCCAAGTGCCCAAGTCCAAGAGAAGTGGAACAAGTGCGACGAAATGGAGCAAAACACTCAAAAACAAGAGACATGAAAAATACCAATCTTAATTCATATAAATTCAATAATTCTCATCTTCATTTTGAAGATACTTCAAAAAGTAAGAGAATGCAAAAAGATTGAGGTAAATTCGAGTTCAGACAAAGAATTTACGGCCAAAACAAGTTTACCGAATATCGACGTCTACGGTCAAGTATGCATACCGGTTTCCAAACGAATTTTCATGACCTGGAGCAGTATGCAAACGGTTATGCGTACTAAAATCCATGGATTTTGATTTTAAATGATGGTATGCATACTTGGTATGTGTAGCATGAAGTCCAAACATCCCGAACTACTATTTTCAAACCTAAACATTTAAGAATCTTAAACACATATAAAGTTAGGTAGAAATGAACTATAAGCAAGGTACATGGATCATTATAAGTACTCTAAGCAAATAAAAACACAAATCTTGCTCAAGTTTATAGACATAGCTTTTTAGAAGAATCCAATCAAATTCTACAACCTTACTGAACATAATATGTGCGCCCCAATTCTCGTGCTTCCCTCACCGTATACATAGCAGGGTATTCCTTGGTGAGGATGCACTAACATAACACTCAAGTTGTGTTGAGGTGAGAAATGTCTTGCTAACCACAAGTGAATTTGTACTATCATGAAAGAGATCACTTTTAGAACCTTTCAGATCCAAATCTATCTTTCCAAAGAAATTTTTAAGTTCCAACATCATGGATACTACCTTCTCCATATTCATGAAATTTTCTGGGAGATCATTCCTTTTCACACTCAAAAAATCATTGACTTTCTTTGGTATCCACTTTTGAGTGCGTTTAGGAATAATCAGAACCTTCTTCCCATTACTCTATTCTAGAATTCTCGGAAGAGAATCAGATTGACTATTCTTTTGTAAGTTAGTTTTTCTCCAACTGGGAGCATCGGATCTTGTCTTCGCCTTTACGAAGTTATCCTTTTGATAACCATTACGATTGTGAAAAGGATTCATATGATGTTTATAGGCAAATCTAGGTTTATCACAGCACTGATTCCTTTGCCTAAAGGTTGGACAGTTACAACCTGTAATGTTAAGGGGATTAGTCTCAACATATGATCTTGGTTTCACAACTTCTTGTGATGCCCAAACAAGAACATCATGAGGTTTCCCATTCCTTATACGGAAACAACATCTCCTTTCCAGGTGACCTTTATTTCCGCAATAGTAGCAAACATAAGGAATGTTTTTACCTCGATCTGTGTGTGCTGACTTTGGAGGTTGATATAATTTTCTCTTTTGAACCTTAACTGCCGATGAAGGTATTTCACCTTTTCCATCAGTGGAAACATTTTTTTGTCACTAGCCTTGACAAATTTTACCTCTTTGCTAGTACTTGGAGCATTTATTCCTTTATAGCCCAATCCTCGTGTATCACGGTGATTTTTAGTTTTTCCTAGCATAGTGGTTACTTTTCTTAAAGTAGTATTGAACTTTTTCAATCCATCTTTAAACATCTTGATTTTATCATGAACAACAACTAAATCAACCTTAAGGAATTTTTCTCTAGCGAGATACGCGCCTTCTCTGTCATCAAAACTTGCTTGTTGGGAGTTAATCCTTGCTTCAATTTCTGCAAGTTTATCTTCTAACAAGAAGTATTTTTGATAAAAATGATCGCATTCAAGTGACTTTCTACTCAGGTTTTCCTGGTATCTTTGAGGATCGATTCGCAAGATCGATTCCAACCATAAAGACCTCCATAAATCCTTTTCAATTTCTTGTTTTCTCGACATAGAGGAGTCAGAAGATGTGTGACATGAGAAGTTGTAATCTTCTTCTTTTTCAATGAATCAAAAAACTTAACATACTCTGAGACTTCCTCATCAACATCTCTATCAATATCTGAATCACCTTCATCAGAAAGTTCACCCAGCTGTTCTTTTAGGCGTGTTTCCCAATCAACAATTTCTACATTCAGAGACTGTTTAGGTATTGAATTAGATGTGGCAGTTCTCTCAGGTGAATTTAAGATTTGAATATCATCTGGTAATTTCTGACCTAGTACGTTATTAGAGATAGACTCGTGTATAATAATCATATTGCTACAAACACAGACTTATGAGGTCTTTAACGTGTTTGCCTGCTCTGGTACCAATTGAAAAAGCGGGGGGTCTAACAACCTCACCCAATATTTTGCTTAACAATTTGTATGGACTAACTTCAATATACTTTCAAGAGAATCAGCTAGACAATTAGACTCAATATTAAGAAAAGTATATCAAAGAGTTATATCTCAATCTATCAATTCAATCCGCAATCAAACAAATAAGAATTTTCTAGCCTGATCGAATACAAGAGAAATAACTTGAACGGTACCAAAGACCAATGTTTAAGGATCAATCATTTTCAATCAACAACAAAAGGTTGGATTTACTAATTGATCGATTCAACGCACAACCTGTGATATTTCAATTATATTAAAAAATATAATGCGGAAAAGAAACAAACACAGATACTAGTAGTTTTGTTAACGAGGAAATCGAAAATGCAGAAAAACCGCGGGACCTAGTCCAGATTTGAACACCACACTGTATTAAGACGCTACATACACTATCCTACTACAAAGATAACTTCAGTCTGGAATGTAGTTAAAACCTAATCAATCTCACACTAATTCAATGTACAATCGCGCTCCTTACGTCTCTGATCCCAGTAGGATACTACACACTTGATTCCCTTACCCACAACTAAGAGTTGCTACGACCCAAAGTCGAAGACTTTGATAATCAAATCTGTCTCACACAGAAAAGTCTACAAGAATAGATAAATCTGTCTCCCACAGAAATACCTACGAGTTTTGTTCCGTATTTTGATAAATCAAGGTGAACAAGAACCATTTGATATATCGGATTTATATTCCCGAAGAACAGCCTAGAATTATCAATCACCTCACAATAATCTTAATCGACAAGCGAAACAAGATATTATGGAATCACAAACGATGAGACGAATATGTTTGTGACTACTTTTATATCTTTCCTATCGGAGGTATAAATCTCAATCCAATCTTACAATTGCACTCAATCATGATATAAACAGCAAGATCATATCACGCAACTACAGAGAAAATAGTTGGGTCTGGCTTCAGAATCGCAATGAAGTCTTTAAGTCGTTAACCTACAGGGTCTCGAGAGAAACCTAAGGTTAAAGGAGAATTGACTGTAGCTTATATAACTAGTATCACACTAGAGGTGTAGGGATTAGGTTTCCCAGTTGCTAGAGTTATCTTTTATATAGTCTCCAAATCATGGTTTGCAATCTAAGTTACCTTGGTAACACAACATTCAATATTCATGTAGTTGCAGGAATTCCCACACTACACCCTTGTCAAGATTCTATAGAAATTCACTAGAAACTAATTGGAAATTTGAAGAATTAAACGATACTTTATTATTTAGATCTCAGAAATGTTTACATAAAGGGGAGAAATCAAGATTACAAATATTCTCTTGAAGTTTCTCTCTCCTCAAGACTCTTTCAACTCTAAAAAATACATCATCCTTTTCTGGACATATTGGGTCTCTATTTATAGGGAAATTACATAATGGATGACAGCTAAGTCCTCCTTTTATCTCGGATATACATTGCGATCTTATCACGATTATTATATATCTCCCTCTCGCTAGATTCTATAACTATCGCAGATCATTACGTAACCTCTACATGTTTCTTCATTATGTCATTTCTTGGGCAGTTCTGCGACACTCGTCAATTGTTGTTGTGGTACTTCGCGATATCCTCGCAAAAATGTTGTTAATATCATAGGGAATATTGGTGTGGCAATATTCTGGTCCTACATCTTGCCTCTTCTCATGTCTTTTTATGCGAAGAATAAAATATCATGAGAATCCCAAACGTCTCGTAACGCTCGCAGTTTCTTTTCTTTCTATATTTTCTTCTCGACAAGACTCCGTTATTTTAGCTTTACTGCCTACACGTGTTGTGAATTCATCTTTTTAATGACACGTATCTACTCAATAGGTCATTCTCTTTTGCCTATAAAAGACAGAGTTAGATTTCGAAACTAATTTTCTTCTTTTAAATCTCTTTCTCTTTCATCTGTTTATTTTATCTTCCGTCTGCAACTCTTCTTCTTCTTCTTCATATTCTCCTGCTACTGTTCTCTTGGAGTCACCAAGGTATGTTTTTTGACTATGATACTTATTTGAGCCAATTTTTACTTATATTCCTCGATCTTCTCTGTTTGATTCTTCACAACTCTCATATTATGTTTTCTTCTTTAGTGGTACTGTCTCTAACACCCGATCTGCAACTCAAAATCCTACTACTCGCAAAAAACTTGCTGAAAAGAAGAAAAGGAGTTCTGCGAGTAATAAGGTTAGTAAGAAACACATTCTATTTCTTGATAACAATATTGTTGCCTCTGTTTCTTATCTATGTTATTATTCGCAGAATGACGAGACAATCGCTAATCCTCCCAAAAGAATTCGTCAATTTAAAGTTCTTGAGGATGATTTTATTCTTCCAACATTAACATCTGCGAGAGTTTCTCCCATATCCTCGCAATCAAATCCTTCTACTTTTATCTGCGAGAATATCGCTATCAATACCTCTTCCTCTTCTGATCAAGCTCCTCAAATTGATGTGACTGAGACTCCTTCTAGTCCTATAATTCCTTCAACTGTTGTTTTACCAAATACTCCTCCTGATAATATAACAATCGCAAATGACTCAAATCGTCAACTTTTCCTTGCTACAACTTCATCCTCTACTTCTATTCCGTCATCAAATGAGACCTTTGCAGGAGTTGATCTTGCTTTTAAAATTCTATCTAACATTTTAGATAGTGTTAAGAAATCTTCTACTGACCCTGTCCAATCTGAAGCTTGTGAAACTTTACTCAAGTATTTTTCCTCTGATAATACTTCTTCGCGAGCATCTTTAGAGCATGAAGTTGAAGCTCCAAGGCAAAGTCTTCAAGCCAAAACTTTTGAATGTGATATCTTGAATCATCAACTTCGCAACTCTTCTCTTGATTGTGAGAACCTTCGCAGAAATAATAATGAATTTATAGGTATAACTTTCTTGCCTCTGTCCTTTTGTTTTTCTATTTTATCTTCATATTTTCTGTACTCAAATCTCCCTCTTAAATTCTTGTTTTATATATTAGTTTCAAACCGGACTCGTTTCAAGGAAAAACTTAAATCTGAATCCATCGATGAAGAAGTTCGCGTTAAAAGAGATTCTTGGATGGACCAGTATAATAGATTAGATAATCTCTATACATATTCAATTGATCAAATAGATAATCTCACTAATGAGAATAATCAATTATCACAAAGTCAAAGTTTATTAAACAGCGAGGTTACTCGCCTCTCATATTTGTTAACCAAGACTAATTTGGCGATAGAATCTTTGTCAGATGAAAATAAAACTTTATCCCAGGAAAAATATATATTTTCAAGCTTGATGCCGATCTCCTCGCAGAAATTGGGTAATCTTCAAAGGTTATGTGACAATCAAGAGAAATCTCTTTATTCTCTTAAGAATGAGCTTAAGGAAGTAACTGAATCATCTTCCGCTGAGATAGACAAACTTATCAAAGGTAGATTAACTCTTAGTTTAAAGGCCAGCAAGCTTCGAGATCAATACTCCCAGTTAGAGAAATCTCATTCCTTATTAACAGAGGAGAACTCGTATCTTCGTACCAAAGAAGAAAATATGAAATCTCGTCTGAAGGGTATGGTTGGCGATAAATTTGATGACGCTATGAATCAATGGGAGAACTGTTTCTTTACATTAATCCAACATTTAACTTCTCAAAAAGAAGGTAGTCAATTGACTGCCTTATTTTCTGATCTTTATGTCAAATTTTATGTTACACTTCTTGCGATCTCTTAATCTGAATCATCTTTAATTACTTTTGTTACTCGCAGAATCTGAAAGAAGTCTTCATTCTACTATCACTGAACTTACTAAGAAGTTAGATAACGTTCGCAAAGAAAACAAGACTATCCTTTCCAATTTACTAGATGTTCGCGATAAGGCAGAAAGAAGACTTGATTATCTTGAGTACTTCAAGAATATAGAGATCAGGAATCGTGACAAAGGCTTCCTTCGCAAGGTTCATCTTAGTTCTGAAGTTCTTGTGAATGACATTCTGATCTCCCATTCTCTCCCACCTGTATCTGTTCCTCCTCTAAAGGTTGATGCTGATGAAATCCCTCTTCCCATGGATAAGGATTTAGAATATGATTTTGAAGAAAGTCGTCCTGAAGAAGTAACTACGAGTGGTGAATCAACTGTTGGCGATGAACCAAAAGAAGGAGAGACTCCCAATGAAGATGATGCTGACGAAGAGACTCGCAATGAAGAAGATGCTGACAAAGATGACAATACTAGCAAGAATAAAGAATCTGGCGAGATCAACGCCGAATATTAATTTTTTTCTTTGTTTTCCTTTTCCTCTCCTTTTTTATGAGCAATGTAATTTTGGAATTTAATGTTGACTTCTTAAATATCTTCAAGAAAGATAATGATATTTTTTTTATTAATTCCTTCATCCTCCCCCCTTTATCTTGCTTGAAGGTATTAATTATTTTATGTATCTTACTTGTATGAGCTTGTGATGTTATTAATATCCGCGAATGAATTCATTTGCAATACTTTACTTCTAAAGATTTGTTATAGAATTCTGAATTTCATTTCTGAAATATTCTGTAGGATTCCTGTCTTTCACAGATTACACTGTAGTGGATATATCTTTCCTGCAAAAAATATTCTAAAAGAAAATAATTAATGTTTGAGATTATTCTGTTGGTCTTATTCTTCCTTCCTAATTAAAGGTCTTATCTTGCCAAACTTTCTTTTTGCGAAAAAATCACAGGACATCTGTACATTTGCATGTATTGACCCATTGATCTTGCCTTATCTTTATTTTTTAATTGTTCTGCGATAATATGACAAGTCTAAGTTCTCTCGCAAGATCAAAGCCTCGTGACATTGTCGTCTTGCGATGAAATCGCAGGACGTCTTTACACTTTCATGTAAAAACCCATTGATCTCATCTTAAATTTTTCTCTTATGGCTTTTTTGCCTCTGTATAATTTACATAACGCGACAATATGACAGGCCTAAATGTTCTTGCGATCATAAATCCCCATGACATTGCCGTCTTAAGACACTTATCAGCTCCCTAATGGAGGGTGCCACCCTTATCTTCCCCTTGGTTGCCCCTTCAAGGAGGGCACATCGGCCATACAAGACTAGCTCCTCCCATCCAGATTTACCAACAACCAGTTGTTGTCGCAGCCTCTTGTCCTTTATGCCTATATGGCTTATAGTTACAAGACTGCTCCCTAAGTGGGGTTTTCTTCAGGCCGAGTGCATCATAGCCAAGACTTACCAAAGATGTCCAGGGTAGGTTCGTCCGTCCCGGGCACCTTTGGATCAACCGTGTACCTCAGCGCCTTGGTCATACTCTGCACTCCTTAGAAGAGATTCTCGTTTGTCCAACCAGGGTATAACCTTATAAAGTTGGAAATCCAAGACCTCTCTCCCGGATAGGTTTTCTTTAACCCCAACATCTGTATGATTCAGGTTCCAGCAGTGGTGTAACCTTATCCCTGAATCATATAAATAGATACCCCCCTTATGACGTGCTTGTTGGTCTTACATTTGCCTCTTGCGAAATTGTATTCGCGAACTAGGGTGCACGCCATAAAGGTTTGTCCCATTCTTTAAATCTCTACGAAATTTTATTCGCGTTTCTCGCGATCTTTTCGCGCTTCTTTACTCTTGCGTTTCTTGTAATTGAATTAAATATTCTTGCGATTGTAATAGGAAGTTTATTTCTTATTTCACCATATGACACACCAATATCTTCTAATCTCGCAGAAATTATTACTGATAATACCTCTTCAGGAATAACCTGTTCCATGGTCTATCAAGTCTTTGACCAACATCTCTCCCTTCAGGATCCACTAATTTGTATGCCCCAGTTCCAACTATTTCTTTAATGATGTAAGGTCCATCCCATTTCCTTGCCAATTTTCCACCACTTTCTTGTTGATACTTTGGGGTTTCTCGCAACACTAAGTCTCCTTGTTGGAATTTTCGTTCTTTGACACGTTTGTTGTACTCGCGAGCTAATCTTCGCTGATAATTCTCCATATGTTGCAAAGCTTTTTCTCTTTTCTCTTCTAATTCATCCAGCTTTTGTAGAATCATACCAACACTTATATTTCTTTCCCAGGCCTCTCTTTTTGTTGTTGGAATAGTAACTTCTATTGGTAACACAGCTTCAACTCCATATGTCAGACAAAAGGGAGACATTCCAGTAGCTTCTCGTCTAGTTGTATTGTAGGCCCATATTGCATTATGCACTTGTTCGCACCATGTCTTGTGGTATCCTTCTAACTTCTTCTTTAAAATGTCTGCGATTGTTTTATTTGTTGCCTCATCTTGTCCATTTCCCTGTGGATATAATGGTGTTGACTTTCCACATTTGATCTTAAATGCATTAAGTAGCAACTCTATATTTTGCCCTTCAAACTGTTTTCCATTATCAGATACCAGCTGTGCAGGAATCCCAAATCTGCAAATTATATTTTCAAATATGAATGTAAAAATATCTTTGTCGCGAATATGTTGCACTGCCTTCACTTCTCCCCATTTCGTGAAGTAATTTGTTGCGACAATCAGATATCTTCTTTGTCCAGAACTAGGCACAAATGGTCCCACTATATCTAATCCCCATTTTCCAAAAGGCCATACACTTGTTGAGGATGATAATGGTGCTCTTGGTGCATGTATCTTTTTTCCATATCGTTGACAATCTTCACAACGTCTTGAATGTAGCTTTGCATCTTCATGCATATATGTCTAGTAATACCCTTGCATTTTTGTTCTATATGACAAAGATCTTCCCCCACTGTGATTTCCAGCATCACCACTATGCAGCATCTTCAATATCTTTTCTCCTTCTTCTCTCGTCAAACATCTTAGCGATGGTCCATTAAAATATATGCGATATAGTACTCCATCTCTTAGTTCATAATTGGTTGCCCTACTTTTTAATTTATGTGCCTCTAGTCTATTTCTTGGGGTTTCTCCTCTCACTAAGTAGGCATAAAGATCTGCTCACCAATCTGTGATGTTACTTTGTTGCTCTTCCTCGCCAGCTTCTATCATCATCGCATCTGTTTCTTCTTCTTCTTTATTTATTGAAGGTAATATAAGTGTTTGAATTTTTATACATCTTGCCGCTGGGTTTGTCATCATACTAGATATGAAAGCAAAAAAGTCTGCGAGTCTATTATCTTTCCTTGATATATGTCTCCACGTTATTTTTGAAATTCTCGCAGACAATTCTTCCACAAGTTTCTTATATTTCTTCATAGATGGTTCATTTGTTGTATACTCTCCCTTAATCTGGAGAATAACCAACTGTGAATTGCTAATAATTCTCGCATTTTCCAGTTTCATTTCTATCGCAAACTTTAAAGCGTGAATTACAACTTCATATTCTGTTTCATTATTAGTAGACGCGAACTCCAACCTAAATGAAAAAGCTATTTTTTCTCCTTCTGGCGAAATAAAAACAATTCCAATACCATTTCCTTCTCCATTTGATGATCCATACACTAATATTTCCCATCTGTTAGGTTCTGTTAATAGATCTTTTGGGTCTCCATGTTCCTCTTCTACATCCATAATTTCTTCCACAGCTTCATCATCTTCCAAAGGAAATTCGGCTAAGAAATCTGCGATGACTTGTGACTTTGGCGAAGATAGAATTTCATACTTGATATCGAAGTGTCCCACTTGTGCATTCCATCTCTCAACTCTGCCTGATCTTTTTGAATTTTTTTTTTGAAGAAGATCTTTTTGAATTTTTCATTACTGACTCAATTGCCACTTTTGTTAACACTTTGATCTTATGTGCTTGAAAATAGATACGAAGCTTGAAGGTTACATGCACCAATGCTAGAATTAATTTCTCAATCTTCGAATAATTTTTCTCTGCTAAATTAAATGTTTTACTAATATAATAAATTAGTTTCTCTATTTCAGCATCTACTCGCAGCAATGCCGCACTTAGCGCGTACGTGGTTGTCGCGAGATAGATCAATAACTCTTCTCCCGGTTCAGCTTTCTGTAAAATAGTTACATTCATTAAATGTTCTTTTATTCCCTGAAAAGCCTTTTCACATTCATCTGTCCACTTGAACTTTGTCCCCTTTTTGAGTATATCGAAAAAATGTTTGCATTTATCAGAAGATCGCGAGATGAATCTTCCTAGTGCTAAGAGTCCATTCAATTTTTGTACATCTTTTACCGTCGCAGGTGTTGGAATATCGCGGATTGCTTGCACCTTTTCTGGATCAATTTGTATTCCTTATTTTGATACAATATACCCCAGAAACTTTCCTGAAGTTACTCCAAAAGTACACTTGTCGGGATTCACTTTGATATTGAATTGCCGCATTTGTTCAAAAATCTCTTTCAAGTCTTGCACATGATTCTCAGCTTCCTTACTTTTGATTAGCATTTCATCTACATACACTTCCAATGTTGTGTGGATCCACTTTGCAAACACCTTCTCCACCATTCTTTGATATGTTGCACCAGCATTTCGTAATCCAAAGGGCATCTTTGTATAACAATATAATCCTCTTGGAGAAAAAAATGCGGTATGCTCTTGGTATTCTTCAGCGAGAGGGATTTGATTATATCCTTTGTATCCATCTAATGAAGATATTCTTGCATTTCCCGCTGCTGATTCAACCATCTGTGGGATATCTGGTAGTGGAAAACTATCTTTAGGATAAGCTTTGTTTAAATCAGTAAAATATATGCAAATTCTTATTCCCTTGATCTTCTTTGGGACCACCACCATATTTGCAATCCACTCTGGATATTTTGCTTGCCTTATAATTCCTGCGTCGAACATTTTCTGTAATTCTTCTTCTATTTGAGAATGGTATGTTGTTGCGATTTTTCTTATTCTTTGCTTGAATGGCCTTATGTTTTTGTTGATTTCTAATTTATGACATGCTATTGATGGATCTATCCTTGGAATCTCATCCATACTCCATGCGAAGATATCTTTATAGTTCTTTCTTCCTCATCTGCCTCCATTCGAGTCCCAATTTTCAGTATTTTAGGTTCTTCTTCACTCCCAATGTTTACTTCCTTTGTGGGTTATGCGGCAGTATAACTGGCTTCTGGTTCTCCCATTGGTGTTGGTGTCTTCATTACTTTCGCGAGCTCATCTCCTTCTCGTGAGATTTCGCTGGGTATTCCTTTTCCTTCTTTTGCTCTTATCATGTAGACTTTAAATTCTTCTTCTTTCTTTGTCTCTCTCGCTATTTTTCTGCGAGCTTTTCACTGCTTTGGAAGTTCTTCACAATTTCTCACTTCAATTTGATAGCATATCTTCGGAAGATCTGTATCTCCTCTAATTTCTCCAATTCCACTAGGCATAGGGAATTTAATGCATTGATGTAAGGTTGATGCTACATCCTTGATCACATGTATCCATGGTCTTCCCAATATCATGTTGCATGGTGATTCCATGTTTACTACACATAGTGTTACTCGTGTTTCAATTTTTCCAAGTGGTAATCGTACCACTATTTCACCTCTTGGTTTTGTTAAAGATTTTCCAAAACCATGAATATGATATGCTGAATAAGACATTTCTTCATCCTTATACCCCATTTTCTTAAGAGCATGATAAAATATTATATCCACAGAACTTCTTGTATCCACCAAAGTTCTATTCATAGCCCACTCTTCTACAGATTTTGTTGATTTTCCTTTTCTTATCGGTATAGTGGATACCGTGATCACCAAAGAAGATGTATGGTTTAGATTTTATTCTGATATTTCTGCTGTTGTAAATGTAATTTCCTGCTTTTCCCAATCCTTCAATAATGACGTTTTCTCCACCGTCATAATTTTTCTCCCTTCAAAATCTCGTTTATGTATCTTCCCCTTAATGTTTTCATGAAATTTATCAATCATTGCTCTTGACACCGTATCATGCTCCAATTTCCTGCAATTATCTTTAGTTCTAATCATTCTTCCTCTAAATATTTCACCAACTCGTTTTATGGTTTCCTTAATCTTGAGTAATTCCTATCTTCTTTTTCTCTTTTCCTATGATTTTCGTTAATTCAGTCCCTGTTTCGGGCGCCAAAATGTAGTTGCAGGAATTCCCACACTACACCCTTGTCAAGATTCTATAGAAATTCACTAGAAACTAATTGGAAATTTGAATAATTAAACGATACTTTATTATTTAGATCTCATAAATGTTTACAGAAAGGGAAGAAATCAAGATTATAACTATTCTCTTGAAGTTTCTCTCTCCTCAAGACTCTTTTAACTCTAAAAAATACATCATCCTTTTCTGGACATATTGGGTCTCTATTTATAGGGAAATTACATAATGGATGATAGCTAAGTCCTCCTTTTATCTCGGATCTACATTGCGATCTTATCGCGATTATTATATATCTCCCTCTCGCTAGATTCTATAACTATCACAGATCATTACGTAATCTCTACATGTTTCTTTATTATGTCATTTCTTGGGCAGTTCTGCGACACTCGTCAAGTGTTGTTGTGGTACTTCGCGATATCCTCGCAAAAATGTTGTTAATATCATAGGGAATATTGGTGTGGTGATATTCTGGTCCTACAATTCACTATTAGATGAAAACCTGATTAGATTCAAGCTAATATATTTCAACCATCGAACTTAGCTTGTTATACACAAATGAAATGTAACTTCATTTAGGTTTGAATAACCGTACCTAAACGTGTACACTTAGTTGGTTCAACAATAGTTAACCAATGGTTATTGATAGGTGTAGAATACACCTAATTTACTATCTAAGAGTTTATGCTTTCTTTGTTATTTTTCTAGTAAATTATGTATTTTATGTGTGTTTTTGAGCTATTAGGTACTCTGGAGTCACACAGACGAAAAGAAGGAGAAATCACCCAAATTGGACAAAAAAGGCAAAATAGTCATTTCATAGGGCGAGCACTATCTGGAGCCCAGCTATGGTTAATGGGATCTCATTTAGGGTACCCCTTATCACTCAGCAGTGGATGTTACTATCACTGGATATCCCTTATCCAAAGGAAGGTTGGCTGTAGCACCCAGTCAGTGGGTGGTTTTAATGATGGGTGTCTGAATCCATCTGACCCATATACCCACACCCGTGGGGCGTACCCATCCGGACCCGAACCCGGATCCACCCCAATCATATCCTAACCCTAAGTCGAGGTATTTCTTTCCCAAATCATTTGGGGCTGAAATCAAGAACATCAGCCGTTGTTCTGTCCAAGAAAACGAGATCGAGAAAACAGCATCCATTGCTGCTCTTGTCTGAATCAAGAGCAATCGAGAAAGAAATTGAGAGCAGAGGTGATATGGGAGATGAAATTGATGATAAGTTGTTTATTGTTGAGACAGATAGTCAAATCGAGAAATCAAGAGAGTTGCTACTGTTGAATTTGAAACCGAGAGAGAGAAGCAGATGGAGGAAATCGAAGACATGAAGATCCGAGTTGTGTAGTTGAAGATCGAGGGAGATATCGCTGCAATGGACGAACAACCGATGATGGGGTCGATCTGAAAATATCGTTGTTCAAATCAGAGATGCAAAAATTGATTAGGGTTGATGTTGAATCAGTAGAGAGAAATGGGGTTTGGACGGAATTGATTAATGAAGGTTCTAGTGAGATGGGATTTGAGTTCTCAGAAGAAGATTGCAGCTGTTGCTCTGAAATAGAGATGAAGTGTAGATCGAGAATGGGATGATGTTGTTGAATCAAAAGAGGAAGATGGGTTTGTGGAAGAAGATTGAAGTGATGATGGAAATATGTTTCTGCTAATGAGTCAAATCGGTGCATGGGTTTGATGTAACTCTTGATTTCCAAGGTAAAATTGAAGTTGCAGATGTTCCAGTGTTGATTTGGTCGATAGAGATGGAATGTGATGAGTGGTAGGCGCAGTTTGTGGAAATGAATGAAACTGGTGGTGTTTAGCTCATGGTCAAGGGATTGGTTCAGGTTCAGTGCAAGGAGTTGTTGCTGCCATGGCTGTGTAGATGATTAAAATCTATTATGTGCAGCTGCTGCAGGGATAATGAAGACAAGGAAGTGCTGCTGTGCAGTTGTGAGGAGATGTGCATTGGCAGGGTCTTGAGATGGCCAGGAGTTTAATATTGATGTTGTGTGTGTGTTTGTCTGGCTAAGATGGAAAGTAATGCGCAATCAAGAGCATAGGTGATGGCAGTAATGGGTTCTACAGATGTTTGAATGGAGCAGGGTATTGTGCTAGCTGTGAACCTGACATGGAAATGGTGGTTATGGTGGTGTCACAATGAACTCAATTGCAGGATAGTGATTTCAGAATGAATTGAAGGCATTACAGGGGAGAGCTGAAATGGTTAGAATGGAATGAACTGAGAAGGATATAGCAGTTAGAGTTGGAACTTGAGGTTCAAGGGTTGAAAGATTTAAATTGGGGTTGGTTTCTGATGGTTTTATTTTGTGTAAGAAGGGCAGCAGATGAGGAAATGAATTTGGCAGTGTTGTGGACTGAGCTACTGAGAAGAAGTGTTGCTGTTGGATTTATGCAGGTGGAGTTGGCATTTGTACGGCCAACATGGATGCAACAAATGAATATGCAACTGAATTGGTGGCTTGCAAGATGCACAACCATCTTGGCCGGGAACTGCACTATAAGGCATATGCAAGATTGCAATGGCCTGGCCTGACTGAGTCGGATTTTTGACTCATTTTGACTCGGCAGTTAACCCGAGTTGGACCGTTGACTAACGGTTTGACTTTTGACCGTTAGTCCTAACGGTGGACTGACATAATATTCTTTGACCGGGACAGAATTTTCAGGTGTCCGGAGGCGACAAATTCCGGCCAAAAACACAGTTTTCTGGCGAGCAAAAATACAGAATTTTGTATGGACTTCTCTCATGTGTGTGAAGACTTAGAAGTGGGAATTGGATGAAAACTTGGAAGTTTTGGAGAATTGGACTAGAATTTGGAATATGGCTCAAATTGGGAAAGTGGTGTTCTTTTGGAAGGAGGATTCTTTTCCTACAAAGATATGGAGAGTATTGAAGCCTATAAATAAGAGAGTTCTCTACAACTTTTTACACGCATCTACTTTGGGAGAAGGAGTTAAAGTGCACAAGGATTGGAGGAAGGAGCAACCATCATCTTTTCAATAAGTTTTTCTTTCTTCCTTAATTATTATTATTATTGTGTGAACTCCAAATTATGAGTAGCTAATTTTCTTATTGATTGAGGATGAATTCCTAGTTCTTAATATATGATTTAAGTTTTGTTTCAATTCTACTTTGAAGTTTTTCTTATGATTATCGCTTGTTTTTACTAATATTAATGTTCATGATTGATTGATAGGTTGTTTGGAGTGCACGCTAAATTGATTTGTTAATTCAATCTAAAGCTAGTGAAAGTTGGGGAATACGTAATAGTTTCTTGACTCTTTACACAAGTAGAAAACACAAGACCTTGCAGAGGGATTCCGTGGAGCAATTGTGTGTGAAAACAACGCTAGAAAGTAGACCAAGCGAACCGAGTCTAACTACTAGTACTAAACTTAAGTTCATAAATCTTAATGCGTTCGGGGAATTACATCTTGTAAGCGTACCTCAAGGTGGTTCTTTTGAATAGAATCTGATAACTAAGCGAACCTGTTACTCGGTGAAATAAGGAACTTTGGGGTTAGCTAAGCGAACCTGCTATCCTACGGTTGGTGATAATCTATGACTAATAACAAGTGGAAAAGAACATAACTTTAATCATTGTTTTGCAGCGAATAAGGATTCCTTGATCTATTCTCTCTCATTGATTTCAACTACACTTTTTATTACTTTGTTTATTTCTTTTACTTTATAAGTTTTACAACCAATACCCCCCTTTTGTGACAATTTTACAACTAATAATCTCTTGCTCCTCGTGGGATCGACCTTGACTACCCTATATTACTTATTAATTAGGTAGTGAAACATTAATTAATTTGTTGTGGTTACGACACACATACAAATTTTGGCACCGTTGCCGGGGAGCAACGGGCGTTTTTAGTTGTTTTTATTTTTCTTTTTGCTTTATTCTTCCTTTGTTAGATTCTATATCGTTTCTAACTTAGTTTTGTGAACCTTGCTGTAGGTGCTATATCTTTGGTGAATGCTTAAAAAGGAGAAGACCGAGTCCAATACGTCTTCGATCCGGCACTCAACTAAAGGATTTCATTCGAGCGATTAATACTCCGCTTCCTCGCTCTACATCAAGTGAATTCACAGATTCGAACATAGAAGAAGAAGCAATGGGTGATCGTACACTCAAGGACCTAGCTTCTCACAAGCTCGATACATAACAATGGTGTATCCAAACTAATTCAACTTTCGAGATCAAGCCGGGGTTGATTAGAGAATTACCAAAGTTCCATGGCATGGTGAATGAAGACCCAAAAAAACATCTTATGGACTTCAACACCATAGTCACGTCCATGCTTCCACCGAATACTAATGCGGATGGAGCAACGTTGAAAGCTTTTCCGTTCTCTTTGGCGGGCAATGCTAAGGAATGGCTATATTATTTGCCTTCCGGAAGTATCACAACATGGAATGGGATGAAGAAACTTTTCCTCGAGAGATATTTTCCCGCATCAAAGGCTACTCAAATTCGCAAAGAAATTTGTGGGATCAAGCAACATGTGGGAGAGTCATTATATGAATGTTGGGACCGATACAATAGATTGGTGGCAAATTGTCCACACCATCAATTTAGTGACGCCATGATAATCCAATACTTCTATGAAGGTCTCCAAACAATTGATAGATATCTTCTTGACGCCGCCGGTGGTGGTGCACTAGTGAACAAGACGGTGGCCGAAGCTACCGAGTTGATTGAAAGTATGGCGGCAAACTCGCAACAATTATATGCAAGAGGTGATTCAATGGTTAAGTTGGTGCATGAGGTTAGTGACTCGTCTTCACAATCCGATCAACGGTTAAACAACATAGAGAGGGTAGTGCAACGATTGGCCGCGGTAATTATTCCGGATGATGAAACCGAACAAGTAAATGCTTTATATCCAAATCAAAGTCCAAGGTACGATCCATACTCAAATACTTACAATCCCGGTTGGAAGGATCATCCCAACTTTAGCTATGCAAACAAGCAAGCGGCGGCTCCTAATCCATATGCGCAACAAGGAGGATTCCAACAATCACGTTTCCAACCTCAACAACAACAATTCCAACCACAACAAGTCAAGGAGCAAGATTCTTCGAATAATGACAAGTTGAATGTGATAATGCAAAGCATGCAAGGTCTCACTTCTATGTTACAACAAACCCAACAAAAGACCGATTCGGCAATCAAGGATTTACAAACTCAAATGGAACAATTGGCGACCGATATGAACTTAATGAAAGCTCAAGCATCCACAAAGCTACCTTCGCAACAAATTTTGAATCCAAGAGAGAATGTTAGTGCGGTTACTTTAAGAAGTGGAATACAAGTGGAGAGTCCAACTCGTCATGAAGAAGCTAGTGAAGAGGTAGTCAAAGACAAGGAGGAAGCCGTACCAAAGGAGAATTCAACACCAACATCCCAATCTAAGAAACCGGTTCCTACTTTTACTACTCCATCTCCTTTTCCTAGTCGTTTTTCTAAGTCTAAGAAGGAAGCTCAAGACAAGGCACTCATGGATATCTTCAAGAAGATCGAAATAAATATTCCATTCATAGAGGCCATAAGGACAATGCCAAGGTATGCTAAGTTCATGAAGGAGTTATGCAAAAATAAGGATAGGTTGCTTGATAATGAAATTACTAAAGTTGGCGAGAGTGCGTCATCTATGCTTTTAAAGAAGATGCCTACAAAGTGCACGGATCCCGGTGGTTTCACGGTGCCAATTACTATTTGTAAGAAAAGGTTTGAACATGCTTTACTTGACTTGGGAGCTTCCATTAGTGTGATGTCGGCCGATATTTATGACTCCTTGAATCTCGGACCGCTGAAAGAGACAAGAGTTATTATCCAATTAGCAAACAAGTCTAACATTTATCCAAAGGGACTTGTAGAAGACGTTCTAGTGCAAGTGAATGAGTTAATTTTTCCGGTGGATTTCTTTGTGGTGGATATGGACAATAATGAGAATCGTTCGTCTACTTCTCTTCTTCTTGGAAGGCCATTTATGAAGACCGCAAAGACAAAGATTGATGTGGACAAGGGTACACTCACTATGGAGTTCGACAAGGAAGTGATACACTTCAACATATTTGAAGCCATGCGCTACCCAAGTGATGTGCATTCCGCTTACTCCATTGATGTGGTTGGTTCATTAGCGCAACAAATGGTGGAATTAAATCGAGAAGACGAACTTGATGTGATTTTGCAAAAGAGCATTGAATTGGACGTCCATGGATTGCCTAACTTGGATGTTGAAATTTCCTCAGAATTGGTGGAGATGTGTGGTGCTTTGACGGCTTTACAAGAAGCTAAGGGTAATGTTTCCTATATATCTTTACCCGTGAATGATGAATTACTTGTACCATCTATTGTGAAGGCACCTAAACTAGAGTTGAAGCCACTTCCGGACCATTTTAAGTATGCATTTTTGGGAGACGGATATGAGCTTCCGGTGATTATTTCAAAGAACCTCACACCGGTACAAGAAGACCGTTTGCTTAGAGTCTTGAAAGAGCACAAAACGGCTATTGGTTGGACAATTGCGGATATAAAGGGCATTAGTCCATCCATATGCATGCATAGGATTCTAATGGAAGAGAACGTGAAGCCGGTACGTGATGCTCAATGTAGGCTTAATCCTCCCATGATGGAGGTTGTGAAGAAAGAGATACTCAAATTTCTAAGTGCGGGGGTGATCTACCTAATTTACGATAGCAAGTGGGTAAGTCCGGTACAAGTGGTTCCAAAGAAGTCCGGTGTTACGGTTGTTCGAAATCAAGACGATGAACTTGTTCCTACAAGAGTTCAAACCGGTTGGAGAGTGTGCATTGATTATAGAAAGCTTAATTCCGCAACCCGAAATGATCACTTTCCTTTACCTTTCATTGATCAAATGTTGGAGCGGTTAGCGGGGCATTCGTACTATTGTTTCTTGGATGGTTATTCGGGATACAATCAACTTGTTATTGCACCGGAGGACCAAGAGAAGATCACTTTTACTTGTCCATTTGGAATGTTTGCGTATAGACGGATGCCGTTTGGTCTTTGCAATGCACCGGCTACTTTCCAAAGATGCATGGTAAGCATATTCTCGGATTACGTGGAGCGCATTATTGAGGTATTTATGGACGACTTTAGTGTTTATGGCAATTCTTTTGATATTTGTTTAGATAACCTTGAACTAGTTCTTAAACAATGCATAGACACTAACCTTGTTCTTAATTGGGATAAATGTCATTTTATGGTAAACCATGGCATAATACTTGGTCACATTGTGTCCTCTCAAGGGCTCGAAGTGGACAAGTCGAAGATAGATTTAATAAGAAACTTACAATATCCCACTTCGGTGAGGGAAGTTCGTTCTTTTCTTGGCCATGCAGGTTTCTATAGGCGGTTTATCAAGGATTTCTCAAAAATATCCATGCCGATGTGCAAGTTACTACAAAAGGAGGTACCTTTTGACTTCAACAAGGATTGCAAGGATGCTTTTGACAAATTAAAAGCAATGTTGACAAGTGCGCCGATTATCAAGTCACCGGATTGGAATCTTCCATTTGAATTAATGTGTGATGCTAGTGATTATGCGGTTGGAGCCGTTTTGGGTCAAAGGGTAGACAAGTTGTCCCATGTTATATATTATGCATCTAGGACCCTTAATGATGCACAAATCAACTATTCTACCACGGAAAAGGAGTTATTGGCTATTGTGTTTGCGTTAGAAAAGTTCCGCTCATACTTGGTGGGTACAAAGGTTATTGTGTATTCCGACCATGCGGCACTTAGATACTTAATAAAGAAGAAAGAAGCTAAGCCAAGACTAATCCGGTGGATCCTATTACTACAAGAGTTCGACATAGAAATTCGAGATAAGAAAGGTGTGGAGAATACCGTTGCGGATCATCTTAGTAGACTTGTTATGTCTCAAGAAGAACTACCATTACAAGACCGCTTTCCGTACGAACAACTCTTCTCCTTGGAAGAATCAACACCTTGGTATGCGGATATAGTGAATTATTTGGTGACAAGGAAGGTACCTAGCACTAGGGCTGTCAACGGGTCCGGGTCCTCCCGGGTAGTACATGGACCAGAACCGGACCCGGCATATCAACATCGGTTCCGGGTCCTAACGGTTCCGGGTCCGGTTCCATAATGTGTTGGCCCAGAACCGGACCCGTTTAAAGTCCCGGATACCCGTTGGGTATTAAAAAAACTATTAAAATCTTATTTTCTTTCTCTTTTTAACTTGAATATAAATTATTTTTATAAAAATTTATTATTATTTCTTTATTAATGTACTAAATAAATATTAAATGTAAGAAAAAATCAAAAATAAAAAAAAATCAAAGCCGAAACTGACAAAAATACCTATAATTTTGCTAAAAAAATGATCAAAAGGTTAAATAAACGGGTACCCGACGGGTATTACCCGTTTGAACCCGTTAACATTCGGGTCCAATCGGGTAATTACCCATCGGGTCCTAAGTTGCTAATGGGTCCAACTTTAGGACCCAGAACCGGACCCGATTTAGCGGGTCCGGTTCCGGGTAACGGGTAACGGGTACCCATTGACAACCCTACCTAGCACAATGTCTAACTTCCAAAAGATGAAGCTTAAGAAGATAGCGAAGCAATATGTGTGGGATGAACCATACTTATGGAAATATGGCGTTGATCAAATCATACGAAGGTGCGTACCTAACTCCGAATTTCAATCTATTCTCTCCTTTTATCATACTTTTGCATGTGGTGGCCATTTTGGTTCGAAAAGTACCGCTCTCAAAGTTCTTGAAAGTGGCTTTTATTGGCCCACCTTGTTTGAAGATTCATATATTTTTTGTAAATCGTGTGATAGATGTCAAAGAACGGGCAATCTAGGTGCTCGAAATCAAATGCCACTCACACCAATTATCGCCGTAGAAATATTTGATGTGTGGGGAATTGATTTTATGGGCCCTTTTGACAATTCGAATGGAAATTTTTATATACTTCTTGCCGTAGATTATGTTTCTAAATGGGTGGAGGCTAGAGCCACCAAAACTAATGATTCTCAAGTTGTTTGTGATTTTGTAAGAGAAAACATATTCACTAGGCACGGCACACCAAGAGTGGTGATAAGCGATGGAGGCTCACATTTCAAGAAGTCTTTTCACGCTCTCCTCAAGAAGTACAACATAACACACAAGATTGGTACGCCTTACCATCCACAAACTAGTGGACCAGCGGAAATCTCAAATCGTGAAATCAAGTCAATTCTTGAGAAAACGGTGAATACCACAAGGAAAGATTGGAGCTTTAAGCTCAATGACGCACTTTGGGCGTATAGAACGGCGTACAAGACACCGATTGGTATGTCTCCATATAGGTTGGTTTATGGTAAAGCTTGTCATCTTCCGGTTGAACTTGAACATAAGGCTTATTGGGCGATAAAGACATTCAACATGGAGTATGATGCAGCGGGGAAACAAAGAAAGTTGCAACTAAATGAGCTAGAGGAGATACGTAATGATGCTTACGAGAATGCCCGGATTTACAAGGAAAAGACCAAGCTTTTTCATGACAAGATGATTTCTCGGAAAAGTTTTATTGTGGGGCAAAAAGTTCTTTTATTTAATACTCGTTTACGATTATTTCCGGGTAAGCTTAAGTCCCGTTTGGTGGGACCATTTATTGTTACTAATGTTTATGATCATGGTGCAGTTGAAATTGTTAGTGAAAAAACAGGACAACCCTTGAAAGTCAACGGCCATAGGTTGAAGCCATATTACGAAAACTTTCCAACGGAGCATGTGGACGTGATTGGACTTCGAGATATGCTCCCTCTAGAGGAGTAATGTGAAGCAAGAGCTATGTCGGGACGTCGACTTTAAAACAAGCGCTAAGTGGGAGGCAACCCACCGGTTTTGTATCTCTTATACTTTTGCTTTTTATTTTTATTTGCTTTTTGTTTGTTTTGTGTGTTTATTTTTCTTGTTTCATATCATATTAGGATTTCTCACCTTGACTTTACTTGGACGATTCAATTACATTGAGGACAATGTAAGGTTTAAGTGTGGGGGAGTGGCTAAAGCATATATTTTTGCATAAAAAAAAAAAAAAATTTTTTTTTGCATAAAAACTTCAACTTTTAGAGATTTTAGAGTCACTAGCATACTTCTAGGTATGATTACATAGAGAATTCTGACCAACATAATAGAACTTGGAAGTGTTAGGGAACTACGTTCGATTTCTTGTTTGTTAGAGTGTTAAATAATGGATTTAATCATGCCGGTGATGCAAATTTGGTGCAGGGAGAAGTGCGTTATTAGAGTTGATGATCAATCATTAGTGGAGACTACCCATTTTCATATCATGTGAGGCACCGACCAAAAATTCTTCCTTTACTAAAGAGCTTCTTTTGAGTGTGTGTCACCGTACGTTAATTCCGGGTAGAATGGTGAGCTACCCAATTTCACACCAATTTCAGCACTATTTTGATCTCTTGAGTGCTAATCTTTGTCAATCATGAGGGTGACGTCTATAGATGAAAGCTTCCTTCTTGTAGTTCGATTTGCAGTTAGCACCATTCTCTCTCTCGACAACAACGGGTCCATAAAAACATCACAATTATCAACAAGGAGCGACATCAAAATCGAGGAAAGTTGAAAAGGGTTCAAGGTTTGCAAGCAACAATGAAACAAGAAAAAGAGCAAATTTTTTATATCCAAGTAAAGCAACATACAATGAGAAGATTTTACATACATGTTGAAGACTTAAAATGCAAATAGGTAATTCTATATCCAAGTATTAAGACTTATTTACAAGAGCGAAGAAAAGCAAAATGTGAAAATTATTGAAGTTTATGATTTCAAGACGATACAAGTTGTGAAGAATAAAGCGGTAAAGTACTTTTCCACGGACATGGTTGTTTTATTTTTCACTTTGATTTGTATTTTTTTTCTCTTGTCTAAAGAAAAAATATGAAAAAAGAAAAAAAAAAAGAAAAAGAAAAAAAGAAGAAAAAAAAGAGAAGAAAAAAGAAGAAAAAAAATGAGACAAGAGAAATATCTATTATTGTTTTGTTTTGAATAAGCCGTGGGGAAGGAAAATCTATAAGGAAGTTTCAAGCGACAAGGAGTTAAGGAAAGGTTACAAATTGTTAAGGATTTATGAAGTTCGAAAGTTTATCACCAATAGTTGAAGCCAAAGACCAAGAAGATGAAGACAAGGAGCGGAAGACATTTTTATTGGATTCCGTGAGAGTGGTGTTATCATAATTGGCAATCGGATGTGAAGGTAAGTAAGTAATCTCATCCTCGATATAAGTGGTTGATTTCCTTTCTTAGAGATTGTTAGAAAAATGATTTTTTCAAAATGTTAAAAGATGTGGGTTTTTCAAAATTTCGGAAGTTATTCTTCCCACCATTCAACGTGTTGCAGGAATTCTCTCTTTATTCCTACCTGCACACATGTGAGACCCATAAAAAAGCCGTCTTTTTGAGTGCAATTATCATAAAACCCTTTTGGTGAGGTGACGAGGTGTCGAATCTCGAAAAAATAAATTTCTCTACTTCTATTTAACTAGCAAGTAGTATAGTGTAAGTAGGATCGTCCCAAGGGAGGTATGAAGTCTAAGTTGTTATGCAAATACTCTTAGCAAGAATGATTATGTTGTAGAAAATCTGAAAATTGTAAAATGTAACCAAATATGAGATGTGATTGATTAAAGGTTCATTCTAGACCACGAAATTCAAACCAAATTGATAGATAACTATGTTCTTCACATTATCATGTTACTAACAACCCTAGAATAATTAGTACGCTCAACTATTCCGTTACTATCTCCTAGCTCACCGGATACGGAAGCGCTCGACTACCGGTTCCTACTTGCCAAGTTTCCTAGAGGTACGCTTACTAGGTTTGACTTAAACAAATGCTCTAAGTTCTGTGAGATAAGGTTGCTCCTAGTGATGAACTCAAAAGCATGAATCACCTACTAGTGTTGATTTCTACATATGGACACTTAACAAAGTCCCATCATCAGTACCCACATATTGCTACTTGTGTTTATCTTCTCCAGACAATTACGGGTCGAAGAAAATCTAAACTAGCAAATAGATTAAGAATTAATGATTCAATTTCGAACTTAAACCCTTAACAAATAATCCATAGACAATATTAGAATAGTAGAAAATCAATCAATAACATAGACAAATGCTAGAGAACAAGTTATTTCATATCAAATATAGATTCATATTTCGAAGCCAAATCGCCCTTAATCAAAGAGAGTTTTAGTTACTCATAATAATGGAGTTCATCATCAAATATATTAAATGAAATAATGAAGATAAAAATAAAAGAATAGCAAACCCTAGTTCCAGCTCTCTGCAAAACTCCCAGTAGAATAGAAAAATACGTGATAAACAAGGTTGTAGAAGTCCTCCCCTTTTGTAGCTTTCTTTCTCCAAACTAGGTCATATCCTAAAAACTCCAAGTCCAATATATCCACTAAGCCCAAATAATTCATGTGTAAGAGTATCCCAGTAGAAAACTTGCTAAAAACATGTCACCGGAAAACCGGTGCACGCCGGCCAGAACTTGGCCGTCGGCACTAAAATCCGGTCGCCGGAACTCAGGCGATCAGACTAGTTAACTCAAGCTATATATTCTGCAATTCCAGCTCAAATCAGTTCATAACTTCACCATTCAAGCCACATCATCAGTTGATACTCCAGCTGCACTCTACCAGCTACTTAGATCTTTCATTCCCAACTGCCACTGCAATTCATATATCACCAGCTACTTCATTCTCTGCCCTGTCACTACAAATCCAACACCTGCAACTGCAGTTCATACTCAGTTCATTCCCCTGGTCCATAACTCCATCATCTCAGAACCCAAACTTCCCAACAGCTTTGCATATTGCCATGCAATACCGGCCAGTCCCCCAGTTCCGTGTCACTGCCATCGTCTACCGACTACCAATTCCCAACTTAGCCTCTCCATTCCTGCAGTTTCACAACCAACACCACTGATTCATCTCTAGCTCTGAGCTTGCAATTCCCTGTTTTTCGTCATCACACAGCAAACTCCATTGCCATCATCGCAAGCCATCAGTTGAGTTGCACCATTGCAGTTCATCCACTGCACTTCAATACCACCAGAGCTTCTGCCTTACTGCCTTTCTCTTCCACGCATTGATGTAGCTTCTTCTCTGCCCTACACAGCTTCAACTTGCTACACAGTTTCACCACATACTCGCAGCTACTCACTGCTTATTTCTTTTTCCTGCAATATTACCTGTAATATGAGTAGCTGCACAGCCATTCCATCACCAGCTGATGTTCATACCACCTGCTCATCTTTCACTCCATCTACATATCCTCCAATTCCAGCTGCCTTTTACTACTCTTCAATGCAACAGCAGCACCAACTCATACTTGCATTGTAAACATACATGGCAGCACCACCTTAACACCATCTTGCTCAAATTTGCTCTCCCAGCTACAATCACGCAACTCGCCCAAATTGTTTCCACCATTCTATGCACCTACAATACAACCCAAAGAAGCAAAAGCAACAGCCCCAACTCACCAGAACCACCAACACTTTATAGCTCCTCCTCAGTTCACACATCTGCAACAACAAACACATAGTTTCTCATTCATCACCTCCATCCACACCTGCATCATTTCCATGTGTTGTTCACCACCTGAACTCCTTGAGCTTAGATGTAATTACTTCAGCTACTATTCCATCTCCATTGCAGCTGTAAATCACCAACTCCTATTTCAAACACAGCTTATGAACTGCAGCAACACAGTCACTCAGTTCAGTCCATCTTCATCTCGACTGCAACAAACAGCTACTTCCATTGCTGTCCATTTCCCTTTGTTGGCTTCAGTTGAGACTCTTGAAACGAACCCATGATACAGCCAACAACAGGAATCATTTTCTCCTCTTTCTAGCTGATTTCCATTAACAAATTTGCCCTGAACGCCAGCAACACACTCCACCTGATTTCTCTTCTCTTGCATTTGAACTTCTCACTGATCCCTTGTAAGCAGCCATCGAATTATTGTACAAAAACCCCATCTCGATCTCCAGCGAACGGAAGGAAGAAATATTGCGTTTCATGGATTGAACTGATGAACAACTTGACCACCTTCTCTGCTCGTAACTTTGGTCTCACGAGAAACCTAATTTCATTCCCCTGAAATGTCCCCAGACACGTGTGTACTTCTCAAGTGGTGAAATCCATTATCTTTCCTTATGCAGAGTGTAGAAATGCCGAGCAGATATTGATACTAGGCCCATGCTACTTTCCCAACTCATATCATCCACTATGCCACCGCACAAGTACTTCATGCCCTTGAGTTTCTCAGACCGCGATAAAGAGAATTGAATTCTCTTTTAACTCCATTTTCGCCAGCAATGTCCTTGGTCTCCAATTTGTTGACATGAGCTTTAACCGTGTGCACCGATGCAACTCTTATTGGCGCTTTCTTTCCCTTGAATTCTTCCACCAACAACATCCGTCTCTTACTCCTCACATTCACTTCTTCTCTTCAATGAGAGTCATCACTAAAGTTGTCGTGCTTTTCAGACAGAAAAGTTGCATCACTAAAGCCGACATACTTTTCAGACACGGATGAAGAAATAAAAGTAACTTGTGAGAAATAATCTGCCTCCAAAAGCATTTGCACATGAGATGAGATTTTTTGCGCCGTTTCTTCTTCTTTTATTCCAAGTGACTCCAAAGTACCTAAATATTAAAAAGCAAACATAAGATACATAATTTGCAAGAAAACTAAGCAAAGAAAGCATAACCAATAGATAAATATATAGGTGTTTTAGACACCTATCAAATTCCCCCACACTTAGACTTTGCTAGTCCTCGAGCAAATCAAACAAAAACAATTATAAAACGTACATACAACTCCGTCTCGTTGAGGCTACGGTTACTTTTAGCATAAATAACAAGACTTTAAACCCCTAGGTGTCCCTAGTGGACGAGTTTTAGTCCCGTGAAGGTTTACAAGAGGTTTGCCTACAAAACCTATATTTCCAACTCCGTCTATTTGTGACAAATCAATGGACGAATCCAAAATGACTACAGGAGGAGGTACCTTGTGCAAATTCAGTTCATATATAAGTGCATAAAGTTTTTCTTAGAAAGTCGAACAAACCACAATACACGGAATCTGACTAACCACAATCACAATGAAAAGATTAAGAAGATGGATAAAGAGGTAGATGTGGCGAATATTCACAAGTGATCGATGTATCCCATATCTGTCTGAAGGTCACCGCCAAGATGAACCTATCCTATTGGATTGAGCTACTGGTCAATTCTAGTGTCAACACACTGGCATATACAAGGGAACCAGGAGTGACTTTATTCAACAATCATAATATTTTCTTTTCTTTTCTTTTTCACTTTTTTTTTTTTTTTTTTTTGACGACATGATTAGATCTTTTGGATCAAAGCGCATGCTTCTTGTCAACAAGTACATGATAGTTGCCTTGGATCCTGCATTCCACGCTTGTTTAGGCGACGGAGACAGGGACTACGTTTCACACATACTACTATTCCCAAGTTTCATTTTTATTCCGTTTGGTCTAATTGGTCGGTCTCTTTTTTTTTTTCTTTTAGCAACTCAATCACTCTATTTCATCCTAGCAGTAATAACAACTCGATTTTTAGTGACCTACCAAAGCACTTAGAGAACAATAGATAAATATGGAAAAATAAAAATAGAATGTGATATGGTGATATTCCGAGATATGGTAACAACTAACATATAATTTATAATTTATGAGCCATGTTCGTCTTTGTTAATTAATGGGTTCCTCAACTCCTGCAATCACAATGGTTCCATCCACTAATAGTGTCATCCTAAAGGCATAAATTTCTAGATTTCGGAGTTCAAAAAACACAATTTTTTCTTTGTTTTTATATTTTTCTGTTTTTTTTTTTAATTCTAAAGGCATAAAACAAACTATACAATCATATAAATGCTCCCCCACACTTAAAATTTACATTGTCCTCAATGTAAAATTTAGTCATTCAAAGTAAAGTTCAAGGTGGGAAATCACAAATGATATGCAAAAACAAAGAAAAATAAAAGATAAAATGCTGAAAAATAAAAAGATAAAGGTAAAGATACAAAACCGGTGGGTTGCCTCCCACTTAGCACTTGGTTTAACGTCGTCAGCCCGACGTTCAGCTTTAATTACTCCTCCAGAGGGAGTGGATCACTCAATGTGATCATATCCTGATTCTCCGCCACAAACTTCTCATAGTATGGTTTCAAGCGATGGCCGTTAACCTTGGAAATCAGCCCTGTTTTGGGATTAGTAATCTCAACTGCACCATGCGCAAACACATTAGTAACAACAAATGGTCCAACCCATCTGAACCTAAGTTTACCCGGAAACAATTTAAGACGAGTATGGAATAAAAGTACTTTCTGCCCTACTTCAAAACTTTTTCGGGAAATCATCTTATCATGGAAAGCTTTGGTCTTTTCTTTATAAATGCGTGAACTTTCATATGCATCATTTCTTATCTCTTCTAACTCATTGAGCTGAAGTTTCCTATGTTCACCAGCTGCATCTAATTCCATATTACATACCTTGATAGCCCAATAAGCTTTGTGTTCAAGTTCGACGGGAAGATGGCAAGGTTTTCCATAGATAAGCCTAAAAGGAGACATACCAATTGGTGTCTTATAAGCTGTCCTATATGCCCACAAAGCGTCATTGAGTCTATAACTCCAATCCTTCCTTGTAACGTTCACCGTCTTCTCTAAGATGGTCTTAATCTCCCGGTTGGAAATTTCATATTGTCCACTCGTTTGTGGATGATACGGTGTGCCAACTTTATGAGAAATGTTGTACTTCTTTAGAAGAGCGTGAAAGGATCTCTTGAAGTGCGAGCCTCCACCACTAATCACCACTCGAGGTGTTCCAAACCTAGAAAAGATATGTTCCTTCACAAACTCACAAACAACATGAGAATCATTGGTGGGAGTGGCTTTAGCTTCCACCCACTTAGAAACATAATCTACATCAAGAAGTATAAAATATTTCCCATTGTAATTCACAAAAGGCCCCATAAAGTCTATACCCCAAACATCAAAAATCTCAACAGCGAGAATTGGTGTTTGCGGCATTTGGTTTCTAGCACCAAGGTTTCCTGTCCTTTGACACCTATCACAAGCCTTACAAAACAAATATGCATCCTTAAACAATGTAGGCCAATAAAAACCACTTTCGAGAACCTTGAGGGGTGTCCTCTTGGCTCCGAAATGGCCACCACAAGCATATGAGTGACAAAAATTCAGAATTGATTGAAACTCGGATTCAAGGACGCACCTGCGGATCATTTGATCGGAGCAATGCTTCCACAAATAAGGTTCATCCCATATATATTGCTTGGCAATCTTCTTGAGCTTGTGTTTTTGGAATGTAGACATGGAACTAGGCACTTGACCCGTCACCAAGAAGTTGACAATATCAGCGTACCATGGAGTTGTGCCACCAACCGCAAAGAGTTGCTCATCCGGGAAGCTATCATGCAAAGGAATCGCTTCTTCGGACACAACCAATCTGCTTAGATGATCCGCTACGGTATTCTCGCTGCCCTTCTTGTCCTTGATTTGCATGTTGAACTCTTGAAGAAGGAGTATCCACCTTATGAGCCTTGGCTTAGCATCCTTCTTTGTTAGCAAGTATCGAAGTGCAGCATGGTCGGAGAAAACAACCACCTTTGTACCCACTAAATAGGATCGAAACTTCTCAAGTGCAAACACTATAGCCAAGAGCTCCTTTTCGGTTGTGGAGTAGTTGATTTGTGCTCCGTTGAGAGTTCGAGAAGCATAATAAATGGCATATGGAACTTTACCATCTCGCTGTCCCAACACGTCTCCAACGGCGTAATCACTTGCATCGCACATCAACTCAAATGGCTTGCTCCAGTCGGGTGGTTTGATAATTGGTCCGGTAGTTAACAACTCTTTCAAGGTGTCAAAAGCTTCCTTGCACTCCTTGTCACAATCAAAGGCCACATCTTTTTGCAAGATTCTACACAGGGGCATTGCAATCTTGGAGAAATCCTTGATGAGTCTCCTATAAAATCCTGCATGACCAAGAAAAGAGCGAACCTCCCTCACATTTGTGGGGTATTGTAAGTTCCGAATCAAATCTATCTTAGCCTTGTCAAACTCTAACCCCTTAGAGGATACGACATGGCCTAACACAATCCCATGAGTGACCATAAAGTGACATTTTTCCCAATTAAGCACAAGATTAGTTTCTACGCATCGTTTAAGAATAAGTGCAAGGTTATCTAAGCATTTGTCAAAAGAATCACCATACACGCTAAAATCATCCATAAACACTTCTATGATGCTTTCCACATAATCTGAGAATATGCTTACCATACAACGTTGAAAAGTGGCTGGAGCATTGCACAAGCCAAATGGCATACGTCTATAAGCAAAAGTGCCAAAAGGGCAAGTAAACGTCGTCTTTTCTTGATCTTCCGGAGCTATTACAAGCTGGTTATAACCTGAAAAAGCATCAAGAAAGCAATAGTAAGCACGTCTAGCCAACCTTTCAAGCATTTGATCAATGAATGGTAAAGGGAAATGATCCTTTCGGGTGGTAGAGTTGAGATTTCGGTAGTCAATGCAAACTCTCCAACCGGTCTGGATTCTAGTTGGAACCAAGTCGTTATCTTCATTTTTCACCACCGTGATGCCGGACTTCTTTGGAACTACTTGAATCGGGCTCACCCATTTGCTATCGGATATGGGATAGATAATCCCAGCATCTAACAACTTCAGGATTTCTTTCTTAACTACTTCCATCATTGGAGGGTTCAAGCGACGTTGAGCTTCTCTTGTTGGTTTTGCCCCCTCCTCAAGAAGTATTCGGTGCATACATGTGGAAGGACTGATTCCTTTGATATCGGCAATGGTCCATCCAATGGCAGACTTGTGCTCTCTTAGCACTCGAATAAGCTTCTCCTCTTGCACCTCGGTGAGTTTGTTGGCAATGATCACCGGTAACTCTTCATTGTCACCTAAATATACGTATTTGAGGTGATCCGGAAGGGGTTTCAACTCAATAGTAGGTGCCTGCACAATCGAGGGTAAAAGTTTCTCATTAGTAAGAGGCAAAGAAACATAAGACGCATTATACTTTGGTGGAACTTCTTGTAATGAGTTAAGAGATAAAACAGCCTCTTTAAGCTCATCACAAATAGACAATTCACTTTCAATGTCTTTGTATTTCCCATAACCTAAACCTTCGACTATGGTGTTCTCTAAAGCATCATCACTATTCAATTCAAACATCTTTTGAGCTAGAGTATCAATAATATCAATAGAAAAACATGAATTCACATCACTAGGATATCTCATAGCCTCAAATATATTGAAACTTATGATCTCATCATCAAATTCCATAGTTAAAGCTCCCTTGAAAACATCTATCTTGGTTCTCGCGGTTCTCATGAATGGTCTACCCAATAGCAAGGGGGTAGTCGATGGTGAATCCTCATCCATCATGTCAAGAACATAGAAATCATCCGGAAATATGAGTTGATTAACCTGCACCAAAACATCTTCAATAACCCCTTTCGGGTAAGAATTAGACCTATCAACAAGTTGTATAACAATACCGGTATCTTTAAGAGGTCCAAGTTTCAATGATTCATAAACGGAGGCAGGCATAACATTAATGGATGCTCCTAAATCTAGCATAGCACGCTCAAACCTGACTTTACCAATAGTACATGGTATAGTGAAGCTACCGGGATCTTTCAACTTAGGTGGGAGTTTCTTTTGAAGATATGCCGAAGCATTTTCCCCCACACTCATCACCTCATTACCGGTCAATTTGTGCTTGTTAGTGCACAATTCCTTCAAGAACTTTGCCCATCGTGGAACTTGCCTTATCGCCTCGATGAGTGGAATGTTCACTTCAATCTTCTTAAAGATTTCCAAAAGCTCTTGGTACAACGTCTCCTTGTTCGACTTTGCAAACCTGCTAGGAAAAGGAGGAGTAGTAACATGAGTAGAAACACGAGTTTTAGAGTTAGAATTTGTTACCGGGTCATCCTTTTTAGGGGATGTTTCACCCTCTTCTCTCTCCAACTCAGGTTCATTGGACACCGGTGATGTTTCCGGTTTCTCTACTTGCTTCCCACTGCGTAGCTCAATAGCATTGGCATTCTCCTTGTGATTTACTGTTTGAGAAGGAAGTTTTCCCTCTGCTTGTGCTTCCAATTTGCTCACTGCCGTAGATAATTGACCCATTTGAGTTCGGATGTCTTTCATGTCCATCTCTTACTTTTGCTTATCTTGCACCATTGTGTTGAGGATAAGATTCAACTTGTCATCTATACTCGTGCCTTGAGTCTCTTGACGTGGATTTTGCAAGAAATGGTACCCACCTTGTTGATTAAAAGTAGGATTGGGAGCTGCAGCTTGCTTGTTGGCGTAGCTTAAATTGGGGTGATCTCGCCAACCCGGATTGTATGTGCTAGAGTACGGATCATACCTCGGCCTTTGCTGATTTTGATACATGACATTTGCTTGCTCAACATCTTCGGTATATGATGATGATGATGGTATGACAGCCGCAGCGATTTGATGCATCATCCTCTCCATGTTGCCCATCCTTTGTTCCAAGTTTGAAGAATTGCCAACTTCATTCACCTTCCTTACCGCTGATTCATCTCTAGTGAAGAATTGTTGAGTGTTCGCAGCCATATTCTCTAACAAGCTTGTAGCTTCCGCAATGGTCTTGTTGGTAAGTGCACCACCACTCGCGGTGTCAATCAAATGTATCTCAGTAGAAAGCAACCCCTCATAGAAATATTGAATCACAAGTTGATCTTTGATTTGGTGGTGTGGGAAGCTAGCTAAAATCCTCTTGTACCGCTCCCAATACTCATGAAGAGTCTCTCCCGATATTTGCCTAATACCACAAATCTCTTTGCGAATCACAGCTGCTTTTGATGCTGGAAAATACTTCTCGAGGAACAATTTCTTCATCCCATTCCATGTGGTTATGCTTCCAGCGGGTAAGCAAAAGAACCACTCTCCTGCAGAATCTAAAAGGGAAAAAGGAAATGTTGTCATCATCTCCATATCCACATCTACAGTTGCTTGCTTCATACTAGTTACAACATGATGAAATTGTTGTAAGTGTCGATTAGGATCTTCTCCCGATAAACCTCTGAATTTGGGCAGCAAGTTGATCAATTGCGGCTTCAACTCAATGTTTCCATTCAGCTGAATACATAAAGGTTGCTGATCAAGGTTTTGAGAAGTGACCTCCTTGAGTGTTCTTGGAGCAGGCGGTCGAGCTCCCATTGTGTTGTCTTCCTCTTGTTCCGAGTCCGAGAATTCACTTGGTGTAGAACTAGGAGGAAGTGGAGTATTCACTGCTCGAATGAAATCTCTAAGTAAAGTGCCCAAACGAAGACGTATACCAATAGGACTTGGTCTTCCCTCTCCGCGCATTCACCAAAGAAATCGTACCTGAAAATCAGATTTTTAAAGATTGAATAAGTAAACTGAAATTGTAACCAAAAGCAAAAATATAAACTAAGAATAAAAATAACAACTAAACTCGCCAGTGCCTCCCCAGCAGCGGCGCCAATTTTGACGAGGTGTCGAATCTTGCAAAAATAAATTTCTCTACTTCTCTTTAACTAGCAAGTAGTATAGTGTAAGTAGGATCGTCCCAAGGGAGGTATGAAGTCTAAGTTGTTATGCAAATACTCTTAGCAAGAATGATTATGTTGTAGAAAATCTGAAAATTGTAAAATGTAACCAAAGATGAGATGTGATTGATTAAAGGTTCATTCTAGACCATGAAATTCAAACCAAATTGATAGATAACTATGTTATTCATATTATCATGTTACTAACAACCCTAGAATAATTAGTACGCTCAACTATTCTGTTACTATCTCCTAGCTCACCGGATACGGAAGCGCTCGACTACCGGTTCCTACTTGCCAAGTTTCCTAGAGGTACGCTTACTAGGTTTGACTTAAACAAATGCTCTAAGTTCTGTGAGATAAGGTTGCTCCTAGTGATGAACTCAAAAGCATGAATCACCTACTAGTGTTGATTTCTACATATGGACACTTAACAAAGTCCCATCATCAGTACCCACATATTGCTACTTGTGTTTATCTTCTCTAGACAATTACGGGTCGAATAAAATCTAAACTAGCAAATAGATTAAGAATTAATGATTCAATTTCGAACTTAAACCCTTAACAAATAATCCATAGACAATATTAGAATAGTAGAAAATCAATAACATAGACAAATGCTAGGGAACAAGTTATTTCATATCAAATATAGATTCATATTTCGGGCTTCGAAATCTCCCTTAATCAAAGAGAGTTTTAGTTACTCATAATAATGGAGTTCATCATCAAATATATTAAATGAAATAATGAATATAAAAATAAAAGAATAGCAAACCCTAGTTCCATCTCTCTGCAAAACTCCCAGTAGAATATAAAAATACGTGATAAACAAGGTTGTAGAAGTCCTCCCCTTTTGTAGCTTTCTTTCTCCAAACTAGGTCATATCCTAAAAACTCCAAGTCCAATATATCCACTAAGCCCAAATAATTCATGTGTAAGAGTAGCCCAGTAGAAAACTTGCTAAAAACATGTCACCGGAAAACTAGTGCACGTCGGCCAGAACTTGGCCGTCGGCACTGAAATCCGGTCGCCGGAACTCAGGCGATCGGACTAGTTAACTCAAGCTATATATTCTGCAATTCCAGCTCAACTCAGTTCATAACTTCACTATTCAAGCCACAACATCAGTTGATACTCCAGCTGCACTCTACCAACTACTTAGCTCTTTCATTCCCAACTGCCACTGCAATTCATATATCACCAGCTACTTCATTCTCTGCCCTGTCACTACAAATCCAACACCTGCAACTGCAGTTCATACTCAGTTCATTCCCCTGGTCCATAACTCCATCATCTCAGAACCCAAACTTCCCAGCAGCTTTGCATATTACCATGCAATACCGGCCAATCCCCCAGTTCCGTGTCACTGCCATCGTCTACCGACTACCAATTCCCAACTTAGCCTCTCCATTCCTGCAGTTTCACAACCAACACCACTGATTCATCTCTAGCTCTGATCTTGCAATTCCCTGTTTTTCGTCATCACACAGCAAACTCCATTGCCATCATCGCAAGCCATCAGTTGAGTTGCACCATTGCAGTTCATCCACTGCACTTCAATACCACCAGAGATGCTGCCTTACTGCCTTTCTCTTCCACGCATTGCTTTAGCTTCTTATCTGCCCTATACAGCTTCAACCTGCTACACAGTTTCACCACATACTCGCAGCTACTCACTGCTTATTTCTTTTGCCTGCAATATTACCTGTAATATGAGTAGCTGCACAGCCATTCCATCACCAGCTGATGTTCATACCACCTGCTCATCTTTCACTCCATCTACATATCCTCCAATTCCAGCTGCCTTTTACTACTCTTCAATGCAACAGCAGCACCAACTCATACTTTCATTGTAAACATACATGGCAGCACCACCTTAGCACCAGCTTGCTCAAATTTGCTCTCCCAGCTACAACTGCTGCAACTGCCCAGCTGTTGCCACCATTCTATGCACCTACAATACAACCCAAAGAAGCAAAAGCAACAGCCCCAACTCACCAGAACCACCAACACTTTACAGCTCCTCCTCAGTTCACACATCTGCAGCAACAAACACATAGCTTCTCATTCATCACCTCCATCCACACCTGCATCATTTCCATGCGTTGTTCACCACGTGAACTCCTTGAGCTTAGCTGTAATTACTTCAGCTACTATTCCATCTCCATTGCAGATGTAAATCACCAAATCCCATTTCAAACACAGCTTATGAACTGCAGCAACACAGTCACTCAGTTCAGTCCATCTTCATCTCGACTGCAACAAACAGCTACTTCCATTTCTGTTCATTTCCCTTTGTTGGCTTCAGTTGAGACTCTTGAAACGAACCCATGATACATCCAACAACAGGAATCATTTTCTCCTCTTTCTAGATGATTTCCATTAACAAATTTGCCCTGAACGCCAGCAACATACTCCACCTGATTTCTCTCCTCTTGCATTTGAACTTCTCACTGATCCCTTGTAAGCAGCCACCGAATTATTGTACAAAAACCCCATCTCGATCTCCAGTGAACGGCAGGAAGAAATATTGTGTTTACTGGATTGAACTGATGAACAACTTGACCACCTTCTCTGCTCGTAACTTTGGTCTCACGAGAAACCTAATTTTATTCCCCTGAAATGTCCCCAGACACGTGTGTACTGCTCAAGTGGTGAAATCCATTATCTTTCCTTATGCAGAGTGTAGAAATGCCGAGCAGATATTGATACTAGTCCCATGATACTTGCCCAACTCCTATCATCCACTATGCCACCGCACAAGTACTTCATGCCCTTGATTTTCTCAGACCGCGATAAAGAGAATTGAATTCTCTTTTAACTCCAATTTAAAGTCGCGCAATGTCCTTGGTCTCCAATTTGTTGACATGAGCTTTAACCGTGTGCACCGATGCAACTCTTATTGGCGCTTTCTTTCCCTTGAATTCTTCCACCAACAACATTCGTCTCTTAAAGTTGTCGTGCTTTTCAGAAAGAAAAGTTGCATCACTAAAGCCGACATACTTTTCAGACAAGGATGAAGAAATAAAAGTAACTTGTGAGAAATAATCTGCCTCCAAAAGCATTTGCACATGAGATGAGATTTTTTGCGCCGTTTCTTCTTCTTTTATTCCAAGTGACTCCAAAGTACCTAAATATTAAAAAGCAAACATAAGATACATAATTTGCAAGAAAACTAAGCAAAGAAAGCATAACCAATAGATAAATATATAGGTGTTTTAGACACCTATCATGAGGCAGAAGTCGAGGCGAAATGCTTATTGATCGTTTCTCAAACACGCGTTCTCTCATTATGGTGTGGTTATTTCTCACTCAACATTTAAGAATGAGAATATGTTCTTTAGTATTTCTAACTTCTTATTACTAGCATGAAGAAACTCTATGTCTTCATAACTCTTAGGATGCTTGGGACGCTGGAACGCTATGAAAGTTGTAAGTTTTAATTTTGATTTGCTCGAGGACTAGCAAAGTCTAAGTGTGGGGGAATTTGATAGGTGTAGAATACACCTAATTTACTATCTAAGAGTTGATGCTTTCTTTGCTATTTTTCTAGTAAATTATGTATTTTATGTGTGTTTTTGAGCTATTAGGTACTCTGGAGTCACACAGACGAAAAGAAGGAGAAATCACCCAAATTGGACAAAAAGGGCAAAATCATCATTTCATAGGGTGAGCACTATCTGGAGCCCAGCTATGGTTAAGGGGCTCTCATTTAGGGTACCCCTTATCACTCAGCAGTGGATGTTACTATCACTGGATAGCCCTTATCCAAAGTAAGGTTGGCTGTAGCACCCAGTCAGTGGGTGGTTTTAATGATGGGTGTATGAATCCATCTGACCCATATACCCACACCCGTGGGGCGTACCCATCCGGACCCGAACCCGGATCCACCCCAATCATATCCTAACCCTAAGTCGAGGTATTTCTTTCCCAAATCATTTGGGGCTGAAATCAAGAACATCAGCCGTTGTTCTGTCCAAGAAAACGAGATCGATAAAATAGCAGCCATTGCTGCTCTTGTCTGAATCAAGAGCAATCGAGAAAGAAATTGAGAGCAGAGGTGATATGGGAGATGAAATTGATGATAAGTTGTTTACTGTTGAGACAGATAATCAAATCGAGAAATCAAGAGAGTTGCTACTGTTGAATTTGAAACCGAGAGAGAGAAGCAGATGGAGGAAATCGAAGACATGAAGATCCGAGTTGTGTAGTTGAAGATCGAGGGGAGATATCGCTACAATGGACGAACAACCGATGATGGGGTCGATCTGAAAATGTCGTTGTTCAAATCATAGATGCAGAAATTGATTAGGGTTGATGTTGAATCAGTAGAGAGAAATGGGGTTTGGACGGAATTGATTAATGAAGGTTCTAGTGAGATGGTATTTGAGTTCTCAGAAGAAGATTGCAGCTGTTGATCTGAAATAGAGATGAAGTGTAGATCGAGAATGGGATGCTGTTGTTGAATCAAAAGAGGAAGATGGGTTTGTGGAAGAAGATTGAAGTGATGATGGAAATCTGTTGCTGCTAATGAGTCGAATCGGAGCATGGGTTTGATGTAACTGTTGATTTCCAAGGTAAAATTGAAGTTGCAGATGTTCCAGTGTTGATTTGGTCGATAGAGATGGAATGTGATGAGTGGCAGGCACAGTTTGTGGAAATGAATGAAACTGGTGGTGTTTAGCTCATGGTCAAGGGATTGGTTCAGGTTCAGTGCAAGGAGTTGTTGCTGCCATGGCTGTGTAGAGGATTAAAAGCTTTTAGGTGCAGCTGTTGCAGGGATAATGAAGACAAGGAAGTGCTGCTGTGCAGTTGTGAGGAGATGTGCATTGGCAGGGTCTTGAGATGGCCAGGAGTTTGATATTGATTTTGTGTGTGTGTTTGTCTGGCTAAGATGGAAAGTAATGCGCAAGCAAGAGCATAGGTGATGGCAGTAATGGGTTCTACAGATGTTTGAATGGAGCAGGGTATTGTGCTAGCTGTGAACCTGACATGGAAATGGTGGTTATGGTGGTGTCACAATGAACTCAGTTGCAGGATAGTGATTTCAGAATGAATTGAAGGCATTACAGGGGAGAGCTGAAATGGTTAGAATGGAATGAACTGAGAAGGATATAGCAGTTAGAGTTGGAACTTGAGGTTCAAGGGTTGAAAGATTTAAATTGGGGTTGGTTTCTGGTGGTTTGATTCTGTGTAAGAATGGCAGCAGATGAGGTAATGAATTTGGCAGTGTTGTGGACTGAGCTACTGAGAAGAAGTGCTGCTGTTGGATTTATGCAGGTGGAGTTGGCATTTGTACGGCCAACATGGCTGCAACTGAATTGGTGGCTTGCAAGATGCACAGCCATCTTGGCCGGGAACTGCACTATAAGGCATATGCAAGATTGCAATGGCCTGGCATGACTGAGTCGGATTGTTGACTCATTTTGACTCGGCAGTTAACCCGAGTTGGACCGTTGACTAACGGTTTGACTTTTGACTGTTAGTCCTAACGGTGGACTGACGGAATATTCTTTGACCGGGACAGAATTTTCAGGTGGACGACGGCGACAAATTCCGGCCAAAAACACAGTATTCTGGCGAGCAAAAATACAGAATTTTGTATGGACTTCTCTCATGTGTGTGAATACTTAGAAGTGGGAATTGGATGAAAACTTGGAAGTTTTGGAGAATTGGACTAGAATTTGGAATATGGCTCAAATTGGGAAAGTGGTGTTCTTTTGGAAGGAGGATTCTTTTCCTACAAAGATATGGAGAGTATTGAAGCCTATAAATAAGAGAGTTCTCTACAACTTTTTACACACATCTACTTTGGGAGAAGGAGTTAAAGTGCACAAGGATTGGAGGAAGGAGCAACCATCATCTTTTCAATAAGTTTTTCTTTCTTTCTTTCTTTCTTCCTTAATTATTATTATTATTGTGTGAACTCCAAATTATGAGTAGCTAATTTTCTTATTGATTGAGGATGAATTCCTAGTTCTTAATATATGATTTAATTTTTGTTTCAATTCTACTTTGAAGTTTTTCATATGATTATCGCTTGTTTTTACTAATATTAATGTTCATGATTGATTGATAGGTTGTTTGGAGTGCACGCTAAATTAATTTGTTAATTCAATCTAAAGCTAGTGAAATTTAGGGAATACGTAATAGTTTCTTAACTCTTTACACAAGTAGAAAACACAAGACCTTGCGGAGGGATTCCGTGGAGCAATTGTGTGTGAAAACAACGCTAGAAATTATACCAGGCGAACCGAGTCTAACTACTAGTACTAAACCTAAGTTCATAAATCTTAATGCGTTCGGGGAATTACATCTTGTAAGCGTACCTCAAGGTGGTTCTTTTGAATAGAATCTGATAACTAAGCGAACTTGTTACTCGGTGAAATAAGGAACTTTGGGGTTAGCTAAGCAAACCTGCTATCCTACGGTTGGTGATAATCTATGACTAATAGCAAGTGGAAAAGAACATAACTTTAATCATTGTTTTTCAGCGAAGAAGGATTCCTTGATCTATTCTCTCTCATTGATTTCAACTACACTTTTTATTACTTTGTTTATTTCTTTTGCTTTATAAGTTTTACAACCAATACCCCCCTTTTGTGACAATTTTACAACTAATAATCTCTTGCTCCTCGTGGGATCGACCTTGACTACCCTATATTACTTATTAATTAGGTAGTGAAACATTAATTAATTTGTTGTGGTTACGACACGCATACAGTTATCCATATGAGCACTTTCATATCAACCTTATTAATCTTTACCATAACTAGTTCAAGTGACTCAAATAAACTAGTTAGAGAGTTGTTCAATTTCTTAGATGTTATAGAAGTATACAAGATACATTCGAAGCAAAATCGGTTTTGATTCACTCAAATCGATTCATGAACATTATAGCCACGGTTTGCAAAGATTCCATTCCTTATTTTTATAAATATTTTAGTTCATTAACAAACCGATTTTAGAAAGTAACCTACTTAAGTATGCAAACGGGTACGCGTACTTAAGTAACCGGATTGAGTTTGCTTTTCACTTTCAAACTCCAGCATTCACGGAGGTGAACTTTTTTCCAATATGCGTACGGGTACGCATACTTACCTGGATTTCCAACAACCTCTAGTACGCGTACGGGTACGCATACTTTGGGTTCCCGGTTTTGGACTTTTAAACAAATGTGAGAACACACCATATTTATATCCAAAGATGGTTACATGTTCTAAACTCTCATTTCAATCATTGAAACTTTCTTAGAGGATGTTATATAGTTGTTATTCACAAACTATTTTTCATCAAAGCGATTTTCAAGTTATTGAAATAATCAACATGACTTTAGTCACTAGTAAAGATGAACTTGGCCCAAGAGAAAGCTTACCAACACATATTTTGAGGCATAGATAAGTGAGTTAAACTTGGCTCGAAATAACACATGTGTATAATTGAAGTTTATATAGCAATACGACTTTTGTCTCAAGATAGGAGATATACTAGGTATACTTTTGAGTGATAGATAAGTTCAAGTCTCCACATACCTTTTTGTCGATGAAGTTACACAAGTTCCTTGAGTAGTTCTTAGTCTTCGCATGATGAACGCCGTGGAGTCTAGAGATCAACTACACTTACTATCCTAGTCCGAGACTTAGCTATAAGTACACTAGAAATCAAGACTTATAGTTTTGGAAACTAAACTTGACAAACAATCTTGAGATAGAAACGCTTGCGAGTTCGACCGAGCAGTGCTTTAACAAAATGCGCATTAATTTTAGGTCGTCATTCGTGACCATTTAGAAATTATTTGCGAGAGAATATGAAGCTATAAAATCACAAGGCAAAGGATAAACCGTATGTGAAGACGACGACTATGGTCTACATGACTATTTCAAAGAAGTATGGCTGCCCATTTAAAATTATAGTTATTAGACCGAATGGTGGTGTATACAAGCTCTCTAAGTGATGAATGGTTGTCATAATCATGATGATATAGAATCTCTTATTGGAAACTCTATCGTTTTTTGGTTAAAACTACATCAACTGGAAAATATAAAGTCGATGCAGGTATGTTAACCAAGTAATATACTTGGGAAGATTAAGGAGGATGACGTAAATAACTTTTACATTTTAATGAAATTTTACGCGTCAAAAGCATCCTAAGAAGGATGGCATGCGATGATAGAGTGGTTATGGAACAATCTCAGTGGATTTCCGATCAACACAACTACACAATGAGAATGCAGGTAGTGGAAGACAAAGTGATCCATATTTTCTTGGCGCTTTCGGAGATAATCTAATTGGCCTAATGCTTCTATCAAGTTTTGTTAACAGATTGTATGTACAAGTCAAAAAAGTACACCATGTCGTTATTAAACATTATGAATATACGAGGGTACCCAAATACTCCAAAATCTTTAAAATATCCACCTATAAGTCCTCTAACCGAAAGTGATTATCTATGCACAAAATCGAGACAATACGACAAATCGGTATTCACACTTTATGTCATCGTCTATGGATACGAGATCGAGACAATTCAACAGTCAAAGTGTGATTACTTGATAATAGGTTCGGACTTAACCAAACTCTATATGATCATTATCAGGTAATACAGAGTTAACATTTGTGTATTTTACTTTTAATTATAATAAAAAATTATAATTGCGAAAATAGAAAAGTAAAAGAAACATCAAGATTTTGTTAACGAGGAAACCACAAATGCAAAAAAATCTCGGGACCAAGTCCAGAATTGAATAGTCTCAGAATTAAGCCGCTATACAAAATCTAAACCAAACTTCATATAATTGAAACCAAGCAACTAAACCTAGTTCACTTAGTTTCTTCAGTATCTATGCGCTTCCGACATTCAATAGGTGCCCGCATTGGAACAATTCCTTTGGACCGTATTCTAAACAGTAAAGGAATAATAAATCTGTTTGGTAACAACTCTATTGATTCTTTCCATATAAATATATCTCAAGTCATATGCAAAGGCTCTTCCGTTTAAACTAATAAACTTATTTTCCTGGTTAGATCAATCCAATCTCTATTACCTAAGTAATAAGATTAGGATTTGTAACAATCAAAATAGAACTCAAGAGAACTATTAGGTGTTACCGATCTCACGCAAATAATCAATCGATTAAATCTGATTCTAGTTGAATCCCAGCCGATCAACATTTATGCTACACAAAGATATGAGAAACGAATCAGAAATCTTTTTCATCTTCAAATATTCTTTAATCTTCAATTAAACCTGCACAACACTACTCGAATCTCTTGTGATCAATCATGCACATAACGGAGTCTGTTAACAATGGATTATCATAAGATGTCTTTAGATCTACAAATAGTTCTAAAGATCATGTCGACACTTCGATCCAGTTTGAGTGAATCTTATATCAGAAGATAAGATTCTTGTGTGCTCGGTATTTTGGCGTAAAAACTGTTTCTGCTAGTTTTGGTAGGTGTATTGATGAGAAACGAATTCAAACCTTAAAAAAATGAACTGCACGGGAGTACTTTAGATTCAAGAGATCAATCTGTACAATCCTGGCCTAAACCAAGAAATGGTCGTTCCAGTCTTGCTTCGATCACAAAGTGAAGGAGAAGGGTTGATCTTAGGGAAGGAAGCGAAGAAGGTGTTGAGATCAGAATGGTTAACTCTGAAGGTGTGGATATTTTATGACTTGTATCAGATGGAAATAGCTTGCGGAATATAAGCTATCAGTTCTTTTTTTTTTAGGATACTTGTGTTGATAACCAAAACTGTGTTATTGGTCGAAATAGGTTGAAAACCTATTTATACAATTGAGCCCCCTAATCTCGTAGGAAGTGGAGATAGTTAGGTAGTGTAAAAGTGGAGTTGTGTAGAAGCGGTTTACCACCACGTTCCCATTTTCATGGGAAACTGATCAGCCTTACACCCACTATTCTCTTATAGCTATTTAACTGTCCGCTCTTTCATGACACTTTCTTTTAATGGGCGTGTTGCACGCCGCACGTTGTAAACCGCCAGACCAATACCCTGATGAACATCCCCCAGTTTGTTACATGTTTGATGTCTCGAGTGTTTCGTGGAAAAATATGCAACAGGTTGCTGAGTGGGTTTGATGTGTAAGACCTAGTTATTCAGACCAATTGCACACAATGTAGGAGGTATAATGGCATAGTGGCGCCTGCATACTCGCATAGTAGCAAAGTGGCGAGGTGGCGCATGCCAATGGCGTAGTGGAAAGGTGGAAAAGTGGCGCCTACTAATGGCATAATAGCGAAGTGGCGCATACTATATCTTGGCATATTGGTGTTAGATCCAAATATGACTCAATGATATTATCTATAGTTGCCACATAGAGCTTAATCCCTATGTGATGTTAGCGGTCTTAACCAAATTAGGGTTTGGCATGTCAAATCCATGTGTGCATCTATGTTGACGCGACGACCACTAGGTGTTGGCGCGGTTTGGACTCATTCTAAATGCGTGTGGCGCATTTAAAGCGACATGATTGGTCGATGGAAAGGGGGACGGCAAGAAGCATGGGGATGGCCTCATTCTAAATGCGTTTTGCGCATTTATAGCGACCTGATTGGTCGATGAAAAGGGGACCGACAAGCGCCATGGGGCCAGCCTCATTCTAAATGTGTGTGGTGCATTTACAGCGACCTGATTGGTCGATGGAAAGGGGGACGAAAAGCAGCATGGAGCGTGGACATCCGGCTACATGTGGTGCATGCTATGGAGAAATGGACAGCCATGTGGCTCTGCCACGCCTCCTCTTGTTGCTGCTCCTATTTGTCGCATCTCCTCTTTTATTTCTTGCTTTCTGATTTTTGGTAGGACTTCGCTCCTACTAGTCCATGGCGGATTAATTTCCTAGCTTACCTAGGTTTGGTCTCGACTAATAGGGTTCGAGATATTGCGCTGGGCGCAAAAAACCTAATTTTTGCAAATAGGTAAAATTAGTTTAGAAAATTGAATTTCGTGAGCTGACACAAAATTAAACAATTTTCGATAAATTATTTGTGCGTTGGCACAAAACATCTCTTTATCAGAGAGCGGTACAACTTGCGTGTTCCTGAGTATTTTCATGCATATATTAATACTGACACTTCAGGAAATTCATTTTACCCCGCTACGAGTGAACAGTAATTGTCATGTCATACCAATATTAAGAGTTCAACTGGGTAACATAGCATAGGAAAATACTCGACCGGCTGTACATTAGTGAATAATGCAAGGGGGAGTTTAATAAAATTTATAGAATTTATGGGATTGTTGCTACATGCACCAATATTATTCTAAATAAATTTCATAAGTATTAAAATACATAGTTCATGTGTAAGCAGAGAGGTATAAACACTCAACAGCTTCTTGGCAGCTCTAGTTCTTTGCAGAAAGCAGTCATATAAAAAAAAAGGATTTTACAATTTTATCCCTGAACTAAAAACCACCATCAACAATCGGTCACACCAATTACAAATATCGATCATACCATCTCAGGTGATTACTTAAGATCGGTTACACTAATTAATAAAAACCAGTCATACCAAATTATAAGTCAGGCATTGTGATTAGTTATACCAAGATACATAACAAGTTATGATCGGTTCTACTATCTCACACATATTGGTAATCCAAAGATATGAAATGAATAACAGTACCAATAAGCCTGGGATTTCCATTTCGATTCATAAAACAAGTTCATGAATGAACTTCCTTTAAACAAATTTAAACATTGTTTCCTAGGATGAAATCTTCACCTTTACCCATACACATAATCACAATAACATTCATACGATTATGTCGATGTCATATCTACGAAGTTCAAAAGATGCGTTATACTTCGTATTCTAATTCCTTAATTCCATGATCATATGATCATGTCTCACTACTAGAGTATAATCATTCACATCTTCGCAGTTATGTTTTCAATATAGAACGACTTGAAAGATACGTCAGGAATGAAATAGTTCAAGTCAAATATTACTAACCTCAAGAGGAAGGATGATGTCGTCATTGTTGAAAAAGCAGGGGTCTAACAACCACACCAAATATTTCATTCGTCAATCTGTATGGAACAAACTTCAATATAATCTCAAGAATAAAAACTCAATTGAGATATAATATTAAAGAGATTTATCTCCTTCTCATCACAATCAATAGTTAAACAGAAGCAAGTCCGTAAACCTGATTTTAGTGTGAGGTTTCTTGAAACAAGCTTTTGTGTTAATCACGACCTATTCAATATCCACCGCGTATAAACCTCTTTAAGCAACAATCACTAAAGGAGTATTTCAACACGGTGTCTACTTGAAACAGGGTTAGTCCGGACTGGTCTAACAATGTGAAAATAACAAAATCAATTGTTCAAGATCAATTAAGTATTATCCAACAAACAAGGTCGGATTTAACAACAATGATTGATTAACATACAACCTGTATTATTTCAATCATAAAGATAAACAATATAATGCGGAAAATGAAATAACACAGACACCAGAAATTTTGTTAACGAGAAAACCGAAAATGCAGAAAACCCCCGGGACCTAGTCCAGAATAAACACACACTGATTATAAGTTGTTACACCAATTTTCTACTACCTATTCGGACTAGATGTAATAACTCCTTCAGCACAAATAGAACTCCTAAAAGAACACCTATTCTCTTTAGGAATTCTTCTCCTTAATCTTCTAGCAGAACCCAAGGCTCTCTTTAGATGATATAACAACACGATTGATATGATTTGATATTTTGTTTGCACAAAACACCGGTTTGATTTCCCTTTAGATGTGAATCAAGGTTTTGGAAATCTTGAGTTTATTTTGATAAAAACAATTACTAGGTAAAAGTAATATAAAAAAAAACGTGTAGATTAGGGATGATTATACTCTTCAATAAAGGAAGAGAAACCTAATTATTCTACCACAAGAACAACTAGAATAAATCTAGAGATATCTTGTTTAAAACTTCTCATGCCTCAATAAAAGTTTTTCTTTCTAGTCTCCGATTTCGACTAACAAGTGTTGGTATACGATCGGAAACTGAAATCTATCAAAACCTAGGGTTTATGATCAACAACTCTTGAATGGTTTTATATCAGAAGATAAAACCTTAGAATAGACAAGAGGTGAAAAACCTAGATTACAAGTTGTATAATCAATCACGAAGATTAGATTCAACTTGGCTTTGTGATCCCCAATACAAAGACTTTTATCTCACTCTTGTTCACGGAGAACAGAAGACGTGGAAAACAACCTGCAGAGCTTACGCTAATTTTCCAAAGGGGATGAAAAAAAAACTTGTAAACTCACGAACCCTTTATTTATAGTGAAACATAGCTTGAAAACTAACAAAGCTATTTCCTTTTTCAAGACTCTCTTAATTTTGGGAGTCTTTCCTAAGTTACAACTCTTGCCAAAATAATTAATTAATTAATTAATTAGCAAATATTGTATTTATGTGCATAAATCACATTTTAACTTAGGAAGGAATCACAAACACTTTAATATGGTAATCAAAGATGTTTGGACCAATAGCTAGCTTGCCTAGATGAGGAAACATCACCAACATGACCAAAAATGTCTTTTAGTCACGTACTGGGCCCAAGTTCACGGACTCAAAAGCCCATGGAATGTTTCCTACTAATGAACTTAAATCACTCATAACTTGATCGTTATAACTCGGAATTGAGTGATTCTTGGCTCATTGGATTCGCATGCTCATTAACTATAACATGAGATCCTTTCCAAGGACAAAGGCTATTGTCACAAAGGTCGTGGCTCAAATAACCTCAAGTATATATACATAAATGTACATTTACCGTCATTGGAATTGTTCCATAGAGTGAGCATATATGTTGATAGATTAGAAAGGTAGAATTGAACAAGAATCCAAATGAAATCAATCACATACCTTTGTTGATGAAGTACTTGTTGATGTATTCTTGTAGTCTTCATCCTACAATCTTCATCCTTTAAGGATAGCTTCGATTCAACTTCATAGACCTAATCTAGTCGGAAACTATCTTTAGTATGCTAAATCAAGAATGCATTTTGGCAACTAAAATTGACAACTAACTTGACATACCAACGCTAGTAGGTTCAACCGATCTATTCTCTAACAGTTATATCTCGTTACTTCTTCACATTCTTCGGGTCTTCGAGTAATACTTGTATGTCTCATAATCCTAGACTTTCTAGTCTAAACTATACGAAGTTGTCTCTAGTACATAATCAAGCGAGTCTTAGATGAGTTTTTATTAAATAAAATATTACAACCAAACTTGACATACCAACGCTTGGTTGGTTCAACCGAGCTATGCTCTAACACATTACTTGCCATGCTTTCGATAAGGAAACTTTCAAGGTGGCATGGGGATTTATGAATCGGGAGATTGATGTGAGTTTTATTCGGATGTTAGAGACCTTGAAGGAGATACACCGTAGTGGTAAAACTTTGATGACCATAGTAGCAGATAAGGACCAAGCACTAATAAATGCCATAAAAATAGTTTTCCAGAACGTCAAGTATTTTCTTTGCACATGGCACAAACAATGCAATATCATAAGTAATTGTTGGGGTCATATCCAAAGTCCAAAGCCACAGAAAGGTACCACTCGTGAAAAGGCTGAAGATGAGCGTATTAAGAAATTAACTCCGGAGGAACGAGAGAAGGAAAAGAAAAAACAAGTCAAAGCGTATGAAGAGAATGGGTTAAAGTGGAAGGCTTCTCAACATTATTAAAATTTGATGGTATGTTCAACGTTCGTGGAGAAGTTCAAATCTTACTTGGAGAGTTTCATTGAGATTTGAAAAAAAAAGATTACGAGAAAGCTGTGGTTTATTGCTTGAAGGAATTGTTGGACCCTTACAAAAATAAAATAAAAATCTATGCGTATGCATACCAACATAAGCAGTACAAGAATGAGGATACAAATATCGCATAAGGATTTCATGGGCATTTGAAGATCCTGGACGGTGGGAGTAAAAACAGTGTGGTTACGGTACCAAGATGGTATCTCATTGGGAAATAAATTTTATGATGAAGGATTTCAAGTTTTATGAGGATAACGAGACTAGGAGCAAGAGAATTATATGCTCATGTATAACGCTTAGCTATGTTGTAAAAGGAGAGTGCCAGAGCGCCAAAGGCGCACTAAGCGTAGGTCCAGTGCCAGAGGAACCAAATTTTATATTACTTTCCACACTAGTGCCTTTGGCGAGAGAGTATGGCGCTTCAGACATCTCGAGGAAGTTTTAGGCGCTAGACTAATCTCCAAAGGCACCATGGTTATGTGTTATTTCCTTCTATGTCTCTTTTTCTTTGTTATTTCGTCTATTCTTCTTCATCATATCTGCCTCCATTCTTCTTCATCATCTCGCCAATATCAAAGTATGAAAACTTTAGAGAAATATTAATATTAATGAAAATTCAATCAACATCGACAATCAATGATAAAAAATATGAAAACAAATAGTAATCAAGTTGGAATAACATGATTAATGATCAAGTTTTAAGGAAATAACGTAATTGATGTAGTTTTAAGGGAAGCTGGTCTTAGAGCTTCCGAAAATATATTTTCTTTCTTTGGCAGAAAGTCCCGTCTTCTTATCACGTGGTTTCCTGTTTATATGCAAACTCTCCTATTATTCCTCCACCAGCAAATCCTGTATTGGTACTGCGTATATCTTTCATATTGAGTTAAACATGACCGAGATTCTTCCATGTTTCCGTGAATCTCTTCTTCTTCCATTTTTTTTTATCGAGAATCACTTTAAATATTATTTTTTTCTTCAAATATTGAAGACTTAGCTTCCCTGTTTTATCTACACCAACTAATCCAAAGTCAATCACATGAAAACGTCCAACTATATCTCGTCCAAAATCTTGCCAGAAAACATGTAGACAAACAAACATTTTTTCCTCCATATTTTAATTCCAATAAGGTCGGGTATGATGATAGTGGTAGTGGATTCTCTTGGGACCGTGTTCTTTTCGTTATTTAACAATTCAGTGGTATAAAAAACTAAAAGAGAATATATTGTATTAGTGATCGCCTAGCGCCTGATACAACATAGACGTTGAGTAGTTCGTTTGCATCATCTAAATGTCTTCAAATGAATTGGTAGTTGATGATGATGGATTTGACATCTTTGAATGAAATAAAAAATAATGGAAAAACATTTCTCTGAATAAGGTAGTGTATGATAGAAAATAGGCTATTCTTTTTATATACCTAAGGGATCAATGGCTATAATTTCAAAAATAAAATAAAAATTTGTTTGATCCAAAAAATAAATAAAAGCCAGGAAAAATAGGAGTATGTAATATAGGCACCTGTAGGCCGATTGTAAACTTGGAATTTTGTGAAATAGTTACCATGGCATAATCAGTACTGAAAAGACGAGGGTACCCAAATACACCACAATATTTTTGTTTAAACCAATAAGTCCGGTACCAAGTGTAATCATCCATGGACAAAGTTGATACAATACGACAACTAGATATTAACTTGATAATAGTTACAGTCCGAAATAAATTTACTAGAGGATCAATATCAAGTGATTAGATCAACGTACAAGTTTATTTACTTTATTATATTATAAAATAATTATAATGCGAAAGTAAAATAAATAATACAACATAAGATTTTGTTAACGAGGTAACCGCAAATGAAGAAAAACCCCGGGACCTAGTCCAGTTTTGAATACTCTTATAATTAAGCCGCTATACAAAATCTAATACCAACTTCATATAGTTGAGACCAAGAAGACTACCCCTATCTACTTAGTTCCCTAAGTATCCCTGATCTATCGACTTCTAAAGTCACACACGTGAATAACAAGTCCTTTGGATCGTATTCCAAACATCAAAAGAAGAATCTTTTAGGTAACTACTCTAATCAATCTTGCTACAAGATATAGATGATTCGTTGACAAAGGCTCTTCCGTTTAATCTAATAAATTCCTTTGTATGGTTAGATAAATCTAACTTTAACCACTGAAATAGTCAAGTATAGATTCACACTCCATCAATACAGATCTCAAATAAAAATATAAAGAATGCCGATCTTACACAACTAATCAATCATATCTATCAAACATAAATCGATTCTAGTTGCATCCTAGACGATCAAGGTTTGTGCACTAAATCCACAAGATACGAAAATATAAGAATTCTTCTTCGTCTTTTATTTCTTCAAAACCTGCACAACAACACTTGAATCTCTTGTGATCAATCACACATAAAACGGAGTCTATTAACAATGGATTATCACAAGATGTATTTAGATCTAACAAATGTTCTAAACATCCCGTCGATATTTTGATTTAGTCTGAGTGAATCTTATATCAGAAGAGAATATTCTCAAGCATAAACAAACCAGGTGCAATCAAAGTTTTAACAACCGTTAGTCAATCAAATCAAATCAAAAATTAATAACACTGCAATTATCTAGTTTCCCACCGACGATACTCGTAGAGCTTCTTGATCCCACATAAGTCTTTAAACGAGCGATCATAAGAGATTTCACCTAATTAGGATACTTTCCTCTCCGAATAGACGGCTCCACCAAAAACAACAATAAATGAAGTTTTCCTGGATCTTAGGATAGTTTGCTAGAAATGCAAAATTAGGAATTTATAAACCAAGGATGTTTGGACACAAGGAGTTTCCAAAACATAAAATATTCTCAAGACATGCAATGAATGCCCAAATTCGGTTTTCACAATTCCAATAAATGTTGGTCCAATATTTCTGAAATCCCTCGATAGAAAATCTCCAATTAGTAAATGCACATTACTAATTTTTATTTTCTAGAGATATGTATTAGTTGCTGGTAATTAAAGCATATAAAACCAAAAACCTTAATTGAAAGATTCTTAATTTATTTCGGCACATGATCACCTTGAGTACTAAGGAATATCTTTGAATAATAAATGATAAGAGTTATTATTCGTGTTCAAAGTATGTTGACATCTTTTCACTGCAAATCCTTATTTCATATTTACATGGATTTGCTTCTTAGAATCAGTTCTACCACACTTGAAAACAAGTTTAGAATTGGTTTGCCAGTATTCCATGACTACTATGTGATTGGTCATACCCAATCACAATGGTTAGTTGTGATCGGTCTTTCCAAGTCATGGGTTCGGATCGGTTATACCAATCACTAGGATCAGTTCTACCTAAATATGGTATCTTCTTATGATCGCTCACACCAGTCGCTAGGATCGACTATACCAATTACAAGGATCGGTCACACCAATTACAAGGATCGATCGTACCATCTCATGATGATTATTTAGAATCGGTTACACCAATTACCAGGACCGGTCATACCAAATCATAGGTCTAGGTATTGCGATCGGTTATACCAAGATACACAACCTGAGTTAAGATCGGTTCTACCAACTCAAACAAATTGGTCATCCAAAGATATGCAATGAATAGCCGGACTAATAAACCTATTGATTTCCCTTTCGATTCACGAAACAAGTTCATGAATATACTTCCTTTAAACAAATGTAAAGCATTGTTTCCTATGATGAAATATTCACCATAACCCATACACATAATCATAACATATACAATATTATGCCGATGTCATATCTACGAAGTTCAAAAGATAAGTGTTATACTTCATAGTCTAATTCCTTAATATTATAATCATACTATTATGACCATGTCACATCACTAGAGTATTATATACAATATGTACAGTATATACATCCTCGCAGTTATGTTTTCAATATAGCACCACTCGAAAGATACGTTAGGAATGAAACAGTTCAAGTCAATATTACTAACCTCAAGTGGAAGGATGAATTCGTCATTGTAGTTCGTTACTTTGTCACATTCTTCAGGTATTCGGAGTAATACTTGTATGTCTCAACATTCCTAGACTTCTAGTCTAACCTAAACAAAGTTGATTATAGTATTTAATCAAGCTACTCTATATGAGTTTTGATACTAAAATATGACAAACAAACTTGACATACCAATGGTTGGTGAGTTCAACCGAGTTATTCTCTAACAGTTACATGTGTGAATCACATAAATACCAATTGTTGCTTAAGAAACACCTAGAAAATTGGACACTTCAATTGGAATTAATCGTGAAAAGACGAGGGTACCCAAGTATACCTCAATCTAAAACTTTTCCACCTATAAGTCCTTTCTCCGAAAGTGATTGTCTATGGACTGAGTCGATACAATACAACTAATCGGTTCGCACTTCGTGTGATCGTCTATGGATACGAGATCGAGATAATACGACAACAAGATAACTTGCGTGATTCACTATGTATACAAGATCGAGACAACGCAACAACGAAGTATGTTTAATTGATAATAGGTTCGGACTTAACCAAACACAAAGGATTGCTATCAAGTAAATAGGAATTAGCGTTTGTGTATTTTACATCTAAGTATAATAAAATAATTATAATTACGGAAATAGAAAACTAAAAAACACAGCAAGATTTTGTTAACAAGGAAACCGCAAATGCAGAAAAACCCCGGGACCAAGTCCACAATTGAATACTCTCAGAATTAAGCCGCTACACAAAATCTAAACCAACTTCGTATAGTTGAGACCAAGTAACTAAACCTATAGTTCACCTAGTTCCCTCAGTATCCCTGCGCCTCCAACTTGTAATAAGTCATCCACTTGGAACAATTCCTTTGGTTCGTATTTCAAACAGTAAGGGAACAACAAATCTGTTCGGTAACAACTCTTTTCAAACAAAGTAATATGAGTTTGACAAAAGGCTCTTCCGTTTATCCCAATAAACTCCTTTGTCAGGTTCTTAGATCTATCTCTTCAACAACTACCAAAGTAATTGTTTTAGACTATGCAATCAATACTTTGAATCACAAAGAATTATATTGATGTTGATCTACTTAAGTAATCAATCAAGGTTATCACAAAGATAAATCGATTATAGTTGGATCCTCAGCCGATCAAGTTTTGTGCGCACCAAATATTATGAACTTTAATAACAAATCTTCTTAGATCTTCAATATACACTTGCACACAAACAACTTGAATCTCATGTGATCAATCACATACATAACGGAGTCTGTTAATAATGGATTATCACAAGACGTCTTTAGATCTACAAACAGTTCTAAAGATCCCCGTTGATACTTCGATCTAGTTTAAGTGAATCTTATATCAGAAGATAACATTTTCAAGCATAAACAAACTAGGTGCAATCAAAGTTCAACAACCGTTAGTCAATCAAATCAATCGAAAACTAATAATAAATTTCAATTATCTAGTTTCCCACCAATGGTACTCATAGAGGTTCCCAATCCCAAAGAAATCTTTAAAATGAGCGGTCGTAAGAGATTTCGCCTAATTAGGGTACTTTCCTCTCCGAATAGACGGCTCCACCAGTAACAACACAACTAGGTAGTTTTGCTGGCTCTGGGGATTAGTTTGCTTGAAATGCAAACTTTAATATTTATAGACCAAGGAAGTTTGGACACCGAGGAATTTCCAAAAACGAATATTCTCAAAGATATGCAATAAATTCCAAATCGGTTTTCATAATTCCTGGAATTGCACTGTCCAAATATTGACCGAAATCTCAGTAGAAAATTTCCAATTAGTAAATGTACATTACTAATTTTTATTTTCTAAAGATATGCATTTAATTGCTTGAAATTAAAATCATATAAAAACTAAAAACCTTAATTAAAAGATTCTCAATTTATTCCGATTCGGGATTCTCTTTTAGCTATTTAGGAATATCTTTGAACAATAAAAGATAAAAGTTACTGCACATGTTCAAAGTATGTCAACATCTTTACTTTGTAAATACTTTATCATATTTACATCTTGGAACCAATTTTCCACGCTTCCAAACAAGTTTAGAATTGGTTCATCTGACTTCCAAGAACTATGTGATTGATTATCCTATCAAATCACCAATCATGGGTTTCACGGTTCTACCAAAACAAGTTTTGTTTCTACCTCTATGTGGGTAATAAGATTAGTCACGCTAGTTACCAAAAGTTGGTTGACTAGGTACTAGGATCGGTTACCACATATTTATGGTATAAACTTGTATTCGGTTGCACAAGTCATAGGATCGGTCCCCAATTACTAAAAACTTGTTGTACCTCTTATAAGGATCGATTCCCTCTTTTAATTGGTTGCACCTCTTACTAGGATCGGTTACCCAATGTCTATAGTTAGTCATACCAATTACAGTAAATCGATCATACCATCTCAGGTGATTACTTAAGATCGGTTTCACTAATAAAAGTCATATCAATACAAAAGTCAGGCATTGTGAATAGTTTTACCAAGATACATAAACAAGTTATGAGTGGTTATACTAAACACACATATTGTTAATCCAAAGATTTTCAATAAATAACAATACCAATAATCCTAGTGATTTCCCTTTCGATTCACAAAACAAGTATATGAATGTACTTCCTTTAAACGAATGTAAAACATTGTTTCCTAGGATGAAATATTCACCCATACTCATACAGAATCACAATAGCATTCATATGATTATGTCGATATCTTATATACGAAGTTCAAAAGATAGACGTTATACTTCGTATTGTAATTCCTTAATACTATGTATAACTAAAGTATAATCATTCACAGCTTCGCAGTTATGTTTTCAATATGCACGACTTGAAAGATACGTTAGGAATGAAATAGTTCAAGTCAGATGTTACTAACCTCAAGTGGAAGGATGATGTCTTCGTTGTAGTTCTTTACTTCTTCACATTCTTCAAGTCTTCACGTAATACTTGTAAGTCACATATCATAGTAATTTTCTAGCTAACCTATACGAAGTTGACTCTAGTAAATAATCAAGCAACTCTTTAAATGATTTTTGATTCACTAAAATATGACAACCAAACTTGACATACCAACGCTTGGTGGGTTCAACCGAGCTATGCTCTCAATCTCTCCCTTTGTCAATTTAGATGACAAAACTCTTACATCATATGGATAAACAAATTACAAGAATTCATCACACATACGCTTGATTCCAAGTTTCAACATCACAATAACCTGTATACATTCAATTTATAAATGCTGATGTTGAAATTATAATAACAAAGCTAATACTCCCCTAAAGGTTCAATATGATATGTTACTCCCCCTTAGTCTATGCTTTACTCTTTCGTTAGATATAACGTTTAAGCACAATTTTCATTTCCTTAGTCATACCAAATCACTTGTTTACTCCATATATTTCTCCCAATTTTTGTCACAAAATGAAAAAGGTACGAATAAATAAGAGATAAACCGAAAGGATCTTACAAATCTAAAAGACTTGCAAAACCTATAAGAGTTAAGAACGAGGGTTCCACACACCATTTTAGATAACCAATATCAAAACCGAAACTATAAAGTAATTTTGTTTTGATATGTTACCCATGAAACAATTGCCCGAAGCAATTTTCCCTTAATAGTTTAGCAAATCAAAAATTAACTAAGCACCTTAGTTCTTTTGCTAAAACGATTGTATAGATACAATCGCTTGTTCAATAAGACCAAAATAAAGATCAGAATTAACTCTATTTTTCTCATCAGGTTCTAATTATTCAAATAATTACTTAGACCTTTCACTTTAAAAAAAGACAAGTACTAGGTTAGTTAACTAGCATTTCTTGTTAAGGCATTCGATTAGACTTGAATAACTGAAACCTCCACTTTGATAAGTCTAACTAAGATCAGAATTAACTTAGTTTCTCTTATCCGGAATCGAAGTGGACTAAACAATTGAAAACCCTTTTTTTTAAGCCATAAACAATTCATACAAACCAAATAAATCAACTTGCATAATTATTTACCTCAACCAAAAGCAATTGAAACAAACATAAACATTATAGTACTGCAATTGCACCGTAATTTCGTAAGCCTAAACAATTGATACCAAACCATAAAGAAAGATAACAATAGTTTTTCTTAATCGGAAAAAATTGAATCACACACACATCCATACACAAATAATGGAATAAACATCAACTGTTCCGAAATTTTGTTAAGCAAAAGCAATAAATATATGCAATAAACTCAGGCTTTTCTTAAACAGGAAAACGATTAACTAAAAAATTTGTTACCTCAAATTTCGCATCCTCTTCTCCCCAGAAAGATATATCATTAAGCGCAAGTTCACATAGAACTCTTCCCCGTTGTGTTGTCATCCTCTCGCAAGACAAAAGAAGAACAACAAGGACCAGCCTTTACCAGAGAAAGGTTGAAAACCGGTTTTAACTAATGCAATGCAAAAGTTGAAACCACGAAACATATATGCTTTTATGCTAAACCAAAAATGATTCAACATATTGCGAATGTAGTTGCAGGAATTCCCACACTACACCCTTGTTAAGATTCTATAGAAATCTATCGGAAATCAATTAAACTTCAAAGATTTATACAACACTTTACTATTCAAATCTCAAAAATGTTTACAGAAATGGAAGAAGTCAAGATTACAAACATTCTCTTGAAGTTTCTCTCTCCTCTAAACTTTTTCAACTCTCAAAAATACATCATCATCTTCTGGACCTATTCGAACCCTTTATATAGGAAATTACATAGTGGATGACAGATAAGTTTTCCCCTTCTTTCGGATCCATTATGCGATCTCCTCGCAGTAATTATTATGTTCATTCTCGCAAGAATTGTAACCATCGCGGTATAAATTTACTCTTCTCATATTCTCTTCAATCGTCAGCCTTTCTGTCATTCTTTTAATGTTTTTGTGACACTCGCCAAGTGTTGTTGTAGCGCTCGCGGGATTATTTGTAGAAGCGTTGTTAATATCGCAAGAATGTTGCTATGGCGATATTCTGGTCCTACATCTTGCCTCTTCTCATGTCTTTTCTGCGAAGAAGAGAAGATCATGAGAACAAATTGCTGCAATCACCTATCTTTTCACCTCAATCTCTATTCTGACACGTTTCTATATTCCTCGCCAGCAGTTTTCATGCATTCCTTATCCCAATAAATCTCTAACACGTCCTTTCTAACCGCTGCGATCTGACCGTTCATTCCTTTTCTCTGCATTTATTGCGTTTAGATTCTCTATAAATTCTTTTCTTCTATAAATACTCATCTCGTTCTCTTCTTTTTCTCTTTTTACTTTCGTCTTCTTTCTCTACGTAACTTCTCTACAAGTTTACTGTTCTTCCGCAAATTGCGCGCCTGTCATCGCTGTGATTTCTTCCTTCTTTTCATCCCTTTCTTTCATTCCCGTACTTAAAAATGGTTGTTGCTGGTGCTAAAAATCCGACTGCTTTCAATGAGATGCAAGAAAAACTCAAAAGCAAAGGTTTTAATTTTTCTTTAATTCCAGATCAAAGTTCTAAATCTGAACTTTATCTAAAACTATTTTCTAATTATCAATGCTCTCGCCAAAAAATCATAGTATCGCTAGGCCAACTTGAAGTTGGTCTTCCACTTCCTCTCTATGATCCATAACTCCCATTATTCTACCAAATAATATCTGACGAGAGGTTCTCGCGAGCAATATATCAATTAGGTGGAGATTGTATTAGATTGATACTTGAATATGCTTCTCGTGGTGCTGGTAAAGGATCGCGCTATTCTGAATATGATCAAAATCCTCTTTACAAACATATTCCAATTAACCTTGCAGTTTATACTATAGGAAACATTTTTAGAAATTACAAGATACTCCCTATGAAGAGGGATGGCACCTGTTGGGGTGTTCTCTTGAAGAAAGAGAAACTCGCTATCAAGGAAGCTCTCATGCTGGATATTGATTTTCATACAAAAACTAATCAGGGCCCTCTCCATTCTAGCGATGATAAGTGGTTTATTTTTCTACTATGTCTTGAAGGTCCTTATATATCTGGTTCTTTCCCACTTCCTGCGAATCTCTCTCAGTATGAGCCATGGGTCTTCAACTAGCCTGAAAGATCTGCAGAGGTATATCCTCTTAATTTCTTGCATTATTATTATTCACTATCTTCTTCATATTTTTACATTCTCGCTAATTACTCTGTTGTCTCACAGATTGACAGAACGAAGCTCAGCTACCAGAAATTTAGGAAACCCAACACTCTCTTAGCTCTTAGATCCTTCACAGATGAAGTAAGAAATATTCCTTTACTAGTTTTAACAATATATTGTTGCCCCTATTTCTTATCTTTATCTGTGCTCGCAGGAAATTGAAGAATTAGAACCACTTCCTGCGAAGACCAAAGAGAAGTCTACAACTGATTGCAAGGGAAAATCTACTGCTCCTCCTAAAGGAAAACCTACTGCCCCTCGCAAATGAGGAATCTGGCGATCCTCCTTCAAAGAAAAGGAAAACTCAACACTCTTCTTCTTCAGCTTCTCAACTTATCTCAGAAAATCTAAGTGTTGATGTTGAAAAGGATGATAATAATGATTTTAATGATAACAATGGCGTTCCCTCCATAAAGGATTCTTCTTCTTCTAAATCTTCAATGACTCAATTGTCTATGCTTTTTGGTGATCCTTCTCGTGGAATTGAAAATGAGTATGGAGACGAAACTCTTAATGAGATATCCCAAGCACTTGTTAAATTCTACGATGCTCCAATTTTAGTTGATAATAATTCTCTTCGCGGGGTCTCAAGATCGCTAACTCTAAGTTTCTTAAATGCACTTGGTATCCTGGTATGTTTTCTCTTAATTTCGCCAAATCTCTTTAATTTATAAAGCTCTATCGCAGGTTGGAAGAGCTTCTTTTGCTGTCGCTTCCGATTTAGATAATAGATGTGCTATATATGAGAAGAAAATTGTTAATCTTCGCCAAGATAAAGAAAAGCTAGAAGTTGAAGTTGCTGAGCTTCGCAAGAAAAATAAGCAGCTGGAGACTGATGCTTCAGTTGATAAGCAGAAGATATCTGATCTTAATAAAGTTAATGAACAACTTTATGGTATAATTTATTTCCCTTTTCTTTCAATTCTGCTTTTCCCCATCGCAGCTTATTCAAGCAATCATTTTTGCAGATGTTTATGGCCTTACTGACGAGGCTGCATTCCTTCAATCTTTTCTTGAACCTGTAGATGATAGTAACCTCCTTGCTCGTCTTAATAGTTTTTTGAGTAATTTCTCAGATGATCAAATTAGATCCCTTTCTGTAGATGAACTCAAATCCAAGCTTAATCTTTTAAAGGTTGAGCATAGATTCAATTTAAGTTTGACCAATAAATTTAAGCGTCTTTATCTTGATTCAAAAGAAATAATTAATGGATTAAGAAGTAGAAATAGTGATCTTATTGACGAGAAAGATCAAGAAATTAAAAAAGGCACCAAGTCCCTAGCAGATTTCCATAAAACTCTTCTTAATATTCAAATGGAAAGAGATAGACTCATCTGCGAGAATAAAGACCTTCTTGCGAGGGAAACTCAAGTTCGCTCTCGCCTTATTATTACTAGTGATGATGAATTTTCTTGGGATGCAATGGTTCTTAACAATGCCATAAATAGCTTAGGTGTAGATGCTAGTCTTCATACTGAACAAGCATCTTTAATTAGAGACATGATTTCTGAAAGAGAAGGTTGCTAAATGTTCCACTCTGTTGATTTCTTGTTTTTATTATTCTTCCTTGTAAAATTTCTAATCTGTTGTTACATTCTTGCAGAATCTGAAGAGAGATGTCGTGTAAGAATAGGAGAACTTGAAGATGATAAACATCAACTCGCGAATAATCTTGCTGCTCGCGACGAGAAATATTCACGATTGAAAGAACAATTTGGAATTACCACTGCAAATTTTAATAGATCTCTCATCATTACTCACAATAATTCCACTAAACAAGTTTGTGACGATCATGGGATTTCTCACTATATATATCCTGATCTTGCAAAGGAAGTACCATCAGAAATTCTAGATCTTGTTATCTCTGATACCGATGAAGAGTCTGACAATAGTGAAGATGATGATAATGATGAAGGAAAAAATTCTGACGGTGAATAAAAATCTGATAAGGATAATAAAGAGAAGAAATCTGACGAGGAAGAGAAATTTGATGGAGATAACAATGTTGATGATGAAGGGGAAAAATCTAGTAAAGAAGAAAACGATGGATCTAACTAGTTCTATTTCTTCTTCTTATTTTCTCTGTAAATTCTGTATACTTTTCTCTTTTTTCTTGATGTAATATTCTTGCGAGCTTCTCCAATTTGTTGCAAGTTGCTTCAGCTTAATGTATAAATTTCTTTTGCTTCCATCTGTATGAATTAGAGAACAATCCTTTTCTGCAATATAATTAACCAATATAATTTTTATCTGTTAATTATTTGTGTCTCATAATAATGTCCATGTAATTTTCTCATATGATGATGAATAATAATTTCATCATTCTGTGCATTCCCATACTTGCCTCTGTTATTCATCTGCAATATGAGAAAATTGGTGACATTTTAAATATTAGTTATAAAAAGTATATGTTGTCTCAATATCTGCAATGAAATTGTTGGCGAATCTCATAATTATTGCGATGCTATCGCAAACATTAAATCTTGTGATTTTATTATATCTTCTGCATAGATATTGTAGATCTTATAATTTTTGCGAAATTATTTTCTGCGATCTTATGGTCTTATTATGCCTTCCTACTTAAAGGTCTTACTTTGCCACACTTATCTTTTTGCGACAAAATCGCAGGACGTCTTTACATTTTCATGTATTGACCCATTGATCTTGCCTTATCATTTCTTAGTATTATAGCCTCTTCAGGATATTTGTCACGCGACAATATGACAGGCCTAAATATTCTTGCGAACGTAAAGTCCCGTGACATTGCCGTCTTTGCGATGAAATCGCATGACGTCTTTACACTTTTATGTAAAAACCCATTGATCTCATCTTAACTTTTTCTCTTATGGATTTTTGCATCTGTATAATTTACGTCACGCGACAATATGACAGGCCTAAATTATCTTGCGATCATAGAGCCCCATGACATTGCCATCTTAAGACACTTATCAGCTCCCTAATGGAGGGTGTCGCCCTTATCTCCCCCTGGTTGCCCCTTCAAGGAGGGCACATCGGCCATACAAGACTAGCTCCTCCCATCCAGATTTACCAACAACCAGTTGTTTTCGCAGCCTCTTGTCCTTTATGCCTATATGGCTTATAGTTACAAGGCTGCACCCTAAGTGGGGTTTTCTTCAGGCCGAGTGCATCATAGCCAAGACTTACCAAAGATGGCCAGGGTAGTTTCATCCGTCCCGGGCACCTTTGGCTCAACCGTGTACCTCGGCGCCTTGGTCATACTCTGCACTCCTTAGAAGAGATTCTCGGTCGTCCAACCAGGGTATAACCTTATAAAGTTGGAAATCCAAGATCTCTCTCCCGGATAGGTTTTCTTTAACCCCAACATCTGTATTACTCATGTTCCAGCAGCGGTGTAACCTTATCCCTGAATCATATAAAGAGATACCCCCCTTATGACGTGCTTGCAGGTCTTACATTTGCCTCTTGCGAAATTTTATTCGCGAACTAGGGTGCACGCCATAAAGGTTTGTCCCATTCTTTAAATCTCTGCGAAAGTTTATTCGCGTTTCTTAAAAGTTTCTTGCGAGCATCATAGCTTCTATTAGAATTTCTTTTCTTTTGATCTTTTCTTTTCTAGTTCAACTTTTCAATTTCATCTTTTCCATTTAGGAAGAATACAATTTCTCTCAACAATTTCACCCTTTTATTTTTTTCTTTTTCATCTGTGTTTTGTTGTTTGCTCTTTTCCCGCGAGTCACTCGTCATTTCCTCCTCTTGCTGCTAAATCAAATATTTTTTGAAACATTTTCTTGAAATCATTCTTCTCATCATTTCTTCTTTCTACTTACTGTTATCTGTATCTGCTCTTTTGTTGCGCTTTGTTATTTGCTTTTCATTTGCGAGACACTCGCCATCTGTTTCTTCTTGCTTCTCTATTGAATCAATCATCAATCTGTCACATCTCTATTGCTGCTTAATTATGCACTTCCAATTTTTATTTTTCCCAGATCTTTCCTCGCAAGATTTTATATCAATCTCATAACATTTATTACTTTCTCCCCAATCTCCTTTAATTACTCCAACACCATTAGGATGAGGAAATTTAATGCACTGATGGAAGGTAGATGAAACACCTAATATCCCATGTATCCAAGGCCGTCCAATCAAGGCATTATAGGGTGATTCAATATCAACAACACAGAATAAGATCTTGGAGGACATCCCCTTTAACGGAATTCTCATTGTGATCTCCCCTTTGGGTTTGTTGGCAGTACCATTAAAACCATAAATCTTATATGTTGATGGTATTAAATCTTCATCTTTTCCACCCATGTTTCTATAGGTATGATAGAATAAGATATCCACAGAGCTTCCAGTGTCAATTAGGACTCTATCAATAGCCCAAGATTATTCTACTTCACTGTTATTTTCTTCATCTTCTTTTTCTGTTTGTCTTGGTTTTATTTCCAACCTTACCACCAATGGGTTATCATGCAACTCGCCAGGTTCTGGTATCTCTTGTGCTGTAAAAAAAAAGAATTTATTTCTGCCATTCTTCTAATGGCGAGACTCTCGCTATATTCATTATTTATTTTCCATCCATATCTCTGGCGAAGACTCTACTTAGGACATTATCGTGAAAATCCTCGATGGTTCTGAAAGAATGTACAATAGAATTGCAAAACAAATTCTTTTCTTTGGCTCCAACCTCTATAACAATAGTTTCTGCTCCTTTTACAGTATTCACTCTGCGATTGTCTGGTGGTGGTGGTAATTGTTGCGATTGTTGATGCCCTCTTAGAAAATGATTTAGCTTTCCTTGATCAATCATTCTTAGAATTATCCTCTTTACATTTCTGCAGTCATTTATCGAATGGCCATGGAAATGATGATAAGGACAGAATTCTTGATTACGATTATTAGGATGTGGTTCCTTCCCCATGTTCCATGGCGATGGTATATCTTCCATCAAAATGATAGCTTCCCAGATTTTCTCTACACTAGCATTCAAAGGTGGCATCTTAATCTCCTCCCATATTGTTTTCTGGTTACCCTGATTTCTAAAATTATTTTGCCTATGTCCACCATAAGTCTCTTGGGGTTGATCAATCCTTTGGATTTTATTATTTCCTCCGCTATTGTAAAAATTCTTCTCTCTTTCATACTCTTCTTGATCGCGACTTCCCATAGCTACTAGCTTTTGTTGTTCATTAATCGCCACTTTATCTGGTTGAATCTGCGAGGTGCTCGCCACATTATTGATCATTTTAGGAAGTAAACTTCTGTTTGCCGCTACTGAGCTGGTGTTTGCGATTGGGTATGACTCCATTTCATTTTGTTTTTCTTCCAAAGCAATGTATTCTTCTTGTAATTCTCTTAGTTCAGTCATTGTGATGGTGTTCTTGATTCTGAAAATTTGTATGTAGAGCAGATTGGTCGCAAACATTGCATTAATGAAGGATAAAATAAGATATCTCTCATCTACTCTTCCCGCCATCTCGCTACACATTGTCTTCCATCTTATGGTTAGATATTTTAGACTCTCGCCAATTCTCTGCTTTAATCCAAACACATCTTTAATACCCGGTCGTGAAGAATTGTTGCTTATGTATGCACCTAAAAATGTAGCTTGTAAGTGATCAAAAGAAGTAATAGTATTTTTCGGCAGTCCCTCAAACCATTTTAGCGCTTCGCCAGTTAAGCTGGACGCAAAATACTTGCATAACACAGCATCATGATTCTCCCACTATAGCATACACCTAACATAAGCCTTAACATGTTGAACATCACAAGTAGTTCCATCAAAAATACTGTTTAATGCTGGTAAATTGCATTTCGGGGGAATTCCTCTTAATTGCACTTCTTGTGTGAAAGGAGTTCTCGCTGATTCCTTAATAGCTTCATCAAGTTGTCTTCTTCCTCCTTCTTTTCTGTTATTTATCATTCCCCTCATTTCTGATAATTCCCTTAAGATTTGCTCATTCGCAGCTAGATTTTGTTCTATTGGTCTTTTTAACGCAGCTTCCCTTCTCTTGCGTTCATGTCTTTCTTGCCTTGCGAGAGTTTGTAAATCTTCATCTACATCGTTATTCTACCTCCTTCTGCGATTTTCATCTTCACCCCCTTCTAAAATTCGCGATTGATTATGTATTCCAATTTCCTCTCCGCGAGTTTCTTCATTTCTCTTCGTTGTCTTTCTATTCTTCTTTGTATTCTGTAGTACTCTTCTTGAACATTATCATTATCGCGATTTTGTGTGCGTCTTCTTTCTCGATTATCATGATTATTTTGCCTTATTTCCTCCTGAAACTCCTGTTCTTCCGCCTCTGCTCTCAACCTTTCTCTCTCGCAGGCTAGGCGTGCATGTTCAGCATAATGTCTCTCAATTTTGTTCTCAATAATTCTTTGATTTCTGACATTCTCTCGCCCATGTAATATTCTTCTACCTTCTTCTCGATTTTCTCACCATCTTGATTATTCTCATTTCTTTGATTTTTATTATTTCGTCTTCCATTCAAAGTTTCTCCGCGTGGATCATAGCGATCATCAATTACTCTCTCTTCTCCCTGACATTGCTCTCTATTTGGGTTTGCGTTTCTTCTTGTACGTTTTCTCTAACATTTCTTATAAGGGAATTTTTCCCTGATTCTTCTCTAAATGATCTTGAACTTGATCTAGCAGTACTTCTTGATCTCCTACTTTGTAATCTCAAATTCTCCATTCTCAACTCGTGATTTTGTCTTGTTAAATTTGCACGTTCTTCCGCCTCTAACCTTCTTTCTTCCTGTATTATTTGTCTAAAATCATCCGTTGTTTCATTTTCCCCTTGATGAATCAACCCTTATACTACTCCTTGATTTCTTCCTTCTCTGCTTTCATCTCTTAATTGTCGATTTTCTTCTTCTTCCATCGAATCCGATCTCCATGTATGCACACTCCAATATGTATGTATCCCTGTTTCTAGCGCTAATATGTAGTTGCAGGAATTCCCACACTACACCCTTGTTAAGATTCTACATAAATCTATCGGAAATCAATTAAACTTCAAAGATTTAAACAATACTTTACTATTCAAGTCTCAGAAATGTTTACAGAAATGGAAGAAGTCAAGATTACAAACATTCTCTTGAAGTTTCTCTCTCCTCTAAACTTTTTAAACTCTCAAAAATACATCATCCTCTTCTGGACCTATTCGAACCCTTTATATAGGAAATTACATAGCGGATGACAGATAAGTTTTCCCCTTCTTTCGGATCCATTCTGCGATCTCCTCGCAGTAATTATTATGTTCATTCTCGCAAGAATTGTAACCATCGCGGTATAAATTTACTCTTCTCATATTCTCTTCAATCGTCAGCCTTTCTGTCATTCTTTTAATGTTTTTGTGACACTCGCCAAGTGTTGTTGTAGTGCTCGCGGGATTATTTGTAGAAGCGTTGTTAATATCGCAAGAATGTTTCTATGGCGATATTCTGGTCCTACAGCGAATTTTTCACATATTAGTTTCAATCATAACCCCCCATGATCCATTGATAAAGCCTACCAACATGGGCTAGAACTCAATCCCGCTAAATCAAAAATTCACCCAAACCATAAGGGTTCACACCATATGAGATCGAATAATAAGTTTATGAGAACCGAAATCAAACATCCCATAAACATACATAACAATAAAATAAAGCATTCAAGCACATGCCATGTAATCGAAAACTATCACAAGAAAATTTATAAAATTATAATTTTATTCATAAATAATTGATAATTTTTATTCAAAATAGACCTTATACAATTATTGAAAGAAATCAAAAACTGATGTCTATTTTTATTTTGATCTCAATTCTTGTGAAGATTGCTTTCAAAAACTGGATTCAAATTCTTCTGAGCATTTCCTTTCCTGGTGGACGATTTGTTCATCTTGAACAGTTAATAATGAAGATCAGCAAGTACTTCTTTTGAATCCTTTATCATCATCTCATGATGTCTAATACAACTTCTAACAGTAAGAATCTGTGTTCTTAGAGAATCTTGAGGATTATTATACTGAGATTCATCATGAGTTTCAGTCAGAACTGATGCACATAGTGCTAAATCATCAAGAGACGATCTTTCTTTTGCCGAATTTTCCATTGTCATAATATAGTCTTCTTTCGGACAAGAACTTGGTTTATGGAAACCGAATATATTTTTCCCAAAAAGTAAAAGATATCAGTTAAGGCTATTTTTACTTAAGAAACAAATATGTACATCTTTCCTAGATTTATGCTTCCTCACGATCAGAATTTTGGGCAACAAGTGAGGATGAATTTTTCAACACAATCAATGTGTGTTGAGATGAGAATTATTCTCACCATAGGTAACAAAGACATCCTTAGGATGACTTATAAACACAATAAACTGTGTTTCCTTATGTTCTTTCTTCCTCTTGTAATTGCAAGAGTTTGCAATTTCCTTTTGAGATCTAATAAACTTACCAGCCTTGAAAATATTTATCCCCTTGTGAAGAGCCTTGATAAATTTATTTCCATGGGAGATTGCAGTGTGGTTATTTCCTCCATATGGAGGACCTAGTATATTATCAGAACAACTAGTTTCTGACCCTTTTGGTTTGTCAACCAATTTTTCTTGCTTAGACTTCACCTTTTGGGTTTTATCTGAAAGGAATTTCAAAAGGTTTTCAAGATCTAGGCTTAACCTTTTATTTTCCTTAATTCCCAACTCAAGTTTTTCTAAACAGTTCTTTAGGAGTTGATTAGACTCACATGATTCATCATTGTTAAAGTTGGCAAGAAGTGCATTACAGTTAGATATTTCTTCATAAGGTTCTTCCTCCGGAATATCATTAAGAGAAGAGACATAAGCCTTGTTTCAATTTTGAGCTCTTCTGTTGGAACAATGTTTAGCCATATTTCTGTATCTACGGCACTTGAAACATTAGATTTCTTCAGTATCCTTTTTATGACAAAAAGATAATGTATTAGGAACATATTTATCATTAGATAAGATGTCCTTAATTCGTTGCGCTAGAAGCAAAATTGTTGAGTCAAGCTCCTTTTAAACAAGTATCTTGTCTTCTTGACAACGTTTCCCAGTTTGATTCTTCATCAAAATTTCTCTATCAAAGATCTTTAACTTTCCTACAAGAGAGCTTCGAGGAATAAAAAGATCATTTGCTTATATTATGACATGTTCCTTAGACTCGTATCTGGACGATAACGATCTGAGAATTTTGCATACTATCTCCTTTTCAGGTATAGCCTTTCCAAGTAAGAAAGAAGCATTGACAATCTCAGAAAGTTTAGAGTTAAACTCCTTAAAGGTATCGTTATCATTTATTTTAAGATATTCCCATTCATAAGAAAGGGACATAAGTCATACTTCTTTCTAGGAATCATTTCCTTCAAATACGGTCTCCAGAGTATCTCATGCCTCCTTAGAAGTTTCACATGACATAATATGATGAAGGAGATCATCACTTACTGGGTGTATGATGGCATTAAGGCCATTAGAGTTTTGTTGTGCTATATCTCTTTCTTCATAACTGTAGAATACTAAGCGTTTAAACTATGCTTCTAAATATTCTACTCTTGGTCTTTAATATCCGTCTTCGATTAATATCCAAGTATTAAAATCTCAGGATTGAAGAAAGGTTCTCATAGTAGCTTTCCAAAATGGGTAATTCATCCCATTAAATCTTGGTGGTAGGTTAACTGAATCATTCATAAGATTCATTTTCTTATAGGTTGGATCGCACCAAACACAGATTGTTAGATCTTTTCGTGTTTGCCTACTCTGATACCAATTGAAAAGACGAGGACACCCAAATATACCTCAATCTAAAACTTTTCCACCTATAAGTCCTTTCTCCGAAAGTGATTGTCTATGGACTGAGTCAAGATAATACAACTAATCGGTTCACACTTCGTGTGATCGTCTATGGATATGAGATCAAGACAATAAGACAACAATACAACTTGTGTGATTGACTATGGATACAAGATCGAGACAATGCAACAACAAAGTATGTTTACTTGATAATAGGTTCGAACTTAACCAAACACAATAGGATTGCTATCAAGTAAATAGGAATTAACGCTTGTGTATTTTACTTCTAATTATAATAAAATAATTATAATTGCAGAAATAGAAAAGTACATGACATAACAAGATTTTGTTAACGAGGAAATCGCAAAAGCAGAAAAACCCCGGGACCTAGTCCAAAATTAATCCGCTACACAAAATCTAAACCAACTTCGTATAGATGAGACCAAGAAACTAAACCTATAGTTCACCTAGTTCCCTCAGTATCCCTGCGCCTCCAACTTGTAATAAGTCACGCACTTGGAACAATTCCTTTGGTTCGTATTCCGAACAGTAAAGCAACAACAAATCTGTTCGATAACAAATCTTTTCAAATAAAGTGATATGAGTTGACAAAAGGCTCTTCCCTTTATCCCAATAAACTCCTTTGTCAGGTTCTTAGATCTATCTCTTCAACAACTACCAAAGTAATTGTTTTGGAATATGCAATCAATACTTTGAATCACAAAGAATTTTATTGATGTCGATCTAATCTACCTAACTAATCAATCAAGGTTATGACAAAGATAAACCGATTATAGTTGGATCCCAAGATAATCAAGTTTTGTGCACACCAAAGAACTCAAATAAGAAATCATCCTTTTCTTCAAATCTTCTTATATCTTCAATAAACACATGCACACAAACAACTTGAATCTCTTGTGATCAATCACACACATAATGGAGTCTGTTAAAAATGGATTATCACAAGACGTCTTTAGATCTACAAACAGTTCTAAAGATCCCCGTCGATACTTTGATATAGTTTGAGTGAATCTTATATCATAAGAGAAGATTCTCAAGCATAAACAAACTAGGTGCAATCAAAGTTCAACAACCGTTAGTCAATCAAATCAATTGAAAACTAATAATAAACTGTAATTATCTAGTTTTCCACCAACGGTACTCGTAGAGCTTCTCAATCCCAAAGAAGTCTTTAAAACGAGTGGTCGTAAGAGATTTCGCCTAATTAGGGTACTTTCCTCTCCGAATAGACGGTTCCACTAGTAACAACACAACTAGGTAGTTTTGCTAGCTCTAAGGATTAGTTTGCTTGAAATGCAAACTTCAATATTTATATACCAAGGAAGTTTGGACACCAAGGAATTTCCAAAACCGAATATTCTCAAAGATATGCAATAAAGGCCAAATCGGTTTTCATAATTCCTGGAAATGCACTGTCCAAATATTGACCAAAATCTCAGTAGAAAATCTCCAATTAGTAAATGCACATTACTATTTTTTATTTTCTAAACATATGCGTTTAATTGCTGGAAATTAAAAGCATATAAAAACTAAAAACCTTAATTAAAAGATTCTCAATTTATTTCGATCTAAGATTCTCCTTTAGCTATTAATGAATATATTTGAACAATAAAAGATAATAGTTACTGCACATGTTCAAAGTATGTCGACATATTTACTTTGTAAATCCTTTTTCATATTTACAATCTTGGAACCGATTTGCCACACTTCCAAACAAGTTTAGAATTGGTTCATCTGACTTCCAAGAACTATGTGATTGATTATCCTATAAAATCACCAATCATGGGTTTCACGGTTCTACCAAAACAAGTGTCGGTTATACCTCCATGTGGGTACTAAGATTAGTCACGCTAGTTACCAAAAGTTGTTTGACTAGGTACTAGGATCAGTTAACACGTATTTATGGTATAAACTTATATTCGGTTGCACAAGTCATAGGATCGGTTCCCCAATTACTAAAACCTTGTTATACCTCTTACAAGGATCGATTTCCTCTTGTGATCAGTTGCACCTCTTACTAGGATCGGTTCCCCAATGTCTAGAGTTGGTCATACCAATTGCAATAAATCGATCATACCATCTCAGGTGATTACTTAAGATCGGTTTCACTAATAAAAGTCATACTAATACAAAAGTCAGGCAGTGTGAATAGTTTTACCAAGATACATAAACAAATTATGAGCAGTTATACTAAACACACATATTGTTAATCCAAATATTTGCAATGAATAACAATACCAATAAGCCTAGCGATTTCCCTTTCGATTCACAAAACAAGTTTATGAATGTACTTCCTTTAAACGAATATAAAACATTGTTTCCTAGGAAAAAAATCTTCACCCATACCCATACATAATCAGAATAGCATTCATACGATTATGTCGATATCTTATATATGAAGTTCAAAATAAAGACGTTATACTTTGTATTGTAATTCCTTAATACTATATCTAACTAGAGTATAATCATTCACAGCTTCGCAGTTATGTTTTCAATATGCACGATTTGTAACATACGTTAGGAATGAAACAGTTCAATTCAAATATTACTAACCTCAAGTGGAAGGATGATGTCATCATTGTAGTTATTTACTTCTTCACATTCTTCAAGTCTTCCCGTAATACTTGTAAGTATCATATCCTAGTAACTTTCTAGATAACCTATATGAAGTTGACTCTAGTAAATAATGAAGCGACTCTTTAAATGAGTTTTGATTCACTAAAATATGACAGCCAAACTTGACATACCAACTCTTTGTGGGTTCAACCGAGTTATGATCTAATAAATCGTATTATATGATTAACTTACAAACATTGATTCTTACTTTCTGTGAAATTTTAAGCATGGTTAATGAATTGGTTGATATTGGCATCAACGTATACCGATTGTAGTTGATGTTCATCAAACACGCTGAACATCAATCCAGAATCGGTTTATTTAGGTGTACCATATTGATGCATATTGGAAGTCCATATCAATATTGAAATACAATTTATCTTCCATCTTTAAAACAAATTGAAATAGGCCAAGTATGCCCTTGGTGCTAGTATAAATTAGAAGAGATAAGACTAAAGGATTTAAGATTTAGAAGTTTTAGTTTTATCAAATTGTGTGAAGAATGAGAGGTTCTCTTCTTTCAAACCTAATTGATATCTCTGGGGTGAATTAGATCATCTAATTCTAGAGTAAAACTAGACGCCTCTCATAGTCTTATAGTTTCCAATTTAATTGGGTAGAAATTATAAGTTATATGAGAATAATCTCCATTTTTAGGTTCTTCCTTTATTCAATGGGTAGAAGAAACTAAATTGGTTGATTATTAATCCTTTTCAAGTTATCAATTTCAATTTATTTTCATTGTAAGCTTCCACATCTCATCATTTGGTATTAGATCTTTGGTTTGATTCTCAAGGGAATTGGTGGTGAATATTCTTGTTCTTGAGGTGAACATTACTAACCTCTTTATCAAGTATTTTGGGTTGATTATTATGTTCTTTGATAGTGTTTTCAAATTAGGTTTTTCAATCTTATATTGATTTCACTATGGTTTATAAAAGAGAACTTAATTTGGGTAGGATTCAATCAAAGGATGTGTTAATGAATATTGTACATGAAATGTTTGATAATATTTATCTAAGAATGTGAGAAGTTTATGAAGAATATTATTGGAAACTTGTAAGTCTCCATAACCAAGTAAGGATTCTATCTAATGATTATGATGATGTAAGTGAACTAGATGTCTCAATTTTGGTTGGTGGATATGAGGATGAACAAATTTCCCACAAGGTGTTTGATAAAATGTCTCCACCAAAATTTGATAGTTATTTGAGTCATGAGGAAAATGAAATAGTGGATGTTCTTCCAATCTATGAAGATAGCATGAATGTGGATCAAATATTTGATTATTTTACTATCATGGACCAAGTGCTATTAATTAGAGTAGAGGAGAATAAGAACATAAATCATTATTGTGTCCCACATTTGGCAAGGTACTTAGTGATGAAATAGAAGATGGGGAACCATTGTATAATATCAAATTGGAAGATACTATATCGAGGAGATCTCGGGAACAATTTCAAGTATGTGAACCAACAATTATCGGAAGCAAGCCTTCACTCAAGCTACAAAAAAATAGGAAGTCAATATATATTGATCTAATTTGCGCTTTCATTGAACACAAGTTTCATGGATTTGGTCATCGTGCAAGGTTGAGAGAACTACTTCATGTTTCATTAGTTATTTGGTATGATCGAGAAATTCATCACAAAATGCTCCATTTGGCAAGTAACTATTATGTAAAGACTAGAGGAATAATTTTTTTCAAGCGAGGAAGAAATTCAAACACTAATGGAGAATATGCTTTGAAGAATTCGGGGACGAATTTGGTCAAAGGAGAGGATGATGCATATTGGATGCCCCATATCAATATTAAAACACAATTTATCTTCCATCTTTGAAACATTTTGAATTTTCCAAGTATGCCCTTGGTGCTAGTATAATTTAAAAGAGATAAGACTAAAGGAGTTAAGTTTTGGAAGTTTTAGTTTTAGCAAATTGTGTGAAGAATGAGAGGTTCTCTTCTTTCAAACCTAATCTCTAGGGGGAATTAGATCATCTAATTCTAGAGTACCAACTATATACCTCTCATATTCTTATAGTTTCCAATTTAATTGGGTAGAAATTATAAGTTATTTGAGAAGAATCTCCATTTTTAGGTTCTTTCTTTATTCCAAGGGTAGAAGAACTAAATTGGTTGATTATTTATCCTTTTAAAGTTATCAATTTCAATTTATTTTCATTGTAAGCTTCCGCATCTCATCACATATCCACCGATCTTGGGTGATGTTTTTTGTGTTTGATAAACATCAACAACAATCAGTATACATTAATGCATATATCAACAGATTTTGGTTGATTTTCAGAAGAAAAAAAATGACGAGAAAATTTCAGAGTTTCATAGTTAAATCATCGATGAATCTCTCTTAAGAGGAACAGATTAAAGGGATTTACTTATGGAATTTTTTCTCGCCGAAAATATTGTTGGAAAACCTACAAAATAAATAAATATTTTTTAAGCATTATTTTCAGTTTTTTAATTGTTTTTATTTTATTTTTACAGAAGTTCTTTAATTGTTAATAATATTGTATGTTTTATAAGTCATATAAATGGTTGATCGCGAAGCATACACAATATCATGTGTTGATGAAGAACTCATATGCTATTGGAAAGCCATGACTCGAGAAGCCTGGGAAAGTGGATAGTTTTATATTTATAGTTGAATCTATAAATGGTACAAAAGTTTTTCAGATTGTAAGCAATGTCATTTAGATATTAAGCAGAAGATCGACGTGAATATTCGAGGATACTGAATATGCCAATGATCAATTCAGGTATCTCTACATGTAAGTATGGTGAATTATCCTCCTTAATTATTTAAGAATTTTGATGGCTTAGCTTTTCAGTGTTCATTTTGTAAGCTTCTATAGTGTTGTGTTGAGTGTTCTTTTTGTAAGCTTCTATAGTATTGTGTTGAAGATATTGTGAAATTTGCTTCTTAAAATCTGAAGAATATATGCTAACTATCAATAATTCAATATTATATTAATTATTGATTGATGTTGTAACCTATCAATGATCTGATATTATTATTTTTTGGGTACAATCTATGAATGAATTGTAGAAATTTTCAAGATTTAGACGTTTATATTCAAAATGAGCCTGAACTAAAGATGTAAATTTGCAATGTTCAGACGTGTAAACCCAAAATGAGTTCAAAACTAAAGATACAAATTTGCAAGGTTTGGACCTATATATATATATATATATAATGAGTCTGAACGGATATTTTTTTATTAAACCGAATATGGTTCGGTGATTTTTTGAAGTTTAATTTTTACATTCGAATGAGTTGGTAAAATAAATGTCCGAAAAATTTGAAAGGATATCTGCATTCCTAAATCATTCACTGACGGTTTTGTTCTTTTTAGCAAAAGTTGCAAAATATGTAAGAGCATTGCTAATTAGTAACGGGTTAAACTTTCAATGGTTGCCTTATTTATTTAAGCAAATGTTGTAAACCTAAAAACAAATTTCACAAAACTAAAGAACTAATTTTGGACCTGAATAATAAGAAAAGAGTTTGGGTACCTATTTCATCAAATACTCTCAATATACTAATTTAGATCTAAGCTATGAGTGATTGATCGTGTCCGTCATGTTCATGATGAGAAAAAATAAATAAAGCTTAATTGAGAAGTTCTTGGCATTTTTGATATTTTATCTTGATGGATTAACATGTATTTTCATCGCTATTCTAGCCATTGAACCCTCAAATTTATTCAATTTCTTGATAAAAGACTACATCATTTAGTTCTCAATCATACAAATAAACAAATAAACAAAAAATTGACTTCCCAATCGCGATTCGTATGAAATCTACTAATTTGATCTCTCAGAATCAAAAAATAAGTTTATGATATGATGTTATCAAAATAAAAAACATCTTAAATATAACTTGTTACCGGATAGAAAGGATAAAAATTTAATATTAAAAATTCAAGAGGAAAATCAAGATTTAACTATCCCCACCATAAGGTCCATAACACCCATACCTTAAAAAATAGTTTGTGGATATATTGTTTGAGCGCAAACCACGTCAAGAGTATAAAGCACAGTTTGGCTAACTTTGCCTATGTAAGTGGCGGTTCAGATTTGTCCTCACAAGAGATAAATCTAGGGATGTAATCGTTTGTCATGAGAGATGGTTGTGATTGAGATTAGAAATGCATCTAATGGACAAAATTTATCATGTCATTAAGGTTCCATAATTCTTCATAATAAATACTCTATTAATTTTCCATGATAATATTTTATTAAATGTCAAATTAAAATTAATAATGTATAAATTATTCTACTAATGATGATAATAAATATATTTTTATTAGCTAATACTTAGGATTAGTTTGGTATTGTTGCAAGCTTTACAAAAGTGCTTTTCCGATGTACGTTACTATGCCGAGCTATGTAAATAAAATAATTGAATGGTTGTCGATGTAAGTTATTGTACTGAACTGTAGTTGCAGAAAACATCACAACTACACCCTCAGTAGAATTCGTAAATCTTAAGAAGTTCTTGATGAAGAATGATCATTTATGGATTAATATTCTCAATTGATTACAAAGAAAAGTATTGATGGGATTTAGAACAGTTACAACTTTCTCTGTTCTCTTACCTAAGACTTTTTCTAACACTCATCAAAGGAACCTCTCTAATCTAACATTTGAACTACTATTTATAGTGAAATCTATACAGCTGTATACAACTTGCGAAGCATCGCAACCATACTCGTAATATTTATTCTTTATTCGCAAACTCTTCTCACTTCTCCCGTATTTCTTATACGATCGTAATATCTTGCGGTGTTTTCCTCTTATTTTTGTTACTATATTCGTAACCCAATATCTTGCGATATTCTGTCCCTACATCTTGCCTCTTCTCATGTTAGTTCTGCGAAGAAGAAATTTCATGAGAACCAGTATATTCGCAAAGTTATCATTGTAGGTACTGAATATCGCAAGATAATAGTTCACGAGTATCGGGAGAAAAGAGTTATAAAATGTTACGATGATAGAAGAAGCACAGATAAATATGAAGTTTTGCGAGGATGGAGTAATTTTGCGAGTATGAGTTGCGATACTTCGTAACTCATGTACAGCTGTATAAAGTTTTACTATAAATAGGAGTTCAAATGTAAAATTCGAGAGGTTCTTTTAGTGAGTGTTAGAAAATATTTTAGGAAAGAGAATAGAGAAAGTTGTAACTATTCTAATTCCATTTAGATACTTCTTTGTGATCAATTGAGAACATTAATAAGAAAATTGTTATTCATCATCAAGAACTTCTTGAGTTTTTACTAATTCTATTGAGGGTGTAGTTGTAGGTTATTCTGCAACTACATAATTGGCGCTAGAAACAGGGGACTTGAGAATTGTGGTAGCCTAAATTTGAGGGAATTGTGGAAAATTTGAAGATCAAATGAAGTCAGTAGATGGAGATGGCAAAAAAGAAGAATGTAATATGATCACAGAGACAATGATTGATGAATTTCATAGTAATATGAAGGGAAAAATATACAAGCGAGATTGTAGAGGAAGAAAGATCATGGAGGAAGAAAAGATGACAACTTTAGAAGAATGGGAAAAGCAGAAAATCACATTTTCAGTAGCAGAAATTCCAAATGAAGACTTGAACCACACTTCACCATTGGTGATCACATTGCCAATCATGCTAGAAGATAAGAAAGCTGAAGAAAAATGGAAATTAAACCGAATTTTGGTTGATACAGGGAGTTCTGTTAATATTATATTCTATCATGCACTTAAGGGGATGGGAATTAGAGATGAAGAAATCATAAATTCAAAGTGTCTTATTCATGGATTAGGGAAATCTACAACAAAATCTAAAGGAGAAATCGTGCTGCGAGTATTACTAAGAGAAATCGAAACACATGTAATCTTGTGTGTGATAGATATGGAATCTCCATATAACATGCTGATAGGAAGGCCGTGGATTCATGCGATCAAAGCTGTTGCTTCAACATTACATCAAAAAATCAAATTTCCTACACCAAATGGAATTCAAGAAATAAAAGGAGATCTTGATAGTGCAAAATTCTGTTATCAAATTGAAGTAACACAATGCGGAGGAAGAGCAAGAAAGAAACAACTTCGTAGGAAACTTGCGAAGGAAACAAGAAAAGAAGAAGAATTCCGAGTGTATACAATAAGAGCAAAGGAAGGGAGAGGTATACCAAATGAAATTCCAGAAAAATAAAGGGAACCAGCAAAAATAATTAAAGAACCAACACCTATGGGGGAGCAAAGTCCAAGCTATGTTGCAGCTGAACCAACTAAAGAAATAAATATTGGAAGTAAAGAGGAGCCTTTATTCTTACGAATCGGAACTAAGATGGATGAAGAAGAAGAAAAAAGGACTACTGATCTTTTGCGAGAATATAAAGATATCTTCGCAGGAAGTGTAGATGAGATACCAGGAATTGATCCATCAGTGGCATGTCATAGATTGAATATAGATAAGAATATAAGACCATTCAAACAAAGAATAAGGAAGATATCACAAAATTATCATGTACAGATAGAAGAAGAATTACAAAAGATGTTGGATGCAGGGATCATAAGGGAAGCAAAATATCCAGAATGGATTGCGAATATGGTCATTGTTCCGAAAAAGAATAAAGGAATAAGAATTTGCATAGATTTCACTGATCTAAACAAGGCATGTCCCAAAGACAGTTTTTCCATTACCAGATATACCACAAATGGTGGAATCAGCTGCAGGTCATGATAGAGTCACCTCACTTGATGGATATAAAGGGTATAATCAAATATCACTCGCAGAAGAAGATCAAGAACATACTGCCTTTTTTGCTCCAAGGGGTTTGTATTGTTATGTGAAGATGCCATTTGGTTTGCGGAATGCGGGTGCTACATATCAACGTATGGTTGAAAAAGTGTTCGCGAAGTGGATACATAAAACTTTGGAGGTATATGTAGATGATATGTTGATAAAAAGCAAGGAAGCTAAAGACCATGTGCAAGATTTGAAGGAAATATTTGAGCAAATGAGAAAGTTCAACATCAAATTAAATCCTGAGAAATGTATAATTGGGGTTTCATCTGGAAAGTTCTTGGGATACGTAGTATCGAAGGAGGGAATACAAGTTGATCCAGAAAAGGTCCAAGCAGTTCGTGACATGCCAACACCTGCAACGGTAAAAGAAGTACAAAAACTAAATGGACTCTTGGCTTCACTTGGGAGATTTATTTCGCGAATGTCATATAAGTGCAAGCATTTTTTCAACATACTTAAGAAGGGAGCAAAATTCAAATGGACTGATGAATGTGAAAAAGCTTTTCAAGGAATCAAAGAATACCTCGCAAATACATCTATACTATAGAAACCAGAGAAAACGAAGAATTATTGGTATACCTCGCAACAACTCCATATGCTCTAAGTGCAGTTCTGTTACGAGCAGACGCAGGAGTAGAAAGGCCCATTTACTACATTAGTAAAACCTTTAATGCAGCAGAAAAGAATTATTCTAAAATGGAGAAGTTAATCTTAGCCCTGGTTTATGCATCATTCAAGTTGCGAATATACTTTCAAGCACATGTAATAAAAGTGGTAACCAAAGTCCCAATTGAATCAGTCATGAAGAACACAAAAAGGTCAGGAAGAATAGAAAGGTGGAATGCACAAGTAAACCATTACAAGATAAAATACGAAGTGTTGTCATCACAAAAATCACAAGTTGTCGCAGATTTTTTGGCAGAATTTCCTTTGGAAGAAGATGAAGCAGTAGAGGAAATGATGGATGTTGAAGAAGAATTTGGAAATCCAAAAGACTTGTTAACAGAGCCTGATAGATGGGAAATTTTGGTGGATGGATCATCCAATAGTGAGGGAAATGGAATTGGAGTCGTGTTGATTTCACCATAAGGAGAAAGAACAACATTCTCATTCAGACTAGAATTTGCAGTACAACATATTCGTGATAAAGATGTTTTTACGTTTATATTTGAGAACCTCATTTGAAGGTACGGGGTTCCAGCACAACTAGTATCTGATAATGGAAAACAATTTGAGGGGCAGAATATAGAGATGTTACTCAGTGCTTTTAGAATAAAATGTGGGAAGTCAACCCTGTTATATCCACAAGCTAATGGACAAGCTGAAGCAACAAATAAAACAATCGCAGATACAATCAAAAAGAAATTAGAAGGACATCTCAAAGGGTGGTGCGAGCAAGTACCTAGCGCAGTCTGGGCATACAATACAACTAGAAGAGAAGCAACTGGAATGTCTCCTTATTGTCTAACATATGGAGTAGAAGCATTATTACCCACAGAGGTTGTAATTCCAACAACAAAGAAAGAAGCTTGGGAAAGAAATTTAAGTGCGGGAGTAATATTAAGAGAATTGGATGATTTGGAAGAAAAAAGAGAAAAGGTGTTGCACCATATGAGGATTTATCAGGAACTATTAGCTCGAGAATACAACAAGAGAGTCATTGAACGTGAATATAAACCAGGTGATTTGGTCATGCGAGAAACACCTCGATATCAAAAAGAAAATGGAGGGAAATTAGCACCAAAATGGGATGGACCATATGTTATTAAAGAAGTTGTAGGAAGCGGAGCTTATCGGCTGATGGATCCAGAAGGGAGAGAGATGGATTTGAGGCTTGGTAGACCTTGGAACAGACTATATTTGAAAAGGTATTATCCATAAAACTCATGAAATTTTTTACGAATATTGTTTGCTCGCAGGAAATTGGAAAAATTTACGAACTTTCAAAATTTATATTCCGATTAAAATTTCATTAATTTGCGAATAAAAGACCGCAATCTGTGATCAGCCTCCAAAAAATAAAGAGAGCCACAAAAAATTTTATACAGGCAAACCTTTGTGGCGTACACCCTAGTTCGCGAAGCTATAATTCGTAAGAGGCAAAGTCCTAAAGTACGTCATTTAAGGGGGTACCTATAACGTGGCTAAGGGTAACCGGAACACCACCAAGGGCCTTTAGTACATGGTAAAAATTTTGGGGTACAACCCAATAATGGGGTACCTATCCGGGTTAGACACCTTGGATTCTCACCTAATCTAACGACATTACGCAATATAAAATGCGGTGTAAGAAGATTTAGGCTGGGCGACTAAGGCATACTGTCTTTCCCAAGAAGTGCAGAAAACGATCAAGGCGCCGAGGTACACGGTTGAGTCAAGAGTGCCGGGTGAGGTTGAACCACATCTGCCATTTTTGACAAGTCTTGGCAAATGATGCACTTGGCCCAAAGATACCCCATAGGGTGCAACCTCGTAACTATAAGCCCTATAGGCAAAAAGGATAAGAGGTTGCGATCAAAAGCTGGTTGTTGGCAAACCGGATGGGAAGAGCTAACCTTGTATGGTCGATGTACGCTTCCTTGAAGGGGCAATCAGGGGGAAGATAAAGGGCAGCACCCTCCATTAGGGAGCTGATAAGTGCTATAAGACGCAAATGTCACGAGGCTTCTTGTTTGCGAAAACATAAAGGCTTGTCATATTTGTGCAACAAATGAAGTTCTGCGAGCCTTCTAAAAAAAAAAAGAAAGAAAGAAAAGAATAAAGAACTCGCAGAACATAATAAAGTTAAGATGAGATCAATGGGTCGCTACATGAAAGTGTAGAGACGTCCTGCGATTTCATCGCAAGACGGCAATGTCATGGGGCTTTATGTTCGCAAGAATATTTAGGCCTGTCATATTGTCGCAACAATTCTTGAAAAGGCTAAAATACTATACAAAGAAGTTAAGATGAGATCAATGGGTTTTTGCATGAAAGTGTAAGAACGTCCTGCGATTTCATCGCAAGACGATAATGTCACAAGGTTGTATGTTCGCAAGAATGTTCAGACTTGTCATATTATCGCAAATAATTAATACAAAAGAGGTGGCAAAATAAGACCTTTACTTAGGAAGGCATGATAAGACCACATAAATTAATGAAATTTATTGCAATGAAGAAATTATACAAGAATATACATTATGAAGATCTGAAAAGAAGACAATTTTGTCAATATCATTGAAGAAATTTTACAAGAATATACATCAAGATATTTTGAAGAGAAGACAGCTCTGGCAATATCATTGAAGAATTTTACGAGAAGTCCTATCAAAAAAGACAACATCATTGAAGAATTTTAATGAAGACTTAACAAAAGATGCGGTTTTGATAACAATCAAATACAGATAAGTTCATATTCGTAAAAGTTTACGAGAATTACATACTTCTTATACTTCTCCATATATTGAATATTTCACAAAAAGATTGAATACTTCTTATAATTCTTCAAGAATATCTCATATTTATTATACTTCTTTAATGGATATTTCATTTGGTAAAAGTTAAATAATCATTATACTTCGTCATATGTTACATAATTATTCAAAGATCGAATACTTCTTATATTTCTTCATTTGATGAATTGAATACTTCTAATACTTTTTATATCTCTTAATTTGGTGGATCGAGTACTTCTAATACGAAAAAGGGAATTGTGTATTTCTAATAATTCATTTGGTAGATTGAATACTTCTAATACTTCTTATATCTCTTCATTTGATGGATTTGGTACTTCTAATACTTCTACAAAGGTTGAAACTTCGTAAGATAAACAGAGGCAGATATTTTAATACTTCAAACAATGTTTAATCATTTAAAGAGAAATAATAGGGGGAAAAGGATATACTAAGCTTTATCTGTGAGTTATATATTATTTCTCTTCACATGATCAAATGGGGAAAATTTAGTCAAAGAAAGGTTAAATTATCTTCGCAAAATATCAAAAAGAAAGGATAGATCATCTTCGTAAAATATCAAATGTACTTCTCAAAAAATAGAATTGTTCGCAAAAAGGAAACCAACGGTAACTAAGGGAAGGAATTCAGAAGAAAGAAAGAAAGGAGAGCCAATGATAAATTGAACAAGGAATATTATCATGCTTCATCAACACTCTGTCTTTGGATCTTTAAGATCGTAGGGGTCATTAGCAGCCTTCGACTTTTGCGAGATATCATCCTTGGAAGAATATGCAGCAGGGACATCTCCTTGAGGAATAGATTCTTTCTCATCATCAAGATCTTCATCATCACTCTCATAATCGAAATCACTATCAGGCTCACGAGCAACTTCATCGTCAGATATCTTCAGAGGAGTAATCTTTACAGGAGGCAAGCCTCTTGATAAGAGAATGTTATTCGCAAATACTTGAGCTTTCAGATGACTTTCACGAAGTATAGCCTTTTGATGATTGGTATCTTCGATATCCTTGGAATAAGCAAGATAATTGAATCTCCGAGTAGCACGGTCACGAGAGTTGATTAAGCGAGTAGAAAGCAAAGAATTCATCTTACGAAGCTCAGAACAGGAGGCTTCTAATCCAGCTTTTGCATTACGAAGGTGGTTCTCAGATTCTGCAAATAAAACAAAGTTCAAAGAATAAAATTTGCGAGTATAACGAAATTTAAAGATATACCAGAGGCAGTCAAATTTTAATGACTACCTTCTCTTTGCGAAGTAAGAGATTGAGTTAAAGATAGACAACAGTTCTTCATCTGATTCATCGCATTATCAAAACCATCACCAACTAATCCTTTAAGTCGAGATTGAAGCTTTTGATCTTTAGAAAGGAGAAATTTTTTATCCTTCGCAAGTTTGGAATTAAGACTTTTTAATGACGAGTAATCTTCTTCAAGTTGATTCTTCTTAGCACACAAGACTATATTCTTATTAATAAGGGAATTCTTCTCAACAACAAAAGAATTTCTTTTAGCATCTGAAGACTTCTTTAATTCCTCAAGTTCACCTTTCAACAAAGAAAGAAGATTTTCTTGATCGCAACATTTATTCTGAAGAGTCTTTAATTCTTGCGAAGAAACAATCATTGTATTCAAAAACGAACATTTCTCTTCTGATAAGGTTTTGTTCTCTTCTAATAAGGTTTCTATTCTCAAATTAGCTTTGGTTAAGGAAGAAAAAAGTTGAGATATGTCATCATTCAAAAATTTTCGATCATATATTAATTGAGTATTCTCTTGAAAAAGAGCATCAGAGTTGTCAAGAGCACACGAGTAAAGATTAGATAAATGGGAGAATTGGTTTGAGAGGCTTTCATGCTTGGTTCGATATTCTGTTGCATCTGATTCATGGTGAAGTACCAATCTTCTACATTTCTGGATGGATTCTATAAAGGGGAATGGGTTTTAATGGATGTTTCAAGCATATGAAGAATATAAATAAATAAAAGAGAAAATATGAAGATAGCAATCATACCTTTCAGTTCATCATTTCTTTTGCGAAGAATCGCACAGTCCAGAGAATTATTCTGAAGATGATGATTTTCTTTACGAAGATCCTCGCATTCTGCTTGAGAAGCTTTCAAAGATTGGCGAAGCAATTCAATTTCTTTTTCCAAGGATTGACGTGAAGAAGAAATGTCTGGATTGACGAAATTATTCAGAACTTCGCAAAATTCATATTGCGAACGAACATTAGTAGATTTCGCAGTATTGGTCAAAACCTCAGATAATATTCGGAAAGTTGAATAAATTCCATCTCGAATTTCTTGAGGAAGAGGAGAAGAATTTGAAGGAATAAGAGCAAGCTGAAAATTGTCTGGAGAAATAGCACTTAAAGGATTTGAGGACAAGACAAGTTTTTCTAAAGAAGAAGTTGAAGAAATATTTTGCGAGGGTTGTTTTTCAAAAGAAGAAGTTGAAGAAATATTTTGAGAGGGTTGGTCTTGAAGAAGTGTTGATAAATTGACATTGATAGGAGATTGAAAAGCAGGTAATGGAGTAGAGGCAGGAGTATGTGAAGAAGCATTTTCACGAGGAGGAGAGGAAAATTCCTTATCAACTTCAGGAAGGAAGTCATCAATCGGAATTAATGGTGTGGGTTTAGTTATTCGAGATATCTTGCTTGGATTTGGTTTTTCATCAACCTGCGAATCAAAATGTAGATTAAAAACTGAGGCAACAATATATTGTTCAGGAAAGAAGACAGAGTATTTTAACTACCTTTTGATTCTCAGATTTTCTTCTTCGTGGATTAAGGCTTGGATTCTTTAGTTGAGATTTCATCTGAGAAGTTATTTTGCTGAAATAAACCAAAATCAGATAACAAATTATACAGAAATTAAAGAGGAGAACAAATGAAATACGCAGAGATAGAGGGAAAACACCTTGGAGAACTCATGAAGATACAGTAGAAGAAAAAATTGCAGAGAAAATAGTGATAGAGAGTATGAGTAGAAGATAGAATTGCGTAAATAAGAAAAAGAAAAGGAAGAGAATATAAAGGAGTTATATAAGGGAATAACTAAAAAAGAACGGTTACAAAAGACGTGTCAAAATTTCAAAAGACTAAGTAACGGTTATGTTCTCACGATCATTTCTTCTTCGTAGAATTGACATGAGAAGAGGCAAGATGTAGGTACTGAATATCGCAAGATAATAGTTCACGAGTATCGGGAGAAAAGAGTTATAAAATGTTACGATGATAGAAGAAGCGTAGAGAAATATGAAGTTTTGCGAGGATGGAGTAATTTTGCGAGTATGAGTTGCGATACTTCGTAACTCATGTACAGCTGTATAAAGTTTTACTATAAATAGGAGTTCAAATGTAAAATTCGAGAGGTTCTTTTAGTGAGTGTTAGAAAATATTTTAGGAAAGAGAATAGAGAAAGTTGTAACTATTCTAATTCCATTTAGATACTTCTTTGTGATCAATTGAGAACATTAATAAGAAAATTGTTATTCATCATCAAGAACTTCTTGAGTTTTTACTAATTCTATTGAGGGTGTAGTTGTAGGTTATTCTGTAACTACAATCATCACCCGTTGTATTCGCAATACGTATTTTCTCTTTCATTAAATCCGTGACACGTTTTTTCGTAACCGTCCTTCTTAACTACCCACGTCTAATCGCATTGATGAATTTTATCTTCATCAAACTCTTTCTTTATAAATACTATTTCTAACTCTCCTTTTTATTCTTTTATCTTTTTCATCTTCCTTACTGCTTCTGTAACTTCTTCCTTCTTTCCTCTACCATCATTTCTTTGGTTGTCGTCTTCTCTTCCTGTTAATCCCATCATGAGTTCTCCAAGGTAATTTTCTTTTATCTCTCGCATCTTTCATTTATATCTTTTATTTCTGTTTAACTTATTATTTGATTTTGATTTCTTCCAGCAAAAGCGTTCCTCAAGTGAAACCTTCAACTAAAAACCCAAACCCTAGCTCTCGAAGAAGAAAGTCCGAGAATCAAAAGGTAGTTAAAATACTCTGTCTTCCCTTTGAAACAATATATTGTTGCCTCAGTTTTTAATCTACTTTTTGATTCATAATTCGATGAAGAATCTAACCATATCAAGAGATCTCGTATTATCAAGACCAAACCACCAATTTCAATCAATGAATTCCTTCATGTAGCTGATAAAGAATTTTCCTATCCTCCTCGTGGAAGCACTTCTTCGCAAACCCCTGCCTCTACTCCATTACCCAGTTTTCAATCTCCTACCCCTGTCAATTTATCAACACTTCTTCAAGATCTACCTTCGCAAGCTACCTATTCAACCCCTTCTCTTGAAAAACCCATTTTAACTCCTAATCCTTTGAGTGTTATTGCTCCAAATAATTTACAACTGGCTCTTATTCCTTCGACTTATTCTCCCCTTTCTCAGGAGGTTCGAGATGGAGTTTATTCAACATTCCAGATATTATCTGATGTTTTAAGTAATACTGCGAAGTCTTCAAATGTTCGTTCGCAATCTGAATTTTGCGAACTGCTCAATAACTTCCTCAATCTTGATGTTTCTATCTCACGTCAAGCTCTGGAAAAAGAAGTTGAGTTTCTTCGTAAAGAAAATAATCAACTTCAAAATGATTCTCTAGACTGTGCAATCCTTCGTAAGAGGAATGATGCATTAAAAGGTATTGCTATTATCTTTGTATTTTCTCCTTTTGTTTGCTTCTTTTTCTCGCATGTTTGAAACTCCCATTAAAATCTATTCCCCTTTATAGAATCAATCCAGAAATGTAGAATGTTGGTACTTCATCATGAATCAGACGCAGAAGAATTTCGAGCCAAGCATGAAAGTCTTTTAAACCAATTTTCCCACCTATCTAGTCTTCATTCATGTACTCTTGATAATTTAGATGCCCTTTTCCAAGAGAATACTCAGCTAGTGTATGATCAAAAAATTTTAAACAATGAAATATCTCAGCTCACTTCTTCTCTAACTAAAGCCGGTTTAAGAATAGAAACCCTTTTAGAAGAGAATGAAACCTTATCAGAAGAAAAATGTTCGTATTTGAATACAATGGCCGTTTCTTCGCAACAATTAAATATTCTTCAGAGTAAATGTTGCGATCAAGAAAATCTCCTTTATTTGTTAAAAGGTGAACTTGAGGAATCAAAGAAATCTCTAGATGCAGAGAGAAGCTCTTTTGCTGCCGAGAAGAAGGCTCTTCTTAACAAGAATATAATCTTGAACACTAAGAGGAATAAACTTAAAGAAGATTATTCCCAAGTAGAAAACCTCAATACAAAACTTGCAAGGAAAATAAATTTCTTCTTTCCAAAGACCAAAAGGTTCAATCCAGACTTGAAGGATTAGTTGGTGATGGTTTTGATAAAGCTATGGATCAGATGAAGAATTGTTGTCTATCTTTAGCTCAATTTCTTACTTCACAAAGAGAAGGTAGTCATTAAAATTTGACTGCCTTTGTTATACCTTTAGATTTTGTTATATTCGCAGGATTGATTCTTTGAATTTTGTTTCATTCGCAGAATCTGAGAACAATCTTCGCAATGCTAAAGCTGGATTGGAGACCACCTGTTCTGAACTTCGCAAGAAGAACGCTTTACTTTCTACTCGTTTGATCAATTCTCGTGATCGTGCCAATCGGAGATTCAACCATCTTGCTTATGTCAAAGATATTGAAGATATTAACCATCAGAAAGCTCTACTTCGTGAAAGTCATCTGAAAGCTCAAGTCTTTGTAAACAACATTCTCTTATCAAAATCCTTACCTCCATTGAAAGTTGAGCCTCTGGAAATCTCTGATGATAAAATTGCTCGTGATCCTGATAGTGACTTTGATTACGAGAGTGATGATGAAGGACTTGATGATGAAAAAGAATCTATCCCTCAAGGAGAAGGTTAAAAAGAATCTGTCCCTCAAAGAGAATCTCCTGTTGAAGGTTCTACATAGGGTAATGTTTCGCAAGAATTAAACACTGCTGTAGATTCTTCTCATCTTAAAGATCCAGCACAAAGTGTTGATGAAGAGCATTAAGCATGATGAACTTATTTCCCAAGTTACCATCAATCCTCTTGTTTTTCTTTCTTTTGAACTCTTTATTTTAGTTACTGTTGGTCCTCTTTTTACAAACAGTTCTGCTTACCGTTTATGTTCCTTAAGAAGTATATCTTTTATCTTGCGATAATGATTTGACCTTTCTCTAATTGAATGTTTTCTTGGTTTGCATAACTTGAATGAATTGATCATATGAAGAGGAATAACATATCTTGAAGACTTAACTTAGTATTCCCTTTCCCCTTATTATTGCTCTTCAGGTGATCAATTGTTGTTGTAGTTATCAAAATATCTGCCTCACTTTAATCTTGCGAAGTATTAGGTTTTTGCGAAGTAAATAAGAAGTCTATCCCCTTGAAATATAAGAAGTATGAAATCTCCTTGCAGAATTTATTAAACATCTTTGAAGAAGTATAAGAAGTATGAAACACCCTTGAAGAAGTATAAGAATTATGAAATACCCATGAATAAGTATAAGAAGTATTCAATCTTCGCAGAAATATGAGAAATCTTCAATTCTTGAGAACTTAATGAGTACGAAATACCCATTCTTGACTGCGAAGAAAATTCTTGATATGTATCCTTGTTGATAATATAAAGAATCTTCTATAATATTGACGGAATTGACTTCAATAGTTTCTGTGGTCTTATCATGCCTTCCTAAGTAAAGGTTTTACTTTGCCACCTCTTTTGCGATAAAGTCGCAGGACGTTGGTGCATTCGCATGCCTCAACCCCTTGACTTTATCTTAACAATATTTTGTATTTGCGATAATATGACAAGTCTGAATATACTTGCGAATGTACAGCCTTGTGACATTATCGTCTTGCGATGAAATCGTAGGACGTTATCACACTTTCATGTAACAACCCATTGATCTCATCTTAACTTCTTTGTATTTAATTCTGCGAATGTATATGTATATTAGTTTTTTTTTTATATATTCGCAGAAGTACAATTGTTGCACAAATATGACAAGCCTTTATGTTCTTGCGAACAAAAAGCCTCATGTCATTTGAGTCTTATAGCACGTATCAGCTCCATAATGGAGGGTGCTTCCCTTTATCTTCCCCTTGGTTGCCCCTTCAAGGAAGTGTACATCGACTATACAAGGTTAGCTCTTCCCATCCGGTTTTAGAAACAACCAGCTTTTGTTCGCAACCTCTTATCCTTTTTTCCAATAGGGCTTATAGTTACGAGGTTGCACCATATGGGGTATATTTGGGCCAAGTGCATCATTTTCCAAGACTTGACTGAACTGTGTACCTCGACGCCTTGATCGTTTTCTGCACTTCCTGGGAAAGACAGTATGCCTTAGTCGCCCAACCTAAATCATGTTACATCGCAATATTAGGTTGAGAATCCAAGGTGTCTTACCCGGATAGGTACCCCGCTTTTGGGTTATGTACCCCGTCATTTCCATGTACTCAGTTTCCGTGGTGGTTTTCCGTTTCCTCTGAGCCATGCTTATAGGTACCCCCTTAAATGACGTACTTTAGGACTTTGCCTCTTGCGAAATGTTGCTTCGCGAACTAGGGTGTACGTCACAAAGGTTTGCCTGTGTAAATTTTCTGCGGCTTTCTTTCTTTTTTGAAAGCTGATCACTGTTTGCGGCTTTCTTTTATGAAAGCTGATCGCAAATAAATTTTTGCGTCTTTCTTTAATGAAAGCTAATCGCAATAAGAATTTTTTGAAATTTGTAATTTTTGTAAATTTTGTGCGAGCATACAATATTCGCAAAATTATCATAAGTTTTATGGATAATACCTTTTTAAGTACAATCTATTCCAGGGTCGACCAAGTCTTAAACCCATATCTTTCCCTTCTGGGTCCATCAGCCGATAAGCTCCACTTCCCACAACCTCTTTAATGACATATGGTCCATCCCATTTAGGTGCTAGTTTTCCTCCATTTTCTTTCTGGTATGGAGGTGTTTCTCGCATGACCAAATCACCTGGTTGATATTCACGTTCAATAACTCTTTTGTTATATTCTCGAGCTAATCTTTCCTGATAAACTTTCATATGTCGCAACACCTTTTCCCTTTTTTCTTCTAAATCATCCAGTTCACTTAATATCACCCCTGCACTTAAATTTCTTTCCCAAGCTTCTTTCTTTGTCGTCGGAATTACAACCTCTGTTGGCAACACTGCTTCTACTCCATATGTTAAACAGTAAGGATACATTCCAGTTGCCTCCCTTCTAGTTGTATTGTATGCCCACACTGCACTAGGAACTTGCTCGCACCATCCTCTGAGATGTCCTTCTAATTTCTTTTTGATTGTATCTGCGATTGTTTTATTTGTTGCCTCTGCCTGTCCATTAGCTTGTGGATATAATGGAGTTGATTTCCCACATTTTATCCTAAAAGCACTGAGTAACATTTCTATATTCTTCCCTTCAAATTGTTTCCCATTGTCAGATACTAACTGTGCTGGAACTCCGTACCTACAAATGATATTCTCGAATATGAATGTAAAAACATCCTTATCGCGAATATGTTGTACTGCATTTACTTCTACGAGCTTCGTGAAATAATCTGTTGCGACTATTAAGTATCTTTTCTGCCCAGATCCAGTTAAAAATGGGCCAACAATGTCCAATCCCCATTTCCCGAAAGGCCAGCAACTTGTTTAAGAAGTTAATGGTGCTCTTGGTGCATGAGTTATTTTCCCATGTCGTTGACACTCTTTACATCGTCTCACCAACAATTTTGCGTCTGTGTGCATATAAGGCCAGTAATATCCTTGTATTTTTGCTCTATAAGCTAGAGATCTTCCCCCACTATGATTACCAACTTCCCCTCCATGAACATTTTCAATATTTTTCCCCTTCTTCACGAGTTAAACATCTGAGAGATGGTCCGCTGAAAGATTTTCTGTATAAAATTCCTTCTCGTAACTCATAATTTGTTGCACGACTCTTTAATTTATGTGCTTCTAGTCTATTCCTGGGTACCTCTCCTTTTGCGATATATGCATGAATGTCCTTTCTCCAATCTGCGAGATCATCTGCAATATCGTCTGGCAGCTCCCTTTCTACTTCCATCACAACTGCTTCTTCGATTTCTTCTTTTTTATTCACTGATGGGTGTTGAATTGTCTGAATTTTGATATTTCTTGAATTACGGTTTGTCATCATACTTAGAATGAATACAAAAGCATCTGCGAGTCGATTGTATTTCCTTGTTATATGCCTCCATTTTAATTTTGGTATCTTCGCAGATAACTCATCAACGAGTTTCTTGTATTTCCTCAAAGAAGATTCATTAATGGTATATTCCCCTTTAATTTGACAAATTACCAGTTGATAATCACTTGTTATTCTTATATTTTCAAGCTTCTTTTCTATTGCGATCTTCAATGCATGCACTACAGCTTCGTACTCCGTTTCATTGTTCGTGGATGCAAATTCCAGTCTGAATGAGAATGCTATCCTTTCTCCTTCTGGTGAAATCAACACAACTCCTACTCCATTCCCCTCACTATTGGATGATCCATCAACTAAGATTTCCCATCTATTTGGCTCTGTTAATAGGTCTTTTGGATTCCCGAATTCTTCTTCAATATCCATCATTTCTTCTACTGCCTCATCTTCTTCCAAAGGAAATTCTGTCAAGAAATCTGCGACCACTTGTGACTTTTGCGATGATAACACTTCATACTTTATCTTGTAATGGTTTATTTGTGCATTCCACCTTTATATTCTTCCTGATCTTTTTGTGTTCTTCATGATTGACTCAATAGGGACTTTGGTTACCACTTTTATCACATGCTCTTGAAAGCATATTCGCAACTTGAATGATGCATACACCAGGGCTAAGATTAACTTCTCCATTTTAGAATAATTTCTCTCTGCTGTGTTAAAAGTTTTGCTGATGTAATAAATGCGCCTTTCTATTCATGCATCTGTTCGTAATAGAACTGCACTTAAAGCATATTGAGTTGTTGCGAGATATACCAACAATTCTTCATCTTTCTCTGGTTTCTGTAATATGGATGTATTCGTGAGATATTACTTTATTCCTTGAAAAGCTTTTCACATTCATCAGTCCACTTGAATTTTGCTCCCTTCTTAAGTATGTTGAAGAAATGTTTGCACTTATTTGACATTCGCGAAATAAATCTTCCAAGTGAAGCCAAGAGTCCATTGAGCTTTTGCACTTCTTTTACCGTTTCAGGTATGGGCATGTCATGAACTGCTTGTACTTTTTATGGATCGACTTGTATTCCTTCCTTTGATACTATGTATCCCAAAAAAATTCCTGATACAACTCCAATTACACATTTTTCAGGATTCAATTTGATGTTGAATTTTCTCATCTGTTCAAATATTTCCTTCAGATCTTGCACATGATCTTTGGCTTCTTTACTTTTTATCAACATGTCATCTACATATACCTCTAAGGTTTTATGTATCCATTTTGCGAACACCTTTTCGACCATTCGTTGATATGTAGCACCTGCATTTCGCAGTCCAAATGGCATCTTCACATAACAATATAAACCTCTTGGAGCAAAAAAGGCAGTATGTTCTTGATCTTCTTCCGCAAGTGATATTTAATTATACCCTTTGTATCCATCAAATGAAGTGACTCTATCATGTCTTGTAGCTGATTCCACCATTTGTGGTATGTCTGGCAATGGAAAACTGTCTTTGGGACAGGCTTTGTTTAGATCAGTGAAATCTATACAAATTCTTATCCCTTTATTCTTTTTCGGAACAATGACCATATTCGCAATCCATTCTGGGTATTTTGATTCTCTTATGATTCCTGCATCCAGCATCTTTTGTAATTCTTCTTCTATCTGTGCATGATAATTTTGCGAGATCTTTCGTATTCTTTGTTTGAATGGTCTTACACTTTTATCTATATTCAATCTATGACACGCCACTGATGGATCAATTCCTGGTATTTCATCTATTTTTCCTGCGAATATATCTTTGTATTCTCGTAAGAGATCAATAATTCTTTTCTCTTCTTCTTCGTCCATCTTAGTTCCGATTCGTAAGATTAAAGGCTCCTCTTCGACTCCAATATTGATTTCTTTGGTTGGTTCTGCTGCAACATAACTTGGATTTTGCTCTCCCATAGGTGTTGGTTCTTTGATTACTTTCATTGGCTCTCCTTCTTTCTCTGGGATCTCACTTGGTATTCATTTTCCCTCTCTTTCTCTTATTGTATATACTCTGAACTCCTCTTCCTTTTTCGCTTCTTTCGCAAGTTTTTTACGAAACTGTTTTCTTCTTGCTCTCCCTCCATATTGTTTTACTTCAATCTGATAACAAAAGTTTGCACTATTAAGATCCCCTTTTATTTCTTGTATTCCACTTGGTGTAGGAAACTTAATTGATTGATGTAATGTCGAAGAAACAGCTTTAATCACATGAATCCATGATCTTCCCATCAGCATATTATATGGAGATTCCATATCCACCACACGTAAAACTATGTGTGTCTTGATTTCTCCCAGCGGTATTCGTAACATTATTTCCCCTTTGGATTTTATCGTAGATTTTCCCAATCCATGGATAAGACATTCTGAATCTGTGATTTCTTCATATCCAATCCCCATCCCCTTAAGTGCATGACAGAATATAATATCAACAGAACTCCCTGTATCAATCAAAACCCGGTTTAATTTCCATTTTTCTGTAGATTTTGTAGCTTTTTCTTCCTCTCGCATGATTGGGATTGTGACTACTAATGGTAAAGTATGATTTAAACCTTCATTTGGAATTTCTTCTACTTAAAATGTGATTTTTTGCTTTTCCCATTCTTTCAAAGTGGTTATTTTCTCCACTTCCATGATCTTTCTTCCTCTATAATCTCGTTTGCGTATCTTTCCCTTCATGTTGTTATGAAATTCATCAATCATTGTTTTTGTGATCATATTACATTCTTCTTTCTTACAATCTTCATCTACTAACTCCATTTGATCTTCAAATTTCCAAAACTCCTTCAAACTTCTGCTCTAACAATCTTCAACAGTCCCTGTTTTTAGCGCCAATTATGTAGTTGCAGAAAACATCACAACTACACCCTCAGTAGAATTCGTAAATCTTAAGAAGTTCTTGATGAAGAATGATCATTTATGGATTAATATTCTCAATTGATTACAAAGAAAAGTATTGATGGGATTTAGAACAGTTACAACTTTCTCTGTTCTCTTACCTAAGACTTTTTATAACACTCATCAAAGGAACCTCTCTAATCTAACATTTGAACTACTATTTATAGTGAAATATATACATCTGTATACAACTTGCGAAGCATCGCAACCATACTCGTAATCTTTATTCTTTATTCGCAAACTCTTCTCACTTCTCCCGTATTTCTTCTACGATCGTAATATCTTGCGGTGTTTTCCTCTTATTTTTGTTACTATATTCGTAACCCAATATCTTGCGATATTCTGCCCCTACATGAACTCTGTAAAAAGAGCAATTGAATGGTTGCAAATTATAAACTAAAGCTAAAACCATTTTAAAAAGCGATCAAATTGTGTCTAGGAAAATATCAGGTTCAACTATAGTTAGTGAGAAAATGACAAAAGCGGACATATCTCAGAAAATTGTTTATTCTATTTTATTGTGCTTAAAATGAGCACATTTTTTCTACTATTAGAGTACATATATGTAATATTAAATTTATCAATTAGTATTATTCCTAAAAAGTATTTTTTTTTTTTTACCATTTTCAAAAAATCAAGGGTTATTTAACGTTTAGTACCCAGCAAATGTCCAACACCTAGCTTTGGTACCCAATATTTCAAATATTAAGGGTGACCCATCATTGACTGTCTGGTCAAACAGTTGACTAAACCTAATAAATAGTTCCGTAACAGAATATGGTTATTACATAATTAGACCTATAAATTATAAAAATTACCAGATTTGTCCTAACGTCAAGTAACAGTACGCGTGTCTCGGGATATCTCTCACTGCTTATACTAAAACCCATTTCTTTCTCTCTCTGTTCTGTTAGTTGTCGAGAAAAGAAGAAGAATTTTCGTTGCCATGGGAATTGTGGTTAAGTTTGAAGGTCCTAAGATGGAATCGAGTTGGTGATAGAGAAGAAAGTAAAGATGTAGTAGTCGTTGTTGTTGCCGTTGATTTTTATAGGTTTCGAAAGTTGCTGAGAAGACAAGAAATGGGGTTTGATGGATGTTTTGAAAAAAAGAAGACATGGGTTTGCATTGGATGTGTAATTGGCATAGAAATGGGTTGGTGGTTTGAGGTTGCAAAGAACATAGAAGTAATCGAGAAGGAATGGTTGGAAGATTTATGAGCAGTGAAGTGGAAGAAGAAGTTACTGCTGGGTTTTTTGATGTTGAATGATTAAGAGAAATTGATGATTTTTGATGATTAAAATGAATGGGTTTGTCTTGCATTCGTGATTAATTGCAGGGAAGGCGATGCGGTTGGCTTAGAATCAACAACACAGATATCTGTTGATTACTAAATTCACAGACTTCATGTGTTTGTAAAAATTCGAGAGATTTAATACTTTTACTTCATAGGAAGAAAAGTAAGGAAGGAGTCAGTTTTGTCCGTGACAGTGATGAAATAATGGAGTTAAGATGGTTAAGCAGAGATGGAGTCTGGTTGTTTCAAAAAATTATAGAAATGATCATGATGAAGCTGAGACGGTGCTATGAGTTTGGTGGTGCAGTGGTTAGGTCCAAGGATTAAGGGATTTATTTACAATGATGGAGATGAATGACAGTAAAGCAATTGTAGTTTTATCGAACATCCGAGGTTGATGCCATACTTAAGGCTCATGTGGAGCACCTCCTTACACTCTTGGCTCCCCAAGAAACTTTTAACAGCCAATGGAAAGCTTTCGCACTTAAACCTGAGAGTAAACGTGACCTGCGTACCTACACCAAGTTCAATAAAAAAGATGGAGAAGTACCAGAGGTGCTAGATGAAGAAACACTATCATAATTACCAGTTCAATAAAAGAAGCCAGAATATTTGCTGACACCAAAGAGCTAGTGCAGGCTAGGCCAAAGTTTCCACCGGTAAATCACTTACAGAGGTTACATAAGGCTCAGGTGGAGCACCTCCTTGGTGATCGAAACAATGTTTGAATCTAAACAATGTTTCAATGTCAGATCAACGTACTTCTAACTGTCCGACCAAATCACTCGTATCCCAATTTGTTTTAATAAGTCAAATGTTAAAGATCAGTTAACTCCCGTTAATTATTTATCATTTATTATTCATTTTAATTATTTAGTTAACAGTCTGTTAAGTCAAATGTTTGACTAGACAGTCAATAACAGGTCAAGGTACCAACCCTTAATATTTGAAATATTGGGTACCAAACCTAGGTGCTGGACATTTGCTTGGTACCAACCGTTAAATAACCCAAAAATCAATAATTGCTTAATATTTATTGTTGATAAATTAAAGTATATTTTAATGATTTAGTATAACATAAAATGTAGTTTGAAAATAAAAAAATAATTACCTTTAAAGAATAAAATATAAAGAATACAAATTGGTGATATATAGATTCAAAGATAAAAAAATTTAGTTATAAAATAAGATGGGATAAAATTGGAAAATAAAACATAAAATTACGGTGAAGTATAGCACTTGCTTTTAAAGCTTTTAAAAGGTCATTCTTCCCCACTTTTAAAACTGATAGATTTTGGAAGTGTTTTGCATAAAAAAACACTTTATAAAATCTTTACCAAACACTAGGATGAAAAATTATTGTTATAAACATATTTTCAAAGTACTTTTTTTTTTTTTGAATGAAAAAAATTAGTACTAAACTTAGTTAGATTGGCTAACAATTATATAAGTGGACCATAGTGACGGTGGAAAATATTGGTGCCCAGTGAGTAATTTCGCATCGTCTCATGTATTTCTTGATAAATGGTTTACCGTTATTTTTATTCAATGATGATGGATAACAAAATTTATTATTAGTAGAGAGCATTTTCATTAGGTTAAGTACTTAATGATTTGACATACTAACTAATCATGGTTTATTATTTTTTATGCAACGAATAACCTCACATTTGGAAGCGTAATGTCGTAGAATGTAATGGCGTGATACTCTACCGATAATGTCCTCACTTAGCCACTGCGGTCATCCAGCAATAACTTCTCAGGAGGTCACCCATCCCAGGATTACTCAATACGGAGCATGCTTAACTATAGAGATTTTTCGTCAACTATGAATCCAATTATGCTGAAAAGGTCTCGGTGTTAGGATATGAAAAACCATTACCTATATTCCATTTGAGGAATCCTACCTGCCGAGTCGGAGTACTATGATACCACCAACTGGAGACGCCCTCGGCTCCGGAATATGTTCAATCCTAGACTTTGGCATTTATTCTCACTCAAGCATTCCCTTTCCCGAAACAATCCGTCAAGCATACCCTTTCACCCTCGACAGATAACCTGTGGTCGACTCTAATACCATTTGTAAGGACCTTATCCTCCGCCAATATTGTCCCCATTTAGTCATTGTTGTTATCCGATAGGATGGAATTTTTAACTGAAAATGATGTTGTCATCAACCAGTAGTTTTCTGGGAGGTAGCTCATCCCTATATTACTCTCGCCCGAGAATGCATAAATACAATGATTTTTACCAACTCTGGATCCAACTATGTTGAAAAGACCACAATGCTACGATAGGACAAGCCATTAACTATATTCCATTCGGTGAACTCTTCCGGCCGAATTGAATTACGTACATAATATGTTTTGGAATTTTGAAAAAACTAGAACTACATCGTATGTGAGTAAAATGGTTGCCATCGGAAATGACTTAACATTTTAAAATTTAATAGCTTCGGTGAATGAATTAGATTTTCATCATGTCATTTATTTCAGACTATTCTAAAAGGGAAAAAAAGCAACAAGGATCCGAATACAGTTAATATCTACACAATTATTCTTGAGATGAATGAGTTCAGGTGATGTAATTTTGTTACAGCTTACACAGTTTAATGTTTTGGTTCCGCTCGGTTGTTGGAGTATGTGGCGCGATGAACCACATATATAGAGTTAGGGATGGTCCCTCATGAAAAAAGAGGAATACATATGAATTCTCATAAGCTTGGGAATCTCCATACATAGCACCGAGGACTTTTATTCAATAAACCCACACCTTTTGTCCCAAGGTGGTCAAGTGTGGTTCGGGGTTATGTGCTCGGACCCTGAGTAGTGTCTGATAGTTCATGAATATCATATCAATTGGTATCAGAGCCCATGGTTGGGTCTACTGTCCGAACGTAGAAGCGGTTGTGGATGTCACCTGGTTTAGGGTGAAAGTGTAGTCAGACACAAGGTGGAGCATGCAAGGCCAAAAGTTGAACTGGCGCTCAAGGTGGAGTTGGTGTCTCACCATTAACTCAGGTGGAGCAGGGTTCTAGACCGGAAAGGAAATGCTCAAGGTTGAACTGGCACTCAAGGTGGAGTTAGTGTATCACACATTAACTCTCAAGTGGAGCAGGGTTCTAGGTGGGCAAGGAAATGCTCAAGGTGGAGTTAGTGATTTCCTTCTTATTAACGCAAGGTGGAGTAGGATTCCATGGCGCATAGTCATAATAATCATGATCGGTGGTTATCATATACATATGGTAATCATATGGTGGGATCTGATTGGACTGGTGAAGTGGTTTGATCTCGCTAAGGTGAATATTGTTGGAGTATGTGGAATGATAAACCGCATATGTATAGCTAGGGATAGTCTCACATGGAAGAAAGAGAAGTACATCTGGAGCTTAATAAGGTTGGGAATCTCCTTACGTAGCACCAAGGCCTTTTAGGTTAAAACCACATACCTTATCCCAAGGTGGACAAGTACGGACAACATCGGTGCTATGTGGTTGGGCCCATAGTAGGTTCCTGTGGTCCATGAAGATCCTAACATCATTCACTGAAATAAGGAAGATGCAGAAAGGTAATACCATTTAAAAGGATCGATAAGATATCTTTGTAAAGTAGAAAACATATCAAATAATGTTTTTTTGGGGGGACAAAATATGTAAAAATTAATTCCAATATAATTTCATGATTGTCTTGAGGATACAACTCGAGAAAGAAGAGGCATAGTATGGGAGAATGTCAAGGAGGAAAATGCTAGAAATAATTTGTGGAGTGAACAATATAAATATTGACCGGGTTTTGTTTTTCTTTACTTTTGTAATGATAAGAAGGGTAAATTTAATATTCATATATTGGAAAACGCATAACTAGATAAAAATTATGCATGTGCCATTATGGCACGGGTTAAGCCCTAGTTTTCATATTGTGCAAACTAGTCGGGACTACTTAGCAAGCAAAAAAAATAAAAAAAAATAGTGGAGGCTCAAGCCCAAGGATGTGGAAACTCAAGCCCAGGGACGTAAAGATCACCAGAACAGAAGCTACAAGAAACATCAATTTCTGCAACGTGTCTCCCCCAGTCTCCCTGGACATTCCCATACACTTGTATATCTTATCATCCTTTTAAAAATCGTTCTCACCAAATATATCAAGTTAGGATATCAAATTGTATGAATGGCCAATTAAATCATCTCTCAGTCCAATGTATTTTGAGCCAGTCCTAGTTTCTCATTGCTATTGGAACTAAATTGCGGATGCATCTTTAGCAAGAGATGCCATTGGTACACCATAGTGACAGACATGATTCATAATTCACATTTACAATATCATCACCACAACTGACGGCGTCGAAGAATGTTCGTTGTTTAATAGGAATGTTGTATGATGTATTGACTTTAGTCCTATAAGTCAAAGGTCATTGACTTTATTGACATTGACTTGGTTTTAATAGACAATATTTATGTTGTCTGAATATTGTCTGTCTGTAACAACAATTATCTTTCAATACAATAATAAACTCTTCTTCCTTATTTCTTTCATCTTTACTTTACTATCTTGATTCTTGATTATCTTGAGATTTCAATAATTCTCATGGTATCAGATTAAGGAACGATCATGCTTCTAAAAATAATTCAAGCTTAATAATTTTCTCAACAAATTTTAGCTTCTGGGTAATACAGTTTTAATATATTTTCCCAAATCAATTTTAGGGTTCATCTTGATCTTTTATGGTCAATACTAGAAAAAGTTTTTATAACAACAACAACTGAAATCGTATCAACATCAACAATCGGAATAACAATAACAACAAAAGAAATCAAATCAACAACAACATCAACAATACTATTACTCATACTGAAACTCAAGTCATTCTGCCCAATATTTCTACATCTACAGCAATGTCGACTTCCGCTGGTTCTGGCACTTCTTCTTCACTTCCCTTTACAAACATCACGAAATTTTTTCTATGAAATTGGATGGGTTAAATTATTTGTTATGGCGTGATCAATTTTAGGGTATTTTGATCTCTATTGATCTTTTTGGTTATGTCAATAGTGAGTTGGTAGAATCACCACATAAAATTATTGTTGATGGTGTTGAGATTGTTAGATCGATTTGTGTCTACATGTCTTAAGGCTACTTTTACTGAAACTGTGAGTGGTGATGTTCCTGGTCTTGCCATAGCCAAGGATATTTGGGAGTATCTTGCTACAAGTTTTAGAACTCAGTTTCTTGCTAGGAAAAACATACTTATAACTCAATTACATGGAATCAAGAAGGGTAACCAGTCTATTGTAGTATATCTTCAAAATATCAAGAATATAACTGACTCTTTGGCTGCAATTGGATAAAATGTTAATTATTCATATTTAATGATGTTTGTAATGAATGGGTTGAGTAGTGATTATGATATTTTTGTTATCTCTTCACATAATAGGGAAACACCTTATACTTTTGGTAACGTAAAAGCAAAATTACTTTCTCATGAGCAATTCTTAGTTGGGAGACAACATCAAGCTACAAATATCTATGATGAGATGAATTCAACTGCATTATATTCTTGAAATGGTTCTACTGGTTACAACAATAATAACAATAATAACAGAAGAAATAATGGCCATAATAATAGGATTGGAAATTGTGTAAATTATAAGAATAGCCAATACCAACATGGTTCTAGTTCAAATTTTTCTAATGGTTCAAGCTCTAATACTGACAGGAGACCTTATGTGGATTCAAAAATGTACTTTCAAATTTGTAAAAAGACTGGTCATATTGCTACTAGGTGATTTTTTAGATATCATCCACCTACAACTGGGAATTCTAATGGTGGTAGTACATCTAATGGATATAGAGCTCAAGAAAATTATGCTTCTTCTGATACTCAAGTTAACTTCTCCTCTGCACCTACTACTTCTTCTGGTCCAACTCAACATGCTTATACCAGTTTGAATGTTAATGATGATCCATCTTCTTCAAACACAGTTTGGATTTCTGACAGTGGTGCTTCAACTCATATGACTGGAGACAGAACTTTATTTCAAAATACTTTTACTTACAAGGGCAAGGACAGTGTGATGATTGGAAATGGTAAGACTCTATATATTTTCCTTATTGGTAATACTCAGATTCATACACCAAAAACAAGCTTTAAATTAGAAGATATTTTGCATGTACCAGCCATGAAACATAATTTGCTCCCAATTGTTAAGTTCACAAGAGATAATGCATGTTATATCACTTTTGATCCCTATGGTTATGAGATTAGGGATTTACATAGTCATATTATTTTAGCACATGGGAAGATGATTAATAATTTGTATCCTATTACTTATACTATGCTGCAATTTGCTTTTTCTTCTCTTGTTGCTCTTTCTCATGTTTGGCATAGTAGGTTAGGTCATCCTTCTTCCAAGATTATTCATCAACTTCATAATCATCAAAACATTATCATTAAATCTACTCATTCTTCATCTATGTGTCATCCTTATCAGTTAGAAAAAAGTAAAAGATTTCCTTTTACATTATCTTCTTCACATGCTTTATCTCCACTTGCATTGATTCACTGTGATGAGTGGGGTCCTGCTCCTGTTACTTCATTGGCAGGACATAGGTATTATATTCTCTTCATTGATGAATTTAGTAGATTTCACTGGATTTATCCTATGCAACTTAAAAGTGAAGCTTTACGATGTTTTCAACATTTTAAGAATCTTACTGAGAATTTCTTTAAAACAAAAATTTTGGATTTTGAAACTGATGGTGCAACTGAGTTAGTCAAAGGTCATTTTAAAAGTTTTCTGAATTCTTCTGGTATTCAATTAAAAATTTATTGTCCTAACAACCCAGAACAGAATGGTCTTGCTGAAAGAAAGCATAGACACATAACTGAAATGGGTAATACCTTGCTCTTCAATGCTTCTTGTCCTAAAGAATTCTGGTATGATGCATTTCTGGCAGCTACATATCTTATTAATAGAACTCTTACTCATGTTTTATATGATAAATCTCATTTTCGAGTATTATATAATGTTGTTCCAGATTACTCTTTTCTAAGAGTTTTTGTGTTTGTTATCCATTTTTGGGACATTCTAGAGTTGATAAATTGTCTCCCAAATCTGGCAAATGTGTTTTTATTGGTTATAGTATCTTGCATAAAGGTTATAAGTGTTATAATCCTCTTTCTAAAAGAACCTACATATCTAGGAATGTTATTTTCTCTGAAAATGATTTTTATTTTTCTCCTCCTTCTACTACTGTATCTGATTCTTCAGCTAATACAAATTAAATCTTTTCACCTATTATGTCTTCTTCGGACTCTCATGTTATGGAAGATTCTACTCCATCTCCTTTAGTTTTTGTTCCTTCTTCAAAAAGTGTAACAAGATTTCAAAAGGGAATTTTAAAGCCCAAACTTTTTCCTGATCATGTTTCTTTTAAATCTGTGAAATATCCTCTTCCATTTGCTTTTGCATCTTTGCTTAATATTCCATCTGAACTAAAAAGTTTTAAAGAACCTATCAAGATTCCACAATGGAAAGATTCAATGAGAGATGAAAATACTGCTTTGTAGCTGAATGATACATGGACTTTAGTCGATCTTGAACCTCATATGAATATACTGGGGTGTAAATGGGTTTACAGGGTCAAGTTAAAACCAAATGCTACAGCGGATAAACTTAAGTCTAGATTAGTGGCTCAAGGTTATAATCAACAGGATGGCATTGACTATGGTGAAACCTTTAGTCTTGTTGTTAAATCTACAACAGTTAGAGTGGTTCTGTGTATTTCTATAATTAAAGGCTGGTCTATCAGGTAATTGGATGTATCCAATGCATTTTTACATGGGGATTTAACTGAGAATGTCTATGTGAAACAACCACCAGGTTTTGTTAGTGAAAGAGTTTCCAAATAAGGTGTGCCATCTGAAAAAGAGTTTATATGGTTTAAAGCAGGCACCAAGGGCATGGTTTCATAAGTTTAGCTCTGCATTACTTTCTTATGGTTTTGTTAGAGATGTTTCAGATTTTTCAATGTTTGTATATGTTGCTGGTTCACAAATGATGGTTCTTATTTTATATGTGGATGATATTTCTTCTAATTGGCACTTCAGATGCTTTGCTTGATCATTTAGTTCAGTTTTTTAGTTCTAAATTTGCAATGAAACAATTGGGTGATCTGAATTATTTCTTGGGTATAGAATCACATAGGTCTGCTACTGATATTCTCTTGACACAAAACAAATACACTCTTGAGTTGTTACATAAAGCTCAAATGACAAAATGTAGTCCATGTAGTACTCCAGTGTCTAAGGGACCTAGAGTTTCTATAAATGATGGTACTTTATTACAAGATGTCACAACTTACAGGACTATAGTAGGAATGTTGCGGTACTTATGTTTAACAAGACCTGATATATGTTTTGGTGTTAGTTATGTAAGTCAGTTTATGCATGCTCCCACTGATGTTCATCTATTATTGGTTAAGAGAATTCTTAGATATTTGAAGGGCTCTATTGGTTATGGTATTACTTTGAGGAAAGGTGATCTTCATGAGTTAACAGCTTAGACTGACTCTGACTGGGGGAATTGTCTTGAGACAACCAGATCAACTTGTGGATATGCAATCTTTCCTGGTAGTATATTAATTTCCTGGTCAAGTAAAAAAACAGCCTACTGTGTCAAGATCAACAGCAGAGGCAGAGTATAAAAGTTGTTATCTGTGGCTACAACTGAATTGGAATGGCTTTTTTCTTTGTTGTCTGAGCTTCATATTACTCTACAGTTACCCATTACACTCTATTGTGATAATACAAGTGTTATTTACTTGACTGCTAATCATGTTTCTCATTCCATGGCAAAACATACAAAAATACATTATCATGTGGTCAGAGAAGAGAATTGGTGGCTAGTGGTTTTTTGAAAGTTCAACATATTGCCTCAGAACAGCAGCTGGTAGACTTGTTTACCAAAGGCTTGTGTGCTCCTTTTTTTACTTCTCTTCTGCAACAATTACTTGGCTCTTCTGCACTTACTTCTACTTCTTCCACTGCATTATGTAATTCCAATACTGCTTCTACAACTATAGAGTGTTGTCAATTGGTTGTGTCTGCTTCTACACTCAACTGATGCTGTTATGTTTCTTGTGTCTGCTGTCACAGTATTGACTTTAGGTTATGCATTGTTTTTCAGCTTGTGAGTTGTTATGATGTATTGACTTTAGTCATGTGTAGTTCAAACTGATTCTTGTACCAATTATCAGTTTGAGGGGAGCTAATAGAAATGTTGTTATGATGTATTGACTTTAGTCATGTAAGTCAAAGGTCATTGACTTTATTGACATCGACCTGGTTTTAATAGACAGTATTTATGTTGTGATCTTTCAATACAATAATAAACTCTTCTTCCTTCTTTCTTTCATCTTTCCTTTACAATCTTGATTCTTGATTATCATGAGATTTCAATAATTCTCATTGTTCATTTCATACCAAACGTCATGCTAACATGACCTGAATCGAATCCGGTGAAGGAAATGACCTTACTTGAAGAACCAATGAGTAAGTATACCATTCCCGGCATAAACGGGTACAGCCAAATATAATGTAACTTCTCTATGTTGTTTTTTCCAAAACTTCATCGGGAATCTTATACTAGTAATCATTAGCTATAGAGATTGTTGTAGGAAAGAGCTCGATAAGCAGCATTTTTGTCTTCTATATTATGTTTTTATTTTTGTGAGCATTCTGTACAACAGCAACATCGTCCACTACTGAAACTAAAACAAAGCCCACACTTTACTTAAAACACTGAAATCGCATGTCTCGACTCCTCATTTTGGTTATACTATACGTGTATACCCTTTGTTGGAAAAAGTTACCGGGATGCAATGGAGATGAATGACAGAAATCTTTTGTGGTTGTACTCAAAACTTTCAAGGCTCTGGTGATTTCCTTTAGACAAATATTTCTACCCTCCCAACGAATTGGCGATTGCAACAGGTATGTGAAATACTGCCTTCAGGATGAAGAAAGCCCTACAACCGAAAATTGGATTCAAGGTTTGCACCCCTTGACCCAATCAAGAACACATGAAAAGAAGGTTCTGATGATGCTTTAGAAGAAGAGAGAAAACAGAGAAAGGGTTTTCCAAGAGATGATTTCGAAATGGGTTTGGGAGATGCTACTTATAGGAGTTTTTGCATCTGTTGGGAAAAGACATGTCTTTTCACCAACAGGTTTCTCTTCACAAAGAGATGCGTCTCTTCATCAACAGCCACTGTCTGTTGAATTTAGAATTTTCTGGAAACGTTTTCCAACTGTCCAAACAATTGCATATCCACTGTCTGTCGACCACAGCCTGGGGGGCTACGCCCCCCAGGACCCCTTCGTAGCGCGGTTGAAAATATTCCAACATTCTCCCCTTATTTTCAAAACCATGAAACAAAGTTAAAAACTTTTAAACCTAGCGGCTCATCACCAAAGTGACTGCCTACGTACCTGAGTGGGATCAAGCCAACGTAGTTCTAGCACAATTGAGACTAAGCATCATCGTTGAAACCAATACATAAATGATAGGTACCTTCTGGGTTTGAACCTTCACTTAGTGTAAGAAACTCAAAGCTTTATCGATATTCTATGGTGAAACTAGTCTTGAACCAAGAATCCCTTATGAAAAAGCCGGAGTCTCCACACATATTGATTCCATAAGACATGTGTTCTGTAGCCAAGCACTATAAAGGCCTTGTGCTTATATCCTTATTCATGAGTCTTCTTTAGAGAACGGTCTTTCTCTAGGAAACGGCCCACATTTCCATACTCATATAGGTAAGTCTCGAAGGTGTTTCTGCGAGACACCTTTTTACTAATCACAGACTCATTAAGGATTTACATCCATCCTATTTTCTTGAAGAAAAACCAGCACTAAATTGAAATGGGAAGTTTTATGCTAGTGCTCCATAATCTACAGCCATAACTTGTTGGTACCACATTGAACCTTGTTTATCCTTTTCAAAACATAGGTTGGGTTTCGCTATGGGAGATCAACCTTCCTTCACAGACCTTAGTCCCATTTCATTACATTTTATTGAAGCAACCTAATATGGTAGACTCTTTGTGAATGGGTCTGCCAAATTCCTTTTGATTCAATAAAGTTAACCGTAACCACTCCCTCTTGAGTAGTTGCCTAACCAATTGGTGTCCGAGACTCGCATGTCTACACTTTCCATTATAAGTCTTATTAGAGACATTATAGATTGTAGCTTGATTATCACAATTAATCAAAACTCCTGGAGATGGATTCTTCCAAAGTGGAATTTCCATAAGAAGGTCCCTAAGCCATTCTGCCTCTTTACATGCATTCGTTAAAGCTATCAATTCTGACAACATTGTTGAATCAGATATACAAGTCTGTTTTGAACTCCAAGACACAAAGAAGACTCCCTAAAGTAAAAATCCATCCAGATGTCGACTTGGACTTGGATTCTACATTGTTCCAGTTAGCATCGCTGTAACCTTCAAATACAATGGATAGCCTTGGTAATGCAAACCAAAATCAATTGTTCCTTTCAAGTAAGCCATAACTCTGAAACCGCTTTCCGTGTTCGAACCAGATTACTTGAAAAACGACATAACACCCCCACCGCATGGGCTATGTCCCGGTCTTGTGTAATGCATAGCATACATAAGACTCCCAATGACACTGAATACTCAAGTTGTGCATGAGTACGACCTGTTCTTCTTTAACTTGATAGTATGGTCTAAAGGAGTAGGTGCTGGATCGTCATCAAAGTGATCATACCTTTTGAGAAATTTCTCAATATAATGAGATTGGGTTAAAGCCAACTCATTCCCCTTTCTTAGGATCTTAATTCCCAAGATTACATCAGCCTCTCCTAAATCCTTCATATCAAAGTTAGAGCCAAGAAACTTCTTTGTTTCTTCCACCATAGATATGTCGATCCAAAAATAAGCATATCATCAACATATAAACAGAAATCACACATCCAACTATCATGCTTACTATAGATACATTTATCCGCATCATTCACCACAAAACCATATGAAAAAATCACTTCGTCAAACTTCTCATGCCATTGCATGGGAGCTTGCTTCAAGCCATAAAGAGATTTAACCAACTTGCAAACCTTCTTTTCTTGGCCTGGCAATATGAAACCTTCAGTTGTTCCATATATATCTCTTCTTCCAAATCTCCATTTAGGAAGGCGTTTTGACATCCATTTGATGAATAATTAACTTGTGAATAGAAGCAAGTGCAATTAAACAACGAATAGATGAGATGCGAGCAACAGGAGCATATGTATCAAAGTAATCAATTCCATGTCTTTGCCTATAACCCTAGCAACCAATCTTGCTTTAAACTTACCTTTTGTACCATCGGCATTTACTTTTCTTTTGAATACCCATTTACTTCCAATAGGCTTTACGCCTGGAGGTAAATCGCAATATATCCAAGTACCATTAGTAAGATGGGAATCTTTTTCATCATTGATAGCCTCTTTCCAAAAACTAGCATATTTGGAACTAATAGCCTCAGCATAAGTTTTAGGGTCATCATCAACATGCGCAACATATTTGGTAATATTAAGAATTGTATTCTTATCACCTTCTACAAGATATGTTATAAAGTCTGGACCAAAGCTTGTCTCTTTTCTTGCTCTCTTACTCCTTCTAGGTTCGATATCTTCTATGGGTTCAGAAATATCCTCTATGTCTTGAGCAGGAATATAATGACCATCATTCTCATTAGTCTCTTCAGATTCTAGACTAGGTAACAATGAATTCTCCGTGGGTTGCATTTGAGAACTGTTCCTATTTAGGTTCTTAAAAAATTCCACATCTACAGATTCTATAATCTCGAAAGTATCAAGGATTAAAAATCTGTAGGTGATACTATTAAGAGAGTATCCCACAAAAGCACATTTATAAGCCCTGTTTCCCAATTTTGGTCTTTTAGGATCAGGCTTTCGAACATATGCCAAACAACCCCAGACTTTAAGTCTCTTCAAGTTTGGTTTCCTTTTAAACCACAACTCATAAGGAGAAACATTCTTCTTTTTCAAAGGAACCCTATTCAAAATATAACATGCAGACAACATAGCTTCACCCCACAAAGAATTAGGCAAACTAGAACTTATAAGCATGCAATTAACCATATCAATCAAAGTTCTATTTTTTCTTTCAGCCATGCCATTTTGTTGAGGTGTATAAGGTGCAGTAAATTGATGAATTAAACCATGCTCTTGACAAAAAAATTTAAATTCATTAGGAAAATACTCACCACCACGATCAGAACGTAAAATCTTAATTTTCAGTCCTAATTGTGTCTCTACTTCTGCTTTATAAATTTTGAACATGTCAAAAACATCATCCTTAGATTTCATCAAATATGTGTAAGCATATCTAGTACTATCCTCTATAAAAGTGACATAATACTTATTTCCACCACGAGTGGCGTAACCATGCAAATCACCCACATCACTATGTACTAATTCAAGTAAGGAAGAATTTCGTACTACACAGACTTATGGGAAATTCTAGTTATCTTTGCTTGCACACATATTTCACATTTAGAAGCATGATCAAAATTGCAATCAGAAATCAAACCTAATCGATTCATGTTTCTAAGGGAACCATAATTTACATGACCAAATCTACCATGCCATAGATTAACATAGTCAACAATATAAGCAGAACCATTATTTATTATATTAAGCTTAATCATCCCATTACAAGCATATCCTTGTCCAACAAACACACCGTTTTTGGACAATACAAACTTATTAGACTCATAAGTAATCTTGAATCCAGCCTTCATTACAAGGTCGCCGGAAACAAGGTTCTTTACAATGTCAGGGACATGTAATACATTAGTAAGAGTGACAGTCTTTCCCGAAGTAAACGAGAGTTCAACAGTGCCTTTCCCCCAGGACCCCCCTTCGTAGCGCGGTTGAAAATATTCCAACACCCTTGACTCAGTATTTATACCACTAACAGAGAATCTAAGACCAATTGCCAATTTTAAACCAAGTTACAGAATCTACTCCAAATAAAATTGCAGTAGTAAGCGTAGACAGGTATTCGGAATACTGCCATGCTGGTCTTACATATGTCAGATCAAGTGACCTTTCATATATAGTCAAGGTTCCCCTTGCACGTTGCCACTGGTAAGAGAGGAGAAGAAGTTTAGTCAAAGCTTACAGTTAACCTTACTTGCTAGTTGCACATAATATATAGGGAATTTTGATAAAGTACCCTGGTTTTTAACATTACACTAAAAAAATACCCCCGTTTTTTAAAAATTTGTTAAACTGCCCTTACAGTTTAATTTCACGTCTTTGGCCTACCAAAAAAGTCTACCGTCGTCTACCAAGTCAAAATCGGGGGTCCAATTACCATTTACCCACCCCACCAAACCTAAAACGAGTGAGAGAGGAAACGTGTTTCTATTTTTTTTCTCTTCTTCACTTCTGTTTCGTTTCTAAAAAGAGGAAAAAATGGCGATTTGATTGAATCTCTTGAATCAATAGGATAGTTGCCTGTAGTCGATGATTTAATTGATCAATTCAAGATGAACGAAGATATCTCATCCATTACGTCAACCGGAAAGGAAAAAGGGATGTCCAGGTAACAATATTTGAAACCCTAACTTTTGATTTTGTTGGATCTCAGATTTCAATTCAAGATGAAATCAAATGATTTCGATGTTTTTTCAGTACCCATCATCTTCATTACCCATTATCTTCATTACCCATCATCTTCTTTAAGAATCGGATCTGTATTTCTGCAAAAAAAAAAAAAAAAAATCAATTTCAATGATTTTATAAAATTAAAGAAGGGATTAATAATAATAATCCCCATAATAGCGTTCTACCCATCATCTTCTTTAAGAATCAGATCTGTATTTCTGCAAAAAAAAAAAAAATTCAATGATTTTATAAAATTAAAGAAGGAATTAATAATAATAATCCCCATAATAGCATTCTACCCATCATCTTCATTACCCATCATCTTCTTTACCCATCATCTTCTTTACCCATCATCTTCTTTAAGAATTGTGACGAATATTTTGAACAGGTAAAAAAATTGTGATTTGTTTATTAACTAACCCATCATCTTCTTTAAGAATTGTGACGAATATTTTGAACAGGGGAAAAAATTGTGGTTAATAGTAATGGTTTTATTGAGTTGGCTATCAAGGTTCATAACCCAGATTGGGACAAGGAGGTCACACCGAAGAAAGCAGTATCAAAGTCACCTCAAGTGAGAAGAAGCCCAAGATTTGGAGGTGAAAAGAACAGAAGTATAGGTGGTTCTACTGCTAGGAATTTGTTTTGGCAGGGCAGTTCACAACCTACTCAAGTAGATGGAGAACCAGTTGATGATGACTTTGATCCAGAATATTGGTTAAAGAAGATGAAAGAAAATGATGAGATTGTGATTCAACTTGAGAACAAAAAAGTGGATGAATGCCATCCTGTAGAAGATCCTGAAGCTGCAGCTGCTTATAATAGTGATGAAAACAATGAAGATGCAAGTGATGCTGAACATGTTGGAGATGAAAGTACAGATGAAGGTGCTCATAACCTGCACCATTTATTTATTTATTTACTTTTTTTTTTTTTTTACATTTGTGCATTTAATATGAGTTGTTGCATTAGTTACTTGATGTTCTAACACCTTGAGTTGTGCGATAATGATGACTCAAGTGATGATGGTGTTGAAGTAAATGATCAAGGTACAATATGTTAGATAAGTGTGCTGTTATGGCTTGTAATTGTTTAGATAAGTGTTGATGGTGTAGAACTAATTAGTTTTGGCTTGTACTTGTTTAGGTAAGGAGTGTGAAGAAGATCCTGAGTATTACAAGAAATTCCAAGACAATAATCCTGAGTTTGAGGATGAACCTGGTGAGTTGTTTGATGACTCGGACCTTGTTCAACCATTGGATCCAGAACAAATGATTGTAGGTACTGAGTTTCCTGATAAAAATGCATTCAAAAGACATTTAAAGCTTTTTTGTGTATTAAATGAATGTGAGTATAAAGTTGAAAAGAGTGACAGGGGAAGACTTAGGGTTTGGTGTGAAAATAGGTTTAATCATATAGGAGATGTTGAGTGTGAGTGGTTTGTTTTTGCTTCAAAAGTTAACAAACAATCTACATTTAAGGCAAGGAGTGTGAACTTAACTCATGCTTGCAAGGGGAAGGTTGTTGCAGACAAGATAATGAATAGGTCTGCAAATCCTCAATTAGTAGTTGAAGTTGTACAAAGCAAGTTGGTCTCTGGAAATGTGATTCCAAGACGAAAACAGATTCAAGTAGATTTCAAGGCTTCTCATCTAATTGATATTACTTATCATACTGCATGGAAGGCTAGGAATTTAGTAATGGAAGCTAGATATGGGAGTTATGAAGAGAGTTACAAACTTGTTCCCCAGTTTTGTAAGATGGTGTGTGACTCCAACAAGAAGTCAGTTGCTAGTTTCTCTTATTGTATGACTGACATGGCATTTGAATCCATGACAATAAGTTTTGCTGGAGCAATCAAAGGATGGCATGAAGGGTGTAGATCAATTATTGGATTAGATGCTTGTCATCTAAATGGTAAGTGTGGTGGTGTGTTGATGGCTACAACAGGGTTAGATGGACAAAATGGATTAGTCACATTAGGAATTGGAGTTTTCCCTGCTGAAACAATTGAGAATTGGATTATGTTCCTGACTGACTTGAAGCCATTTCTCTTAGGCCATGAAAAGCCATTGACATTCATTTCAGATAGGCAGAAAGGGCTACTTGAAGCTGTTCCTACTGTGTTCCCAGGCTCACATCATAGATATTGTTGGAGGTAAGATTCTCAACTTTCCTATTTTTTTGTTCTGAACATAAATTTTCATATAGTTGCTAGCTACTTATAAGTTTTTGTTGTTTCAGGCACTTGTATAACAATTTCAAGAAGCATTTTAAGGGACAAAAGTTGTATAACTTACTTTGGAATGCAGCCAAATGCTACAAGAAAAAACATTTCTATGTAACATCTCACATTATTTTACATATATGTTGATATTTTTATGGTTTGTAATGTCTTATTATATGCCAATATGTTTATGGTTTATGTGTGTTGTATGCAGAAACATATGGAAGATATGAGGAAAGAAAATGAGGCTGCTGTGGTGTACCTTGAAGAGGCTGGTGTTGAGTCATGGGCTAGAGCATTTTTTGACGACACTAGTAAGTGTGAACACCTAAATAACAACTTCAGTGAGTCTTTTAATTCCATGGCCAAAAATCTTAGGGACAAACCAGTCTGTGGACTAGGAATTCTTTACAATCAATTGGTTATGAGTATATTTCACAAAAGAAGAAAGGAGAGTGCATCTTGGAATCCACATGAATTGGTTCCAACTGCAATGAAACTAATTGGGAAGATGATGAAGTTGGTTGGTGCATTTAAAGTTGAACCATGTGTTAGTGGTAAATTGTATGAGGTTATAAATGAATGTAGCAAGGCAGTTTTTATTGTCAACTTGGAAGAAAAGACATGCAGTTGTCTGCAATGGCAACTCAGAGGTTTTGTTTGCCAACATGCAATTTGTTGCTTGAAACCATTCAGACCTGATTGGACAAAGTAAGCACATAATGTCCAACTTCCCTTTTTCTTATTGTTGTTTGTCAACTTTACTATGTCTCTTTATGCAACGACAATAACAATTTTGGAATGTTGGCAGGTATTGTTCTCATTATTATTCGATTCTGCTGCATACAAAATACATATGCTCCAGTTGTGTTTCCATTTCCTCCTCAAGAAGATTGGCCTGAGGTATTTTTTCTAGTCATTTTCTTCAAGTTATTTCATGTAATTTGTTCTAGTAATTTGCATTGTTGACTTCATTTCTTTCGGATGTCATTCTAACTTTATAGTCCATTATTATTTTCTAGTTGCAAGAACATGAAAAGATTGAGCTGGAATCTGCTATCAAGATCGAAAAAATGGTAGGCCTAGAGTTAAGAGGAGGAGAGCATGGGATGATCCTAAATCACAGACAAAGGTATATTCATGTCGAAATCGTGGTTCAACCGGTCATAACAAAAGCACATGTCCAGTGGTGATGTTGGCAAGAATCCTAAAGCAAAGAGGCAAGAGAACTCAAGTAGATGGTGCTACCTTCACATTCAATGAAAGACCTACAGCATCTAAAGCTAAGAAATCTCAACCATCTTCTTCTAAAGTTGCATCTTCTACTAAAGCTAAGAAATCTCAACCATCTAATATTTCAAAGGCACCTGCTAAAGCTTCTACAACTTCAAAGAAACATAACAACACTCATTACAAAGAAGTGAATGGTTGCAAGATATAGTAATGTGGTTTATAGTAGTTAGGGTTGTCTTTTTTTAGTTATTTTGGTTGCTTGAAAACATTGAACATATGTTGTAATATTTTGGAACATCTTTTTATATATATAATTGGGAATATGACGATTCAGAAACTTGACTCCGTGTTTTGACTCGGTGTTTTGAATCGGTGACTCAAGTTGATTCATCTCAACTCAGTTTGAAGGGTTTTTTAGACTTTTTGTCACTGCCACCTAAGCATTAACGTCTGTTAACTAACAATTCCCGTTTTTTCCCGTTTTCTGAAGAAAAAAAGGTCAAGGGAAGGGTACTTTAACAAATTTTTAAAAAACGGGGGCACTTTTTTAGTGTAATATTAAAAACAAGGGTACTTTATCAAAAAGCCCTAATATATATTATCCTATATTGTATTTCTTGCAGCTGCTCTTCTTAACCAAAGCATCATCACCAGTTTCTTCATTCGACAAAACCAAGCTGTGGTGCAAAATGCGCAGAAACATTTTAATCCCCTTCTCTTTCGAGACCGAATGGGTATGGTTGATCCATTGATGGAGTTGGGTTTGGTTGCGGGATTATCAAGCTACAGAAGTGAGTGCACTAAGATAACACCTGTAACATTAAAATTTCCTAATCCTAATTAGAAAAGAAAAAGAAACTAGTGGCATCATTAATATTAGCAGCACCACCTATCACAACACAGTCGAGTTGCGATTCCTACATGGGTTCAACCCAACTCTTATTCAGCTTCAACCCATAGCACCGCGCCACCGCTGGTCATGCTGAAGATCCCTAAGGTACTGGTCTAGCTCTCTTCTTAAACACATTTGATTCAACATAGACAGCAAAAGACTAGCAACAATATTTGATTACTAGGGAAATGATGCAGAAGAGATGTAAAATATGAATCTGTAAAAGCAAACCAATAAACAGTGCCAAAAGAGAAGACCTGGCAGATTCTAAAGTTGATCAACAGGATGCAATTAAGCCAGGGTAACAAAGTACTAGGTTAGAATATTCAGGACAAAAGCGCAGGTGTTAAAAAAGATGCAATAAGGTGAAATGTCGTAGTCACCACTTCTCTGTTAATTTCGGGTACGTTAGGGGAAGTTGAGGAAGGTCTCCTACATTTCGGTTAACCTGTTTCAACAGTGTAACAACACCATTAAACCTCTATTTTCTTATAATACAAATGCCAGAATAATGGAATACGATCCCAGATAAAACTTAACAGCTCGAAGAACTTACATCAAACGAAGGTCCGCAGCTGAAGGACGATCGGCAGGATCAATAGACGTAAGACGGAGAATAAGCATCTTATCTGGTTCGTTAATTACATCTTTGAAGGTTTGACTTTTCACAAATTTGCGGAGTTCTTCAGCCCTTTCCCTAGCTGAAGTGAAATGCAATAGCAACTCTAACAATATGATACCCAGACTGAAAATGTCTACCTTAGCATCAATCATTACACCTTGTTGGGATCTCTCTGGAGCTGAATACAAATCATGTCCCGGGCTGGCTTTATGCAAGTCCGAATTTCCAATTTTTGCTGTGACAACAATAAGCACAATTAAGCTAAAAATGCAAAGACTAAAAACCAACTAAGTGATCAATAACCTTCAGTCATTCCTATCTTCAATTTCTCTAAAATTTCTCTGTTTGTCTATTGGAGCGAGTAAAAAATGGTAAAGGCAGTTCTCCTTCTGAACAGTAGGTAGGGTGTCAATGGCACCATCTACTTCACCCAAGATGGAGATGGGCCAAGTATGGTTTCCATGTACATGCCCTTGGTGATACCACCAACAGTTGTATGTCAACTGGATCACATTTTTAATACTGTTGGCAAAGAGCACGTTGCTCCTGAAGACGAATAGAATCATGCTGGTGGTCTTGGAGACCTCATTGTGGGCAAAGATGGTAGAAAGTTGACGTGAACATTGTCTACAAGCAGATTCCTCTCACTGGACCAACTTCCATTATTGGAAGGGTTGTTTCCGTACATGCCAACCCTGATGATTTAGGAAAGGATGGACCTCAACTCAACAAGGTCATTGGTAATGCTGGTGGACGATCTGCTTGTGGTATCATTGGCCTTTAAGGTTGATTACTTTATGTCAGATTTCTGATAGCAAACCTATTAGATGTAGTAGTTGAATACGAGATTTATACCACTTATGGGAACAAAAGTAGGAAAAAGCTCGTTACCTATGCCGAAGTCAGCGACCTTTACATCTGATGATTGATCGAGAAAAATGTTCAACGAAGCCAAATCTCTATGGACCATATCATTCCCATGAATGTATGCTACTGCATCAACAATTTGTTTGAAATAACGCAAACCTGTTAGACGGTCAACTCCATCACAAATGTCGTCATATAGAGTTCTGCAATTAAAACCATTTTTTCACAATTAACATACATATACATTAACTTCATCTCAGCAGCGACACTATCTCCTTCTCCATCTATACTAGACTTATTTATCTTAATTAAAGAAAGAACAAAAAGTAGTAACTAACCTGTCACATAATTCCATTTGAATAAAGATAGACATAGGAATCGGAGTAGATAGTCGATCACTCTTGTCACGTAGATCTTGATACTTTAAAAATTGGTCTTCGTCATCGTCACCACCTTCACCATAGGGAATTATCTTGATATCTTTATCCTCTACGTCATCTACTTCCATCCATGAACTAAAGTATCTTATGATATTCTTATGCTGTAAAGACGCAAGTGCTTGAACTTCGGACATCAAAGAATCCTTGCAACCAACAAACCGAATTCGTTTGACGGCATAATCATGGCCGTCAAACCTCTGTGTGCATTTAGAGACTTTTCCATAAGCCCCCTCACCAATATCACCAAGACATAAAAACTCTTCATCAAACTTTGATTTCAGAGATTCGATGAAAGCTTCCTCGGCATTATCTGCTCTTTCCACCTCAGTTTCATATTCTTTCTTCAATTTATCAATACCTGACACAAATGACTTCCGCCTCTTTTTGTTACTCTTTTTCTCTTCCAACATTTCTTTTCTCTTCTCATACAAATCCATTCTGGAAAATAAAATAAAATCACCAAAAAGGAATTAAAAACACAAATTAAAAATGATTCATACCCAATTTATATCAATCACTCCCTAACAATCCATCTAGGAGAAGTGAGAAACCTAGATTTAGAAGATGATCTAAGTCCTATGAGAGAGTTTGGAGTGTTAGATTGGCCAAAAAGTGTTACAAATCATAAAAAAAGTGTGAGAAAAAAATTAACACTCAATCTGGCTATTTCTCTCTCATAACATTTACTCGCAGTCGCAATATCGGCGAGATTGAAAACCTGAATGGTGCGGCGCTCAAAAAGTGATGTAAACGCCGAACCATTCGGCGTTAGATAAAAAATTTTGTTAAAAAGAAAAAGTGGGGCGTGAGAGAGAGGGGGGAAAGAGAGAAAAAGGGGGAGAGAGAGGGTGAGAGAGGCCGTGTGATAGAGGGAAAGAGGAGAGAGACAGAGGAAAAGAGAGAGGGTGAGAGAGGATGTGTGAGAGAGGGAGAGAGAGAGGGGAAAGAGAGAGAGGACGTGTGAGAGAGGGAGAGAGAGAGGGGACGTGTGAATGTGACGAAGAGAGAAGTTGTTTTAACGCCGAATGGTTAGGCGTTTCGTTATTAAATTGGTCATCCCATAGGGGTTAGGAGGTCGACCAATCTGACGTGGATGGCCAATCTAGCAGCTAAATATCTCTCCCATAGGACTAAGCCTAACTACATTAACAGGAATCATCAAAATTCTCCAACAGCTAAATAAAAAAGCACAACCAGGGTTTATTACCAGCTAAGAAACTATAATTGACAAATTTCAGTTTCGTATACAAATTTGAGCACTAGAAACATCAATTTCCGGAAGTTAAAGAAGAAATCAAAACCAAAATCAACAATTATCAGCTATGAAACATTATTTGACAAATTTGTAGTTTAAAAGCAGTAAATAGAGGAAGAGATTGAACAGTTATCTTACTTGTTCGTTTCCATTTTAGACCCAGCAAATACCCAGTTGAAGAGAAAAGAGAAAGAGAAAGAAATTGGGATAAAAGCTATAATCTGCTGGCAAGTAATATTTGTCTTCTCGATCATTCCATTCACAAACTCATACCGTATAGTATCAAGCATTCTGTCTACCCACTTGGTGAATCGAACAGCAAATAGGTAGCTAACCTTGACCGGCAGACCCTGTTCGAGGCCTAAAGGTGCGCGTATACATCTTTTGACATCAAGTGTTGTATGTGTAAACGGCTGAAACTCAATTTTATATGATTTTTTTTTCTCTTTCATAAAACCTAATTTATAACAAATAAAAACCCAAGAAGGGATCGGGTACATGATGAGATGAGTCGACAGAGTCGAGCCGAACGATCTATCGATCTTACAATCATCAAAGACAAAGCTAGTTAAGAGAGTTACAATAGAAATTCCCCAACCAAATTCTAACCATATTCTAAGGTAAGGTTACAAGGTCAAATGACCCATTTTGGTTTGGAAACAAATCCAAACCTAACAACAAATCTGCGTCTAGCATATGTTAGTATTATTGATACGTCCAACGATTTCTTAAAGTTTAAATCAACATAAAAATAACAAAGATAATAGATGTGTCTGAATCAGTCGAGCACTGCTAGAAGCAGTGTGTTAATCGGTCGGATACTGATGGAATCGGTCTAAAGCGATATCAGAGTCTCGAACTTTAAACTAATTACTAATGTTGTTGTTGAAGTACTAATTAATCCAGATTTTAAATATCCATTTGGGTAGGGGTGTCAATGGATGAATATCCTTCAGATATTTAGAAATCCATATCCGATAGGTTAAGCGCTATCGGATATTCGATATCCGATAATATCCTATAGGATATCAAAACTTAGATATCGATTCCAATAGGGTAAGCTATCGGATATTTATCCGATAATATCTGGTTCTGACAAAAAATGTTAAAAACCCTTTAAAACATGTTCATGATTGAAATTTAAGTTTAATTTCTCAAGCATTTCATATCGGATATTAGTGTAAATCACAAATAAATCACAAATATGGTTAGGGTAAATCACAAATAAATCCATCTTCTATCGAATATCGGATATTAAAAATTCGGATGGAGCCTAATCCGATTCCGATATATTAAGGAAGAAATATTCGATATCCGATAAAACGGATAAAATCCTATAGGATCTCGAATACTCGGAAACGGATTCCGGATATCGGACATATATTGATAGGCCTACTTTTGGGATTTTCTTTGGGTCCTGTTTTTTGTTTTTTTAACTCCATTGGGCTTTGATTTCTATGTTTTGTATCTGATAGTGTAGGATGGGTTGTGATTTTCAGCAATGAAGATTTCAACGCATACCTTCAGTTTCATTGCTTACCTATGAGCAAAACGAAGCATCAACAACATATTTACTTTTGACAGCATCCCCTCCTAAGCGTTGCAGTTTGGGGTTTTTATCTAATGGTGGTGTTGATCGGATTTTAGTTCCTTCAAGATTTTCTACATCACTTTCATCATCTCCTAAGGTTAAATCCCATCTTTGGAGCCCGGATACTATCCAAATGTCATTGTTTTTTTTTTTGTGGGACTACACTGAAGAATGAGAATAATTATCATCCCTAGTTTTCATCGGATCTCTATAGATAAGAGAATATATCATAATTGTAAGATCGTGTCACATTAACCATGTCAATAAATCCTACCTAGGTATGGTTACCCAAACCTAAATGAAAGAGCATTTCATGTGTGTATAACAAGCTAAGTTCGATCTAACGGTTGAAAGATATTAGCTTGAATCTAATCAAGTTTCCATCTAACGGTGAATATTGAATGCTTTGTTACCAAGGTAACTTAGATTGCAAACCATGATTTGGAGACTATATAAAGGATAACTCCAGCAACTGGGAAACCTAATCCCCACACCTCCTATGTGATACTAGCTTGTTTTATAATCTAGAGTCGATTCTCCTTTAACCTTAGGTTTTTCACGAAACCCTGTGGGTTAACGACTTAAAGACTTCATTGGTATTGTGAAGCCAGACCCAACTATTTTCTCTGTAGTTGCGTGATCTGATCTTGTTGTTTCCATCGTGTTTGAGTACAATTGTAAGATTGGATTAAGATTGATATCTCCGATAGGCAAGATAGAAAAGTAATCACAAACACCTTCGTCTCATCATTTGTGATTCCACAATATCTTGTTTCGTTAATCGGTTAAGATTATTGTGAGGTGACTGACAATTCTAGGTTGTTCTTCGGGAATATAAGTACGGGTTATCGATTGGTTTCTGTTCACCTTGATTTATCAAAACACATAACAAAACTCGTAGGTTTATCTGTGGGATACAGATTTATCTATTCAATAGACTTTTCTGTGTGAGGCAGATTTATTTATCAAGTCTTCGACTTTGGGTCGTAGCAACTCTTAGTTGTGGGTGAGATCAGCTAAGGAATCAAGTGCGTAGTATCCTACTGGGATAAGAGACGTAAGGAACGCAAATGTACCTTGAATCAGTATGAGATTGATTAGGGTTCGACTACAGACCATACCGAAGTTAGATTTGTAGTAGACTAGTGTATGTAGCGGCTTAACACTACACCATTTTTGGGGATTAGCAACGGTTTCATGCAGTTGCAAAATGGTCTTGCAACAGCAGCCAGCCGTTGCGAAACGTGGCGTTGTATTTTTTTTTTTTTGCAAAAGCTCCTAAGTTGTTACGAAAAAATTTCCGCAACGGTTTTCGGTTCACCTAACTGTTTATTTCCTTGACTTTGCAACGGTTTCAGCAGTTGCGAATAGGTTTAGCAACTGTTGACTGTTGTTGCAATATTTTTGTTGCAACAGCTTCAAGCAGTTGCAAAGTTAATAATTTGCAACTATCCTATATCAGTTGCGAAATTTGGAACCAATTTTTTTAGAACGGCTTCATTTATCAGGACCGGATTTCATTTTTCTGGTTCAAAATTTAGTAACAGTTATAGACCGTTGCTAAATTTTTAGGAACAGAAAAAAAAAGTCAAGTCAAACTTCTGATGACCTAGTCAACAGTTCCCTGCAACATTTTCAGGCTGAATTCAAGCTAAAACACTGAAAATATATCAACAAATCTTTACATATACAAGAATGAAAAAACTAGTCTTGCTAATTATACAACATAAGCATGGACAGTCTAATTCTGTTAGATACCTATATATTTGTAAACTTTCATCATATCTAAATTAAACACTATTATAAGTTCAATTATGTAGATTTCTATGTTTTAGATTACTTTCATTATTTCTAAATTGAACATTACAAATTTCCTTACTCTCACTTTTTGTAGTATCATCACCACACTGCACCCTCCAAAAATGCTTTAATCAATCTTTGATTCACTCTTCACTGAAGCCTTCATGGAATGGACGCCAAGGTTATGTCATATTGATGTAACAATTGTGTTGCATCCAGAAGAAAACAAGGTTCGTATAAACCGGAAAGGAAGATGAAGAAAAAAACATAACTGAATGATATAAAATAAAATGAATCACAGTTGACTTACTAGTAGGTGGTTGAATTTCAAGGGAGCAGTCATCTTACACCGGTATTTTCTTCCTCCTTTTGGAGACGCTAGTTTCTCCTTTTGAAATTCAACCACCTACTAGTAAGTAATTATTATTCTTAGATTCCCTAACATTTGTTTGAGAACAATACTATACAGGGTGGGGTTGAAGAATTTGTTCTAGTAAAAAGTTTTATGTAAAACCCAGGTGCGCAACTTTCTGAGGAGGCATAAACATTTCTGACAAGCAAGTTAAGCAACAAGATCATACCTGATACTTCCAGTGGCTGCAGATTTGAATTAATAGACCTTATTTGAGCCAAACTATATTTGTAAGTCTAAATGTTGCATTAAAATGAGTAAAAACTAAAAATAGAACACATTTATAAGATTATTCAGAACCCAAAAATTGGTGCAATGGAGCAAGGTTCTGGAGGAGCTTACAATTGAAATCTTCGGTGGCTGATATAAAGAGTGGGAAGATTGAATCAAGAACGAGTTTCACTTGGCACACAGTTGGATGAAGGTGTCACCTTCAAATCTTACATCCATCTGAAGTTCATAAAGTAGAGAGATAACTGTAAATCAAAAGGAGAAGAGACATGATACCACAATGTGTCAACAATAACCCTGAACCAACATATTGTGGTGTTGGTTCATACCTGGGTAACTTTATTAACTATAGAATCATGAGCATAAGTTCGCTTATCCAAATTGAAAAAATCACATCATATCTTAAGAAAAGTAACATGCAATCTGATAGAATACCTTAGTTGCAATAATGTGATGATTCAGTCATATGATAGTCCAATGAATTTTTAATTGTAATGTAACTATTTAAACACATGTAAAATCCAGAAAAATCTTGATAGGGCCCAGTAAAATTCTTGTTTCAGTACCTACAAGAATCCACAGACAAGTGGAATCTAGGTGATCCTGGTAACCATCTCTCCACACACGTGCTCTAAATTTCTAATATTATTCAAAAGAAAGTCACATTCATTTATCACTCTGAAGTTCATAAGAAAATAAGTTCTACAACAACCAAAGGAAATGAAGAGTCCCACCTCTCTTTGAGTTATAAGTTGGCTGGCATTGTATTGTGCTACAACATCTTTCAAAGTTTCATGGATAATTTAAGGCAGGATGCTCTCATTATAGTTCTCCCCAAGAGTTCGATAGATGATAGGCAACTCGTCTACTATAGGTCGGGTAAGAACTCGAAGCCCAATCTTTACCTGTTACATGAAAGATTTTTGTAAAACATATTAATGCAAACAAAAAAGAGATACCGAAACAAATTAAAAACTCAAGGGAAAAAAAAGCCTCCGAAGTATAGCAAAAACCATTTTCAAATAATTGGATTCGGGGAAGCAACAAGATGCTTTAACAAACCTCATCATCAATTATGTACTTATAGTTTCTTAGTTTTCACGAGCAATGACAGATAATAATCAATATATATTTGGGAAAAGAAAAAACTACCGGAAAAATATACCATTTGGAGATCACGGCTTCCAAAAACACTCTCCACGAGATGAGGTCGTGCAAGGACATCATAAATGACTGGCCTTTCAAACCATGGGATCATTAGATGTGATCTTTTAGGATAAACCTGATATATATGAAAATATGTGAGTACTAAGCGGGTAATAGTGGATAAAGAAGCTTTGGTTCAAAAAAATTGCAAAATAAGCAAGCAAGAGCAAAGGGAAGTTATGTGAATTTACACCGAGAAAAAAAAACAGACTATGCAAGAACTTCCACTGTTTACTTTCTAGCAGGCAATGGACCCAATAACAAACTCCTTAAGGCATCCTTGCGGGTGCAATCTTGAATAAATATTTCATTGACATGAGCAATAAAATAACTTGTGCTTACCAGTTTCTTTATTGCGTACAACCTACTGATATTCAAAAATACCTACATCGCTACACAAACAGAAGCTCAAAATGCATCTTCATGAGCTTCTTCAGCCGACATTGGACTATAATTAGGACTATTTAGATGCGAATGATTTCATCCCTAATATTGGAATGAAAATCATTTGGGGTCACAGTTCATTATGACCCTTGCTCAGTACTATCAAACGATAAATGGCATGTCAGACAGTTTATCTTAAGAACAATCCCCAGAGTTAAGAATAAAACATGCTAGCTGATTTGAGAACAATGAAGCTTCTCAAATAAACATCTCACCTCAAAGCTACTCGGTTCTTTTTTTCTGACATAACTTCTCCAACTCTGCCGTGACGCAAGGAGTGTTTTGTTAGTAAAAGTAAATGAAGAAAACAACAAATGAGTCAATATAAATAAAGCATATCAAACCAATCATACACAATAAAATCACGGGCTAATGTTCTATATAACCTCAGGCCAATTCCATTGCAGCAGCATCTGCAACTCAAACAAGCCATTTAATCTTCACCCCAAAGACACAGCACAACCAACACCAGTATCATCATCTATTTCTCCCCCTGACCTAAATCACCACTAGGATCACTAGAAACTGCCGTTTCAGTACATATCTCCTCTATTTCCATTAGCAGCAACCGAATAAAATCTGCAACCATTCAATCTCAATTTAATATCCATTTGACTACAGCAGCAGAACCTGCTTCTTCAGTTACTTTGAAATCTCAATTTAACATCTGTTGCAATATCACCAAACACCATTTCCCTAGAAACTCAGCTCATTATAACTCATCACCACCAGATCCACATCCATGTCTTTAACTTGTTCATCACCATCATCTTCTTCTCTAACAAAAGCTCCATCTCAACTCCATCTAGAGTTCAATACCACCACTGCTTTGTAAGCATTCACCATTAAGTCCAGAGTCTTCTTACAATTCCATCTGCACCATATGTTCACCTTCTATAGCAAAAATAGGCAACACAGAACCAACCATTCCTTGTCAGTATAATAGTTCAATCACTACCAACATACCCATCTTATCTTCAATATTACTTCAGTTCAAACACCTACTTATCTGCAGAAACCACCACCACTACTAGACATTACATCATTAGTTGCATCTCAACAACCATTAGTCTCAGTCCATCACCAATTGCAGCTGCATCAATTCATCACCAGAACCAGCAATGAGATAACAAAGATCATGAATAATGCTTCACCCACTCTAAGATTGATTATAATGAAACGAAGACATGTGAAACTAACCTTTGATAACATCACCTTTTGCTTCCAGTTTTAGCATATCTTTGCTAGAAAACTTACCTTCTTGGAATATACTCAATCCATGGGATAAACTGCAACAGAACATAGAAAAGGAATTCAGATTGAATGAAATGGAAAATGCAACTGACTAGAGTTTAATGTAAGAAAAAACATTGAGTAATCTGCAATTATCAACGCATATATATTCTAGCAGATACAAGATTCTCATTATTCGAACTGAAGTTTATAAGAGAAATAATCATTAAAGAGAATCAAACTTTTTCAAATATATTAATGAGGCATTTTGAGAATCAAAACAAGAAGTAACAAAGGATACAGATTAAATCATGAAGATGGAGAGGAAAAATAGTTGGATTAGCGACTTTCCAATACTGTGATTTGGAGTTTTGGGTCTTCCTCGAGATGAACAGAATCTTTCTTTTATCACCTACTACAAACTTTGGTAAAACTGAACTGAAAAAACAAAACAAATATTAAGAGAGTGAAGACAATAAGATGTTGCACATTACAAGAATAGTAAAATGTAAACTTTATATGTACATTGAGACCATAGAAGCAAAATGTATACTGACAAACCAAACTACAAACACTCACTATAGGGTAATGCAGAATAACGAGTATGTGAATGCATTCATCAAACTTTGCTGTGTCATAGATCTTATCACAGTTTCTCTGGATAAGAAACAAAAACACTGAGGTTTAAAAAGATTAAAAAATGAAATTCCATGCATATCTTGCTGCTGAGCTGCAAATCAGAAGCAAAAGTGTATGTATCGAAAGAAGTCAATACCAATTTTTCAGGTCATTCATTAACTAACAAGTTAGTGTTTTCTCAGTTTTTTAAAATGTTACGAGCTTAAAGTAAATGATTAATCTAACTTCTTGTTATAAAGTTCCCTCTCAAACCTCAACACTTCTACATAATACTTCTCTTTCTTTATAGGGAATTTTAAAAAAGTGCCCATGTGGGGAAAGGCATTTAAGAAAATGCCCACGTTTTTTCCATAATATATTTAATGCCCACACCGTTAAGAAATCCGTAATTTCTAACTTGCTTAGTATTTTTCCATTGACTTGGTCAATCTTTAATATTGAAATTACATTACTAGCCTTTGAACCTATAGTTTCATAATAAACATACTTGTCGCATACCTTTCTCTTTCCCTTATCTTTCTGCCCACTTCCTTCTATGTCTCCTCTCTAAATTCTCATTCCTGATGTGTATTCATGATTTTAGTTAGAATTTGAAGTATGGATTTTTACGATGTATCATTATGCTATAAATTAAACCATCTTGAAGTCTTTAAATTTTCTTTGTATGAATCCCAGTTGAGAAAATTTGTGATTACTGCTTTAATATGAGTCGATGGAATGATTAATTAAGTAAAAGAATTTGGTGATTGGGTGAAACTAAGGGTTGTATTGTTTCAGTTTAAATGATGAAATTGGTGATTACTGTTAGGGTTCATAAATAGAAACCAAGATCCCTATTAGAGACGTAAATCTCGGGTTAGGATTTATTGATTATCGGTTCTTAAATTTGTTAATGTTGTTGGTAATATGGTTTAAACATGGAAGATGAGCATACTGTAATTGTAAACTGATCGAAATTTAAAATGTTGTTCCCGGTGAGAAGTTAAAGCAGCGACGAAGCTTGGGTCAGTTTCTGTTTGGTATTGGGACAGAGTTTTGAATCCTAAAACTACCAAGTTAATGAATGGCTAGTATTAATAAGGTTTATAGAATCTCAGACAATTTACGAATGGGTTTGTATTGAATTGGGAAATTATTACAAGGAAGTAGCTATATGGTTGAAAAATCAGCTGCAGAGATGTCCTGGCATCAATAGAAAAATGCACACAAGTTGTTTGTTAATATGCCTGAAACACTATTTCTCCACAGCTTCAACTGAGTTCGATTCAACTCGCAAACGACTTAGTGTGTTAACTCGTTTTGTTTAGGTCTGAGATAGAATGGGGTTTAAATTGTCTTTTCCTTGGGCTAATTGTTGCCACTGATGCACTAACTGCCGTAAGCAAAAAACGAGACGGAAAAGGTCAAAATATGGGCACTTAATATATATGAAAAAAAACGTGGGCATTTTCTTAATTGCATTTCTCTACATGGGCATTTTATTAAAAACCTCTTCTTTATACCATGTTCTATAATCCCCTTCCTATATGTAATTATTTCTTGCGCACTAAACTTCTCTTTCTTTCTACCATGTTCTATAATCCCCTTCCTACATGTAATCAGTTCTTGTGCATTAGATAATGGATGGTGATTTTCTGCTGTTGAGGTTAACAATGATCACATGGCAAACCAGACAACACTATATCATTGAGTCTAGATATTTCAGTACACTTTGAACAATTCCAAAACAATGAACAAGCATAACAACTACATATACAAATCAAAGTAAAGCAAAACTAACAAGTTGCATAACACAATAATAGCTAGGTCTAGTACACCTTCATAAACCACTAGCTAATCTTTAATCAACCAAAAACTGAAATTTCAATCTACAAATATTTGATTCATTCTCATAGATAGACTTAAAGGGTCATAAGCAGACATTCTCATAAATAGACTTAAAGCATAAGAAGATAAATATTCAAATCTGAATATGAAACTAGCTGTATAACGTGAACCCAAGATCTGAATTTATAACAAGGATTATAAGCAGGTGAGCTAAGTTCAAAAATCTAAACTTTCCTCTAAGAACCCACAAACCCTAGAAACCAGTGAAACAAAAAATTAAAAAAAATCTATCAAAATCCCTAGATAAATTTAAAATCGTAAATCAAATTAAACAACCTCATTCGATCTATAATCGTGAATCAAATCAAACAACCTCAATCGATCTATGCAAAAACAAGTTTTACCAGTTTATAATTATTGACCATCAATAACGAAAACAACAACAAATCAGATAAATTTGACGAAAAAAATTTAGATAAATCAGATGAAAAAAAAATCAAAGTTACCTTTGTTGGAAGATGTAGATAGAACTAGAGAAAGGAGGAATGAAAGTCGATCGGCTGACCAACGATGATGATAATGATAAAGAAAGTATAAAATCGCAAGAGTATAAGCAGGGGAGGAGTAGAAGGAGGAGCCATTTCTGAAATAAAAAAATAAATAGAATGGGATAGAAAGATAGAAACTAGGGTTATAAGGTGTAACCTTGCACACGGTTGGTTCGCACGCCTGCATTCAGGTGTAACCTTGCACACGGTTGGTTCGCACGCCTGCATTCAGGTGTAACCTTGCACACGGTTGGTTCGCACGCCTGTTTTTGTCAGCCGTTGCGAATTGCAACTGAGCCAAAAATTTCAACGGTTGATCGATTACAAATTCAAAGCAATCGCTATAAGCGTTCATGAATTTTGGAGCAGTTGCAAAATCAGTTGCGAATTCGCAACTGCGTAAGAGCTGTTGCAAATTTTAGTTGCTGTTTTGGAAAAATGGTGTAGTGTAATACAATGTGGTGTTCAAATCCGGACTAGGTCCCAGGGTTTTTCTATATTTGCGGTTTCCTCATTAACAAAACTTCTGGTGTCTGTGTCATTTCTTTTCCCCATTATATTTTGTTATATAATTGAAATATCACATGTTGTGCATTGAATCGATCAATTGGTAAATCCAAATTTTGGTTGTTTATTGAAATTGATTGATCCTTGAACATTGGTCTTTGGTACCGTTCAAGTTGTTTCTCTTATATTCAATCAAGCTCTCAAATTCTTATATATTTGTTTGATTGCGGATTGAATTGAGAGATTGAGATATAACTCTTTGATATACTTTTTATTAAGATTGAGTCTGAATGTCTAGTTGGTTCCCTTGAAAGTATATTGGAGTTAGTCCATACATATTGTTAAGCGAAATATTGGGTGAGGTTATTAGGCCCCCGCTTTTTCAAGCGGAGCTTGCATAAACTTAAGTAAAGTATGGCATGAGCCTGACTGATGCACCCTTGGCACGAGTAAGAAAATTGCATGCTCTCAACAATGCCTAAGCTAAGTGGAGAGGGGGTATTAGGCCTTCAATGGCCTATGCATAAGTACAAGGCGTGCCTTATGTCTGGACAAAATTCGGAAGCCAATGATGCATGTAAGGTGCATCGGCCATAGCCTTCATGGCTTTAAACCCTTTGCAGAACAATGGTAAGTTGGAATAGTGTGGGAGCTAAGTTAGCTGCATAAAGCTCCATGGACATGCTTACAAGGGAAAATGGACGTGCAATGGGTATGGCTTTAAACCCAGATCATACTTCGTGAGACAATGGGTATGGGCACCTACTATGTCATGTCGTCTACATGCATGTACGGTCGGCCAGACAAAATTCGTATCCCAAGCTTGGATTCGATCAGGCTGAAGAGTGGTGCTTGTGCGCCTACTCCAAAACCCTAATTTTACCAACGGTCACAGATGAGTGTCTCAGAAACCATCTCGTCCGTCCAACTTCACCGGCTTGGTTATACAACCCTGGTCAGGAGTTAATTGGTCGGTGAGGCGTCATGATGATCACCTTCCGTCACTCTACCACACCATGTGGTCGTCCAAGGAAGAATTTGCTTGCACATTCTCCAAACCATCACATGAAGTAGGTTGGACATGAAGTTATTTTGAGACGCTCAAATAGTGATGCTTCATACATGTTGAGTATACTCGATGCAGTACTTGCATAGAATACACATGATACTTCACAAGTATCGACTTTCAGAATAATGCAGTTATTCAATCTAGCATTACATGATACTCTCTGTGTGTCCCACGATCCACATGTTCTAGACATCAATCATGTCACATACTGGGGTATTGGTCTGGCGGTTTACAACGTGCAGCGCACAACGCGCCATCATAAGAACATATCAGGAAGTCATGGACGGTTAGTGATGATGGGAGAAGTGGGAAAGACTGGTCGTGTGACACTAAAACATTACCCCACTACTCAATCACTCCACTTTCTCCACTTCCCATGAAATACGAGTGTCGGGATAAAAGACTTGTATAAATAGGTTCTCCATTCTATTTTTCAAACATACGCAAGATAACATAGGCAAATGTTGATACAATCATATTCAAACACCGAAACTGATAGCTTACATCCTGCAAGCCAGTTCATCTTTCTGATACAAGTCATACATATACAACACCTTCACATTCTCAACACTTTCTTCGCTTCCATCCCTAAGATCAACTACATCTCCTTCACTTTGTGACCGAACAAGTATGGAACGGCCATTTCTTGGTTTAGGCCAGACTTGCACAGATTGATCTCCTGAATCTACAAGCACTCATTGCGCAGTGCATTTGTTTAGGGTTTAGATTCATTCCTCATCCACACACCCCAAATTACCAAATCGGGCAGGAATATTTTTGACCCATAAATAGTCGCAAACTAAAGAAAATTAGGAGCGACCATGGAACTGAATTCAAGGACACTAAAGTGTTTGAATTCTGTGACGAACTGGAAATTATTCAACAATATTCTCCACCTATTACTCCTCAAGCTAATGGAGTTGCAGATAGAAATAACAGAAATATTCAGGAAATAACTAGGGTAATGCTCCACAACAAAAACCTACATTTAAGGTTTTGGGGAGATGTTGTTTTCACAACATGTTACTTGATCAACCGTGTTTACTTATGGTCCAAAACCCTCAACACTCCTTATGAGTTGTGGTACGGTAGAAAACCCAACTTGCACTATCTTAGAGTGTTTGGTAGTAAGTGCTACATTCTAAAAGATCGAGAACAGAGAGGGAAGTTTGATACCAAAAGTGATGAAGGTATTTTCCTTAGCTATGCTTCTGATAGTCGTGGTTTCCGAGTATTCAATCTCAGAACCCAAGGCATGATGGAATCTGCTAACGTTATCATTGATGATATTAGTAATTTTCATCATGATAATTCTCCTACTAAATTGCCTGCAACAGATACAATTGAGAAAGTCAAAGAAATACCTGAATCAGTTAAAGTTATCCCAACTGTTACTAATCCTGATATTTCTACTGACGAGGAGAAGAACACTAATCAAGATGCTCCTGAAGAACAAGAACATGTCCCTCCACGACACCTCTGGGTTCAAAGGAATCATGATCCAAACATTATTATTGGAGGAAGATATTCTAGAGCTAAAATAAGAGGACAACTTCAAAATATCTGCAATTTTGGTTGTTATCTGTCTCTTGTAGAACCGAGAAATATTGATGAATCTCTTAGCGATCCCGCATCGGTGAAAGCAATACATGAAGAGTTAAATCAAATTCAAAGACAAGATGTATGGGAACTCGTACCTTGTCCCTCCAATGTTAATATTGTCGGTACCAAATGGATATTTAAGAACAAGTCTGATGAATATGGCATAATTGTTAGAAATAAATCCCGACTTGTCGCTCAAGGATATTCACAAATTGAAGGTATCGATTTTGACGAAACCTTTGCACATGTGGCACGACTTGAGTCCATTAGACTTTTATTAGCTCATGCTTATTTTCTCAAGGTTAATCTTTTCCAGATGGATGTAAAATCTGCGTTTCTAAACGGGATTTTAAAAGAAGAAGTTTATGTTTCTCAACCAAAAGGGTTTGAAAACCTTAATTTTCCAGATCATGTTTTCAAACTCAAAAAGGCTTTATATGGGTTAAAACAAGCACCTAGAGCCTGGTTTGAAAAACTTACCACTTCTCTTATTAGGAAAGGTTTTTCAAGAGGTGGAGCTGATAATACCTTGTTTACCATATGGAGTGGGAAAAACGTTTTCATTGCTCAAGTTTATGTAGATGATATCATCTATGGGTCAACTTTTGAAAATCTAGCAATGGATTTTCAAGTTTCACTTGCTAGATAATTTGAAATGAGCAATGTTGGTGAATTAAAATTCTTTCTAGGATTACAAATTTAGCAACATAAGGATGGAATTTACTTATCCCAGTAAAAGTATGCAAGGGATCTTGTGACAAGATTCGGATTGGATAAGTCTTCTCAAAAATTGACACATATGCCTACTACTGGTAAACTGCATAGAGATGAGAAAGGAGTAAAAGTATATCAAAAGTTGTATCGATCTATTATTGGAAGCCTTTTATATCTAACATCTACTAGAACTGATATTTCTTTTAGTGTTGGTTGTTGTGCCAGATTTCAGGGTGATCCAAAGGAATCTCATCTTGCAGCTGAAAAAAGGATCATACGTGTTAGAGCATTGCTCGGTCAAACTCGCATGCGTTGCTATCTCAAGCATGTTTGTCAATGTTAGTGATCAAAACTATAAAGTCTTGATTTCTAGTATACTATAGTTAAGGTCTCGGACTAGGATAGAAAGTTTAGTTGAGCTCAAGACTCCAAGAATATCATCATACATGACAAAGGAATACTCAAGGAACTAGTGGATCTTCATCGACTAAAAGGTATGTGGATACTTGAACTTATCTATCACTCAAAAGTATATCTACTCTATCTCCTATCTTTGAGACAAAAGTCGTTTTACTATATAGACTAAGAATATGCACATGTGACATTTCGAGCTGAGTATATCTCGCTTATCTATTTCTCGAAATGGGTGTTGGTAAAGCTTTCGCTTTATCCATGTTTATCTTTGCCTAGTGACGAAAGTCATGTTAAGTTTCAATCTTCTTGGAAAATGTTCTGACGAAAAATAGTTTGTGAATAACAACTATATAACTCCCTATGAGCATGTTTCAATGATTGAAATGAGAGTTTAGAATATATAACCATTGGGGGATATAAACATTGTTGTGGCAACACATATATGTATAAGTCCTTAGCACTTGAACCGAAGTTGGCGAACTTTGTTGATCAAGTGGAACCGGAATGTGAGCAGCAAATCAGTCTGCGAACCCAGTCCGCGAACTGGCGTAGTTCTCGAACCCGAGAATTTCTGTTGGAGTTGTATCTCATGTGCAGTCCACGAACTCAGTCCGCGAACTGACAAAAGCTCTCGAACCCGAGAATTTCTGTTGGAGTTTATAACTTTGACCGGTTAAGTTGAGTCCGCAAACTCAAGAGTTTATGTCTGAAAACGTTGTTTGTGAACTTATTCTATATTACTAAGGGATGCTTTTGCAAACCGTAGCTTTATAGTTCATGATTAATAATTCGAGTGAATCACATCGTTTTTGATTTAATTGTGTCTCTTGTAGTACTCGAGATCTCATAGCAATTGAACAACTCTCTAACTAGTTCATTTGAGTCATTTGGACTAGTTATGGTGAAGAAAAACATGGTTGAGATGGAAGCTATCATTTGGCTAAACTTTTGGTTAACTAGTTGTGAACCAACCATTGTACACGTTTGGGTGCGGTTACACAAACCCAAAATCTTCAAGTACATGTGTGTATGACAAGCTAAGTTTTCGATCTAACGGTTGAGGAATATTAGCTTGTATCTAATCAGGTTTTCATCTAATGGTGAATATTGAATGTTTTGTTACTAAGATAACATTGATTGCAAACCCTGATTTGAAGACTATATAAGGGGAACTCTAGCTATTGGAAAAACTAATCCCCACACACTTTTCTTGTGTGATACTAGTTTTCTCTAATCTAGATTCGATCTCCATTAACCCTTGAGTTTTTTTCTCTAAACTCTGGTTAACGACTTAAAGACTTTATTGGGATTGTGAAGCCAGACCGATACTACTTTTATCATAGTTGTGTGATCCGATCTTGCTCTTTCTATCGTATGAGTATAATTGTAATAATTAGCTTGAGATTCTATCTCCGATAGGCAAGATAAAAGTAGTCACAAAAATATTCGTCTCATTGTTTTTGATTCCTCAATAATCTTCTTCGCTGCGTCGATTAAGTTTATTGTGAGGTGATTGATGAAACTGAGCTGTTCTTCGGGAATATAAGTCTGGTTTTATCGAATGGTTCCTGTTCACCTTGATTTATCAAAAGACGGAACAAAACTTGTAGGTTTATTCGTGGGAGACGAATTTATCTATTACTTGTAGACTTTTTGTGTGAGACAGATTTGTTTATTAAAGTCTTCGACTTTGGGTCATAGCAACTCTTGGTTGTGGGTGAGATCAACTAAGGGAATCAAGTGCGCAGTCTCCTGCTAGGATCAGAGGTGTAGGAGCATAAATGTACCTTGGATCAGTGTGAGATTGGTTTGGGTTCAACTACAGTCCAGAGCGAAGTTAATTGGTAGTAGGCTAGTATTTGTAGCGGCTTAATACATTGTATGTTTAATCTGGACTAGGTCCTGGGGTTTTTCTGCATTTACGGTTTCCTCGTTAACAAAATTCTGGTGTCTGTGTTATTTCTTTTCCGCATTATATTTTTATATAATTGAAATAATACAGGTTGTGTGTTGTTCAATCAATTAGAATATCCGACCATTTTGGTTGTTGGTTTAAATTGATTGACACTTGGATATTGGTCTTTGGTACCATCCAAGTTATCTCTCTTTGATTAGACTCGCGAATCATATTTGCTTGAGTAAATCAAATTGAAAGATTGAGATAATAACTCCTTGAGATATTTTCTATTGATTGAGTCTTGTTGATTCTTTAGAAAACAACTCGGAGTTGTCCATACAGATTGCTAATCGAATTATTGGGTGGTTTTGTTAGACCCCCGCTTTTTCAATTGGTATCAGAGCAGGAAAACACGTTCAAGACCTTACAAGTCTGTGTTTGTGGCGATCTGACTCTTTGGACAATAAAGTCTATTATAACACTTCACCAGAATTAAAAATCGATCGTAGAAAAAGTTCTGATAAACTGATTACTCTCCAGAAAAGGTTAGATGAACAAATCTAGATCAACTCTGATTTAGCTGCAGAAATTGCAATTATAAAGGATTTGAAACCCAGTTTAAATCCCTTAATGGATATTCGTAACTTCAGTAATTCTTCCATGAAGAATAGTCATAAATCAGCTTGTAAACAACGTCTAAAGGTTGTGAAAACTGATGTAAATCAGAACTGCTCTACCAAGCTAAAAGGTGTTGGCCCATGTTTGTTCTGTGATTTCTCTAATCACTCTCAACATAATTGTGTGTCATTTCAAGAGAGATTAAAATTTGCAAGTGATCTTTGTGAGAAAACTAAACAACTTTATGCGTCTCTAAAAAGACACACAGAGCTATTAGGAAATTCCAAACAGAAGTATACTAATAGTATGGGTGCATTTACTTTAAAATCAACTTCACTTTTTCAATGGTTTATCAACAGTGGATGTAGCAGACACATGACAAGCGATCTCACCTGGTTTTTTTCCTCAGAAAACTATGAAGGTGGACCAGTAATATTCGGAGATGGAAGATGTTGCTATATAAGCAAGAAGGGAACGATCAAACTTCCTGGCATACCTGAAATCCATGATGTAGTTTATGTAAAAGGTATAACTGTAAATCTTCTTTCTATTAGTCAAATTTGTGACAAGGGCCATCGAGTTATATTAAATGCAAATGGATGTGACATTGTGGACAAACCTAAAAGCTATTTTTCAAGGAACTCGTGGTAAAAATAATCATTATCTTTTAGATACTCAAATCGAAATTGTTGCAATCTGACTAAGGTGGAGTCTACACATCTTTGGCATGAACGTTTTGGTCACAACAATTATCGTCTTCTAACTAAGATCATTAATAAAGAACTTGTTAGAGGTGTGCCTAAAATCAATGCAAAGATTGAAGGTGTATGTGGTGCTTGTCAAAAAGGGAAGCAGACCAAAGTTCGTCACAAGCCATCTCGAGATATTCTCACTAAAGCTCCACTTGATTTAATTCATATGGATCTCTTCAGACCAATTCAACAACCCACTGTTTCTGGAAAGAAGTATGCTTTATTTATGGTAGATGACTACACCATATTCATTTGGGTTGCATTTAAAATATCACAAAAAATAAAACCCTTGGAGAATTCAAGATTATTGTTAAAAGAATGCATAACGAACAAGGTCGCAAACTAAAGAAAATTAGGAGTGACCAAGGTACATAATTCAAAGACACTAAGGTGTTTGAATTTTGCGATGAACTGGGAATTATTCAACAATATTCTCCACCCATTACTCCTCAAGCTAATGGAGTTGCATAAAGAAAGAACAAATATTCAGAAATGTCCAGTAATGCTCCATAATAAAAATCTACCTTTAAGATTTTGGGGAGAAGCTGTTTTTACAGCATGCTATTTGATCAATTGTGTCTATCTACGGTCCAAAAACCTCAACACTCCATATGATTCGTGGTATGGTAGAAAACCCAACTTGAACTATCTTAGAGTGTTTGGTAGTAAGTGCTACATTCTAAAGGATCGTGAACAGAAAGGGAAATTTGACACTAAAAGTGATGAAGCAATTTTCCTTGGCTATGCTTCTGATAGTCGTGAGTTTCGAGTGTTCAATCTCAGAACTCAAGTCATGATGGAATCTGCTAATGTTATCATTAATGATATTAGTGATTTTCATCATGACAATTCTCCTGTTGAATTTCCTCCTTCTGAGAAAATTGAGAAAGTCAAAGAAATACTTGAATCGTTGAATTTGTCCCTAACTATTGCGATCCCGATATTTCTAGTGACGAGAGAAGAACTAAGAACAAGTCACTCCTGAAGAAAAAGAATATGTCCCTCCACGACATCTCTGGGTTCAAAGGAATCATGATCCAAACAGTATTATTGGAGGAAAGGATTCTACGGCTAGAACAAGAGGACAACTTCAAAATATTTGTAACTTTGGTTGTTATCTATCTCTTATAGAACCAAGAAATATAGATGAATCTCTTAGTGATCCCGCTTGGATGAATGCTATGCATGAAGAGTTAAATCAATTTCAAAGGCAAGACGTATGAGAACTCGTACCTTGTCCCTCCAATGTTAATATTGTTGGTACCAAATGGATATTTAAGAACAAGTCTGCTGAATATGGAACAATTATTAGAAATAAAGCCAGACTTGTCGCTCAAGGATATTCACAAATTGAAGGTATCAATTTTGATAAAACCTTTGCACCTGTGGCACGCCTTGAGTCCATTAGACTCTTATTATCTCATGCTTGTTTCCTCAAGGTTAAACTTTTTTCAGATGGATGTAAAATCTACGTTTACTGAATGGGATTTTAAAGGAAGAAGTTTATGTTGCTCAACCAAAAGGGTTTGAAAATCGTGATTTTCCAGATCACGTTCTCAAACTTAAAAAGACTCTATATGGATTAAAACAAGCATTTAGAGCCTTGTTTGAAAAACTTACCACTTCTCTTATTAGAAAAGGTTTCTCAAGAGGAGGAGCTGATAAGACCTTGTTTACCAAATAGAGTGAAAAAAATGTGATTATTGCTCAAGTGTATGTAAATGACATCATCTATGGATCAACTTCAGAGAAGATAGCAAAGGACTTCCAAGTCTCACTGGCAAGAGAATTTGAAATGAGCAATGTTGGTGAATTAAAATTATTTCTAGGATTGCAAATTGAACAACATAAGGATGGCATTTACTTATCTCAAGAAAAATATGCAAGGGATCTTGTGACAAGATTCGCCTTGATAAGTCCTCTCCAAAATTAACACCATGCTTACTACTTGGTAAACTACACAAAGATGAGAAAGGAGTAAAAGTAGATCAAAAGTTGTATCGATCCATTATTGAAGCCTTTTATATCTAGCATCTACTAGACCTGATATTTCT